>CM076578.1:864994425-865376102 GCA_034641835.2 Pinus albicaulis | reverse complement strand
TAATTACTAGTTCATTCCGTGACCCGAGAGCTGTAATTGAATTATTAAATCTACAAATTGACCTGTTTCTCCCGTGAATTTACTCAATTCCTCACCATTAGCCAAATTCCATTTTGAATCCACAAGAACCAAAATCGAAGCTCCTGTGGCCTTAAACATCGCCCCATTGAACGCCCCTCATAGAGACCTGGATTACTTAGCATTAGTCGATAGGGATTTCCAAATCAAAGAATTAGTTTTCAGTGAAAGTGCCCTTCGAATTCATTGTCGTTGCAGAGATAATTATTTGAATGGCTTGGACGTCATTGGGTTATGGGAATCTAATTTCCCGAGATACCTTTTACCCTCAGTCTATATCTTCCCTGAAATTATCCATTATTGCCATGCTAATTATGATCCAATTCAAAGAGCAGTTTTATCCCCAAACCAGAATTTCCTTTTCCCTATTACTGCTCATTCTGTCAATGATATGCTCCATTTTGAACTTGGTCAAGCCTTGACTCCCCTGTCTATAGGAGATATGCTTGAGAAATCTGCCAATTTATCTCATGAAAAGTTAAACCTTCACAGACTGATATGATTCTACAGGTCTTTCAAAAATTCTACAATCACCTCCCTACAGACCTAGATTTCATTAACACATTGTTTGATTTTAGCAGGTTACTATCAGAATATGGATTTGGACCAACAATTTCAATACTAGTTGACAAAATTGTTTGCTCCAAATTCTGAGATTTTAATTCAATATCTTCATTCAACAAACAATTTGTATACGAATTCAGAGAGAGATTAGAATGATGAAATGCGCACAGTGAATGGTAAAAGTGAAATGAGAATTTACAGGCATAGTAAAGAACAGTTAAAGAGTATCAGTGGTTAAAGTGTATCAGGTAAAAGTCAAAGTGAAAGTTAAAATGAAATTACAGAGCGGTCAAAGGAAAATAGTAAAAGTAATTATAGAGGTAGTAAAATGGTAAAAAGAAATGAAAATAATTTCACCGACATTGAAGTTTGTTTAAAGTGAAAGTAAAACAGTCAAAAGAACAAAAAAGTGAAAAGATGAAAAATACAACAAGAAGGAACATTTTTGCAGAAATTGCATATTTTAGTCATTGTGTTGCAGAAACTATTGTGATCAATAAAAGATAAATTTTGCAAAACTAAAGGAGGTTTATGTTCTTAAGAGGACCATATACAAAAACCTCTCTCACTTTTCTAGCAGCTATTATGGTTTTGGAAATATTAAACAATGTTGGAAAGAATTTTTTGCAGAAAATTCCAGTTAAGTCATCATTTTGCAGAGAGGATCGTGGCCAATCCAAAATACATCATACAAAACGGAAGGATTTTTTTGTTCCTATGATACCTATCTACAAAAACCTATCTCACTTTTTGCACAGTAATTTCATACTGAGAGATACATGCACATATTTACAGGCTATTTTTCAGACTCTGTAAAACTCTTTTTTACACATATTTTTACAGAGCCTATTTTGCACAGCTGGAGAGGAATTTTAGGAAACTAAAAGAGGTTTATCTCACAAACATATTTATCCACAATAAATGCTTTCACTTTTTACATATCTATTACGGATTGAGAAATAAAAAGATATCATTGGACCCCAAGTTTGCAGAATTTTTGGAGCAGAATGCACAAAGAAATGAAGCAGTTAGTGACTTGGATGCCTCATCATCAACTAAGAGTTGGATCAAATTCAAATTTTCCTCTTTGTCATCACCTATCCATAAAAAATAGTGCCAAATAGATGCATTAGTTTGAGTGTCCTTTACTTAAGTTCTATTTATGTAAAATAGTTGGAGAGATTTGGGAACCAATTTTGATATTTTTCAAGATATTTTAGTTTAGAATTTGTATAAATACTTCACTCTTGGAAGTATTTTGGTGTGGATTCTTCTACTTTGCTGTAACATTGATTTTTTGGAATAAATTGCTTTGGAGAAATTTCTTTATGGCTTGCTGGATGACGAATTGAAGCTTAAGACTTTTTGCAGGATTCATGTGTCTAACTACAGATCAATAAGTCTTCTCTATCTCATGTTTTAAAAGTTTTATATCTGTTTATAATATCACTGCGTTCCATTTCTGAATAATTAACAAAAAAGAATAAATCAGAAATTGCTTAAGTGTACTCTGATTTCAATTGTGATCATTCTAAATTTTTTCTTCTAAAATGGTTATAAACAATGAATTCTTAATTGCTCTTGTTTCGCTGGTTTAAACATTTTGATTACTATAGTAAAGAATTCTTAACTGCTCTTTATTTGTAATCATTCACTTTCTTTCTTTGAACATGTTGAAAGATTCTTAATTGCCTTTCATCCCTTCAAAATCCATTCCATTCACTTTAATTTCTAAAATTGTTCTCTGTTTGTCTATCTTGCCCTGCAAAGCCATCTTGTGTGTAGAATATTAATCCAGTAAAGCCATCATTTTGACTCCATAGCCCAATGGCCTGAAATACTCAATCGTACCCTTAGTTGGCGGATTCCACCATTCAAATTCAAACAAAACTCTTGGACTTATAACTAGCCTAAAAATTTCTAAGAACAAAGCTATATTTTAAAGAGACAGCCCTCTCTGGATACAGATTGGCTAGATTTTGTATCTGAAGGTTGGTTTGTGGTTACCTCGGATTTACTTTCCTTTTCCACAATTTCAAGGAAAATCTGAGTGATAACATAGTGGCGACTCCACTAGGGATTTGAATCATTTTATTGTTACTATTGTTTGCTTATAAGCTACTAACAGAGCCTAAAGATCAGCCAGGTAGCCTTTGAAATGCTTTTTCTCTGCAATTTCATAGTAAATAAATGTTGCTTCAGTCTATCTCTGGTTTAGCTTAATAATTGAACTTTGGTTTCAAAAATTCAATCAGACTCTCTAGTTTAATAAATATTTGAGAAACTTTTAATTAAAAATATTTAATTTCTTGGAGAATTTGTCAAAATTGTATTGTTTATTCCATTTAAAAACCAAAAAAAGAAAAAAAATTATCCAGAAAACTGACTAGGGAAGACTAACCTTTTTCTTCAGAAATACTTTACAGGTTCAGATTTGATCTATGATGGTGGATAGTGATTATACACACAAAGGTTAAAATCATCCACCTGGCGACTCCAAATCCATTTCACAATCAAGACTCCACTGGAGGAATGAACCTGGAAGAACAATATGGAAAGATTAGGCTTTCAACTTGGATCTTAATCCAAGACATTATGTTCTTTCTCGTTAAGAACGTTTTTCAATATGTATTGTATTTTATATAAGGATCTAACTTGGTTGTACAGATAAAGTGGCTTTTCATTATGGCTGATTTTCAAAATGATCCAAGAATAAAACGAAGATATGCTCCCATGAGCAGAGATCACATACCTAGATTTCCACACAAACTACCAAAGGTAAATTGGGGTGAAAATCTGCCATGTTTCAAGATGAGAATACTGATGATCCTTTACTACATCTCCTTAAATTTCATATACACTTATCAATATTGAAGGGTGATTGGCATGAGGATTTCCTCATGAGAATATTCATGGGAACGTTAGAAGGAAAAGCAAGGGAATGGTACGAAGCTCTCAAACCTACAAGTTTGTTTTCTCTAAAAGATTTTCATAAGGTATTTTATGAGCATTACAAAGAAGATTTTCCATCTTTATCATTAGCTGAAAATTTTTGTGATCAAGCTGAAGATCTTATACATTACCTTAAAAATATTGATGAAGATTTTGGAAATTGGTTTCCTGAAGATTTAGTAAAAGAAGTCCAGAATTTTCATTCTCAAGTTAAATGTCATAATAATCAAGAGGAGTTAAACAAAGATGAAATAAATCAGCAGATAAATCAAGATCCACAAAGCCCCTCTCTATTAACAAAAGATGTTTCATTTAATTTTTTGAATGAAGTTAAAGAAAATATTCAACCTCATGATCAACTTTTAGATAAGAGAAAAAACAACTGTCATTCCAATCTAAGAATTCAAAGATTCCCACCCCCCCTATCGAAGAAGAAATCAATTTGCTTCTAAACATGCAACCATCCTCAAAATATTTACATAATGAAGAAATAGTTTCTACTTCTTCTAATGTTGATGAATGTACAAAGGTTTTTATCCATGAAGGGACAGAAAAACAAGTTGATGCTCATGTTATTCTACCTTCGCAAAAAGGCCCATTACTTGATAGTACTCCTATTGAGAAAAATAATGACTTTCAAATAGAATGCAACCAATCTAATCAAGATGTATTGAGATTGTTAGAAGAGAAATATGCTGATCCAATGTTTATAATTGATGACATTCCTTATTCTGAGGATTTGCCTAAATATGATCAGTATGATGATAAGTATGATAATTTTACAGAACAATCACTAGCTATTTTGAGGGATGAGATATTAGAACTTCAGCTTGATGAGGATTTTCTAAGGGATTTCTTTCTTCTTTTGAAATCAAGAAAATGTTCTCCTCAAATTAAAAAATGGCTTCTTGATATAATTTCTGAAAATTTTGAAATTGAAATCAAACTTTTGTATTCTCAAATTCATTCATACAATTTCCGAAATCCTAAAGAATTCTTTGAAAATCTTCCTTCTCCAAAGCAAGAGGAAATTGTACTATCTTTTGACTTGCATATTGAAGATGATTATTCTTTCAAACACAAGAGTGAAGAAATAGTTTCAAGGCTTAATATTCGGAATACAACTAAGCAACCAGTCATTGAAGGCCTAGAAGTAAATAACATACATCATGCTTTTATTGATCCTATATCAGATTATATGGAGACTCTTTTGAGCCCAAATCTGCAAACATGTTTTCTCTATAAGGATCAAATACATCAGCAATTGCCATTTCACATCTTATCATTGATTATAAAGGCACATGATCATAACATACTTCCAATTTTGATCACAAGCAATCAAGTTATCCATTAATTTTTACATCTACTTGATTGGCTTCATTGGCATTTTTGTATTACCTAATTCAATAAGATTTTTATTAGATTGAGTAGATAGATGAGTGTCAATAAGCTCAAAATTTTGAGCATATTTTTTAGTTTTCAATTTTCAGGTATTTTTTCATTAAGTTGGTTTGAAATTTTTTATGTGTTGTTTTAGTTTTCGATCAAATTTCAGGTTGCAGAAAAAGGATTATATTCAATTCAAGATTTTCAGCCGCAGCAAATGCAAGTTTGAAATTGGACCAAGACAAAACATTTCCAATTGGGAAACACAGTTTGGATTGGATGGTGACTTGCTGGAGTTGAAGCCCGAAGAGAAGGCCCTAAGCTCCAGAGATTTTACTATCATACATAAAATAAAGCAACAAAAGAGAAGAAGATTACATGGTTCAGTTAAAGGCATTTCGAGGCATCTGACCTGCTGTTCTTCACTTTTCACCAGGAAAAGCCATCCCCAAGTGGAGCCACTGTTAGACTCCTATACCAATAGGTGTGATTTTTCATGATTGACTTGATGAACTATGCAATATGTTCAAACCTTTTTCTTGTTGCAAAGGTGTTCCATATTCTTAAAAAATAAAAAAATAAAAAAATATTAAAAAAAATGTAAAGAGGGTATACCCTAAAAGAAAAATCAAAGGGTGAAAAGAATAAAATGGTCAAAAAAAAAAGTGAAAGAAATGAACCCCAAACAAAAATAGACCAGAAAATTGTGCAAGTCTAAATGCCACTACTATTTCATTTTTTGTAATAAACAAAATTGTGTGCAGCTTGTCAAACTTTTGCCACAATTTATGAAGAGTCAAACTGTTTAAACTTGACTCATTCATTTTTCAATTTCATGTTGTAAAATAGAGAATAAATATCGACCAAAATAGTTTAATCTTGGCGGATAAGTAGATAGGTAGAGTTAATAAAAGGTGCTCAACAATTTAGTCGAGCCCTTGGATGTAATAAGTGTAGACTTAGATAGGTTGCCATGTAAAAGAAAACAAGATTGATAAGAGGGCTTCCCAGTCTAAGTGCACCCTAATAAGGAAGAGAAAATGGTAGAGTAAGTAAGTAGGGTAGGTAGATGTTGTTGAAGAATTACATGTGATGAATGATGGTTCCAGATGTGTTCAATTTTACTTTCATCACAAGTGCAAAGGCAGATACTACATTGGAAAAAGTTCACAGCAAAGCAAAGTCAATATTATTAACATCCCCTCTCATTTTCCCTAAACATTTTACTAATTTCCCCTAAGTGCTAAGGTATTTGAAAATTAAAGGGGCTTAAGGCATTTCCTTGACTTTTGGAGGGACCGGACCCTCGGCCCAATAATTGAAAAGACCTAAGTACTTGAAGTTATCCATTATCACATTCATTCACCTCTCAAATTTTTTTTCTAAGCAAAATCCTATTTTACTTAGGAAAATCCTTCAATATTTCATAAAAAGCCCTCAAAATCACTTTTTATTCTAAGTTTAAGCGATGAAGTTAGTATAATGCAATTTGCTTTAAAAATCTTCACTTTCTTGGTTATATTAAAGTATTTTGAGTTTACCTTGTCCCTTTCTCATATTAACTCTAATTTATGTATTAACTCTCATAAAAATGACCTTGTCCTATTATATTTAACTCCTTTTTTATAATATCCCAAAACCATATATTATACTTTTTAGTCAAAATATTTAACCCCCATGCATTCAAATAAAAACCCACATTATATGCCCTTTGGCTAAAAAATAACAGTAATTCTATTCCCGCCCCTATGGTAAGAAAGTCACATTGATTTAATTACTATATATTAAAAAATATATGAAAAAGGTTTAAACATATGAATATATGTTTGAAATAAAAAATAAATCCAAAGTTTAATTGAAATCAAACTTTGAAATAAGTCATCCCCGCGCATTTTCCATTTCCAGACCATTTTTCATATGGGATTAATTAATCTTTGAGATTAATTAATAACCAACCTCCGCCAATAAAAAAACTCCCGAAATGATTAATTAACCGTTAATTCACGTCGGCCCCACTCGTTAAACTCCCCGTCATCTCCCTGTCCTGTCAACCGTCTGATCACCCCCTCCAAGATCGACGGCTCCCATTGATTCTGCTAGCCATCCCCTGTACAAGCGTTAACGCGCGAAATAAAAGTGGTTTGTGAATAGTGCCGTGGCTACGTGTCAAACTTTGTATCGATTCGCTGCCTTTCCGTCCAAAACAGCCTTTCCCAAAAGTGGTGCGGAATAAACCGCTTACCACTCATTCCTGTGATGTGTCCATTGTACACCTTTACGCCATTCATTAAATTCATAAAAATTCGCCCCCATTGACTTTGCCAACAAAACAAAACATTCACGTCTTTTTCATCATTTTGTACGTCAGTGAAAGAAAAACGCCTTCCACGCAGAAAAATTCAAAATTCGAATTTGTGAAGTCCGCTTACCTTATCCTTTCGAAGAAGATTGCAGACAAGTATCTCAGAAGATTATCTACCTTAGCCAGCACCTATCCAAACGCTGTTTTCTCCAAAAACAGGTATCTACCCTAAATTTGAACTGAACTCTGTTGAAATCTTGGCTTTCCTTTTTCCTTCACTGAAACAGAGTTAGAATTAATTACTTGTTCATTCCGTGACCCCGAGAGCGGTAATTGAATTACTAAATTTGCAAATTGACCTGTTTCTCCCGTGAATTTACTCAATTCCTCACCATTAGCCGAATTTCCATTTTGAATCCACAAGAACCAAAATGGAATCTCCTGTGGCTTTAAACGTCGCCCCATTGAACGCCCCTCACAGAGACCTGGATTATTTATCATTAGTCGACAGGGATTTTCAAATCAAAGACCTGAGTTTTAGTGATAGTCCTCTTCGAATTTTTTGTCACTGCAGAGACAATTATTCGAATGGCTTGGATACAATTGGGTTATGGGAATCTAATCTTCCCCGATACCTCTTTCCCTCTGTTCATATTTTCCCTGAAATAATCCATCTTTTCCATGCCAATTATGATCCTAACCAGAGAGCAGTCTTATCCCCAAACCAAGACATCCTTTTCCCAATTACTGCTCAGTCTATCAATGAGATGCTTCAATTTCAACCTGGTCAAGCCTTGACTCCCCTGTCCATAGGAGATATGCTTGAGAAATCTGCCAATTTATCTCATGAAGAGTTAAACCTTCACAGACTGATCTCATTCCACAGGTCTTTCAAAAGCCTATAATCACCTCCCTGCAGACCTAGATTTCATTAACAAATTGTTTGATTTTAGCAGGTTACTATCAGAATATGGATTTGGACCAACAATTTCAATACTAGTTGACAAAATTGTTTGCTCCAAATTCTCAGATTTTAGTTCAATATCTTCATTCAAAAAATAGTTTGTATACAAATTCAAAGAGAGATCAGAATGATGAAATGTTCACAGTGAATGGTAAAAGTGAAATGAGAATTTACAGGGATAGTAAAGAACAGTTAAAGAGTATCAGTGGTAAAAGTGTATCAGGTAAAAGTCAGAGTGAAAGTTAAAATGAAGTTACAGAGCAGTCAAAGGTAAAACAGTAAAAGTAATTACAGAGGCAGTAAAATGGTAAAAAGAGATGAAAATACTTTCACCAACATTGAATTTTATCTAAAGTGAAAGTAAAACAGTCAAAAGAACAAAAAAGTGAAAAGATGAAAAATACAACAAGAAGGAACATTTTTGCAGAAATTGCATATTTTAGTCATAGTTTTTCAGAAACTATTGTGATCAATCAAAGATGAATTTTACAAAACTGAAGGAGGTTTATGTTCTTAAGAGGACCATCTACAAAAAACTCTCTCACTTTTCTAACAGCTATTATGGTTTTGGAAATATTAAACAAAGTTGAAAAGCACTTTTTGCAGAAAATTACAGTCAAGTCATCATTTTGCAGAGAATATTGTGGCCAATTAGAAATACATTTCACAAAAATGAAGGAGTTTTTTGTTCCTAAGGGACCTATCTACAAAAACCTATCTCAATTTTTTCACAGTAATTTCAGAATCATAGATACATGCACATCTTTACAGGCTATTTTTCAAACTCTGTAAAACTCTGTTTTACACATATTTTTGCAGAGCCTTTTGTGCATAACTGGAGAGGAATTTGGGGAAACGGAAAGAGGTTTATCTCAAAAACATATTAATATACAATAACCTCTTTAACTTTTTACATATCTATTACGGATTGAGAAATAAAAATGTCTCATTGGACCCCAAGTTTGCAGAATTGTTGGAGAAGAATTGCACAAAGAAAGGAAGCAGTTAGTGACTTGGATGCCTCATCATCAACTAAGAGTTGGATCAAATTCGAATTCTCCTCTTTGTCATCACCTATCCATAAAAAATAGTTCCAAATAGATGCATTAGTTTGAGTGTCCTTTACTTAAGTTCTATTTATGTAAAATAGTTGGAGAGATTTGTGAACTAATCTTGATATTTTTTCAAGATATTTTAGTTTAGAATTTGTATAAATACTTCACTCTTGGAAGTATTGAGGGTGGATTCTTCTATTTTTCTGTAACATTGACTTTTTGGAATAAATTTCTTTGGAGAAATTTATTTATGGTTTGCTAGATGATGAATTGAAGCTCAAGACTTTTTGCAGGATTCATGTGTCTAACTACAGATCAATAAGTCTTCTCTATCTCATGTTTTAAAAGTTTTATATCTGTTTATAATATCATTGCGTTCCATTTCTGAATAATTGACAAAAAAGAATAAATCAGAACTTGCTTAAGTGTACTATGATTTCAATTGTGATTATTCTAAATGTTTTCTTCTAAACTGGTTATAAACAATGAATTCTTAATTGCTCTTGTTTCACTGGTTTAAACATTTTGATTACTATAGTAAAGAATTCTTAATTGCTCTTTATTTGTAATCATTCACTTTCTTTCTTTGAACATGTTGAAAGATTCTTAATTGCCTTTCATCCCTTCAAAATCCATTCCATTCACTTTAATTTCTAAAATTGTTCTCTATTTGGCTATCTTGCCCTGCAAAGCCATCTTGTGTGTAGAATATTAATCCAGTAAAGCCATCTTTTCGACTCCATAGCCCAATGGCCTGAAATACTCAATCGTACCCTTAGTTGGTGGATTCAACCATTCAAATTCAAGCAAAACTCTTGGACTTATAACTAGCCTAAAAATTTCTAAGAACAAAGCTATATTTTAAAGAGAGAGCCCTCTCTGGATACAGATTGGCTAGATTCTGTATCTGAAGCTTGGTTTTTGGTTACCTCAGATTTACTTTCCTTTTCCACAACTTCAAGAAAAATCTGAGTGATAACAGGTAGAATCACTATCTCTTTCATATGATGTGTCATTGTCTGTCTCCATGGTACTCAAGGTTAATGCAAGGTGTATGTTGGCTTGTATGAGATGAAAATGAGAATTTGGGTGTTTTTTGTTTTAATGCCAAATATGTGTCAAAGGAGAGGGACTGTGGGAAAAGTAGGACAGTAGGAACACTGAAGTATTTTCAAGTGGTATTTTTCCTTTTGAAAGCTTTTGATTTGACAAACTTGGGGATAAGGGACAACCACTTGACTGTTTGAGGAACTTGGGGTCTTGGGAATTTTTTACAAATGAAATGGGAACGGAAAGTGATAGGAAAGGAAAATGATTTAAGGATAGCAAAATGGGGCTTTTATTGATAGTATAACAGTCAGAGGGATGAACAATATGGGAAATGAACAAGTTTGGCACCACAATTAATTTTTAAAATGCCAATTTCAAAACCCTAGGGAAGCAATTTCAACAAGAGGATAAGGTTTATAGTTTGGCATTCAAATTTGCAAAACCAATCTTTCAAACAACACCAAACACTAATTAATGGAAATTGCAAGATGATTTGAACTTACTTGGAGCAAATGGGACCAATTCGTTTTGAAATTTGAGAGAGATGGCAAGAAATTTTTTGTTTCAGGCTGATGCGTCGCGCGCGCAACCCAGTGCGTTGTGCCTGTTGTGTGCACCACACCAGTTCAAATTTTCATGGAGAAAAATGGCCCTATGCGTCGCGACCGTTATGTGCACCGTGACCTCCACCCAATGTGCCGCGCAGGTAAACTCACCCACAGTTCCGGCCTCCAAACACTGATTTCACCCTCCACGATTTTCTTCGGCTTCACTCTTGTCTTTGGCATGAAAATGGATTGTTTAAACACCAAAAATATCTTATATATCATGGACTTTGATTTTTGATTTAGAAAACCCACTTTCTATTGTTGCAGACTTTGGCACTTTTCACTTTTTTTTTAAATAAACTCTGTTTTTGTTTGTTTCCTTTGATTTTTTGAACTAATGATGAATTTCTTGTCTATTTTTTGTAGGGATAGCTGGCATGGGATTTGGCAAAGGTGACCAGGGATACACCTGTAGAACTTCACAACTGAAACAACTTTGAGAATTATATTATATTTATTACAAAGGATGAAATTGACGATTTTTCTTCAAAACAGAGTTTTGAAGAAGAATCATTATCAAGCATTATGACGATGAAATTTTTTCAATGAAAACTCATTTCAAACCTCCCTCGTGTGCCCGCTGACATTATCAGACATTCTGAAGACTAAATTAATGAAACCCTAGACCTATTGAGACCTAAAAACCTAAAATGACTCTTTATCAAACAGGAGGCAAAACATGACTGTAAATGAATGTAAATGATTTTTATGAACAGACGCGGACCAATAGGTACAAGACATGAGGGATATGAGAGAAAAGACCCTTCCTTCAGATGATCCATGCTCCTAATGGAATGCAGCTGACTGAACTGAATGAGACACCTAAAATGAAATGCAACAAAAGAGATTTTGATCTCTGACGGAGGGATGAATATACCGACTCTAACATAGGAGACAAGTTAACACTCCTTAGTGTATAAAAACATGGTTATATACCTATTATGGATCCTCAAATCCAGCTATTGACCGCGGGTTTTGATATAATGATTTTTTTTGCATTAAAATAAGTTGGTAGTGTGTGTTATTAATCTTAACTGCAACATCATTGATTTCAAAGGATTCCTTGATCATTTATACAGTGTCATTGATTTTAAGGAAAGTTCACAAGGACGCTCAGGTGGGGCCAAACCATGATGAGGAAGAAGAGAGGAAAAGTAAAGGGCATAGTAGGTATATGGAATATATTTGGGGCATGAATTGAATTTTTTTCTCTGCACAATGTGCTCGCATAAATGAAATTTGGTGTTCTCTACATGCATGAAAGGTGAAGTCCAGTATAAACCGCAAAGGAAGGGGTCTACTATGAGCTAAAAGTGACGTACTAGTGTAATAGTCCACATGGTGTGGAAAGTATAAAATATTGGTGAAAAACTTATAATGTGAATCAACCATTTTTTTTTCAAAAAAATTTATCCCTAATCATGGCCACTAATCCATTAATGGCCATCGTGATTAAACCATGTGGAAGTAGCTACTAAAAAAATTTAGTAGTATCTAAGTATATCAGATTATGGAACCACTATGCCTTGAATGGAGGAGAGAAAATAATTAGGAAGTATGATGTGGTAGCAGTATGATGCCACACTTCAAATAGATGATAAGTGGCATATCCACTGATCTAAAAAGAATATCGAGTGAAACATTATAGGAAGAAATGGTGTTTTGGTCACAAAGATTCGATTATTGATAGGAGAGACATGGAAGGTACATGCCAACACTCATCAATGTGGTAGCATCTCATTAGTAAAATCATCTAACATGGAAAATGACTTGGCAGGTGATGTATCAATGGTGGGTCCTACACTAAGGTATTGAGGTTTTGGGCATTAGTGTGCAACTTTTATATAATATGTCAAGACCATTAACGAGTATGATGTGGTGGTGTTGGAGCGAGGTCCCCTAAAGCACAATTTCTGAAGACATTTTTGTATCATTTTGTATGTGCGTGTTTCACAAAGGGAGTTAAGGGGCTTTGGGGTGGGTCAAAGTCCCCAATTTTGATGTAAATGGGGTTAAGGGTAAACTTTGGGCCTCAAACCATGGTTGGAGACCATAGCATTTGCGCGCTAGAAGTATATAAATAGATATATTGTCTATAAGCAAAGTATTTCTACATAAGTTCATGATATTGATGTTCTGATAAGCTTATGTGTCTGGAAGGGTTGTTGGGTTGGGTTAAGAGGCTCTTGTTGGCTATGTGCATGGAGACCTACTCCTGATTGTGTGCAGACTCCACTGATTATGTGTGCAGAAGGGTTTTATAGGGGTTTTGTAAGGAACAATTGATGTATTGATTGACAGATCTGAAGCTAATAGAAAGGACACTTTTGGCGAATTTTACTGTGTTATGCATCTCAATTTTTTATTGTTTGTGCACTGTTAAGATCACATTATATGTATTACTTATTAATGATTACGCAAGGATAACTGATATGATTATGAATGATTATTGATGGTTAATAGATCCATTTAATTATTCTCATTGGTTAATATCTAGATCGGGTTCTGGTCTGTTTATCTGCGCTAAGGCAACAACAATTCTGTGTTATTCTATTAATGACTATGCATTCCCTATAATTCTATTAGATATTTTTGTGCACATCTATATAATTTTTCGTTGGGTTTTCTAAGGAACACTTCATTATTTTCTCCCTCAAGGTGCGGAAGCCTCGTTCCAGCACCCCCCCATACTACTTCAGGTGATACTTTGTTTTGCACAAGCAGATCACTACCAAAAGGGCGAGTAGCTGGACGGTTTGCTGGTTTATCTATAAAATCTGAACGTGGGTCAGGACCCCTCAAGCCAACAAATGGTTCCTTTGTTGGGACCTGGATCATTTTTAGGGAGATCTGATGTTGTGGCATCTGTCAAGAAATGAATTACATGACTCACTAGATAGGAAGATACTTGAATTTGAGCTCCAAGAGAATAGAAGTAGTAAGCTGTCTGACGAACAAAGGGTATAGAAATATATTTATACATAAGTGCATGAAAATTTATTTTTTCCTTTGTGGACAAACTACATGAGTGGTTTTCAAGCTGAATTCCATCACTGCGTAAAATATGATGTAGTCACTGGGTGGACTCCTGAATTGATCCAACAAGTAGAGAATTTTGATAATAATATCACTCACATGGTAGATCATTGGATCGATCACTTCTTGCAAGTATTTGTGAATAAATTTTCCATTGACCAATTTGTGTGATATTTTGAAGTAGAAAGAAGGTTTTTCAAAGTCCCTAGAGGTAATTTCCTGTGCTCATTGAAATTATTACTGAAAAAGATATTTTGTGAAAGAGGTTGTTTGTGCAAACATACTTGTTGAATGAATCAAAGAGTTTTAGCTACGCACATTGGACTAATTTATCGCGAATAATCTGAAGAATTCATTTATATCCCTCTGAAGCCTATATCTAATAGTGAACTTGAACCAAAAATTGCTAGCTCAAGTGATTCTAAAGAAGAAATATCATCACAATAGAAACCTTTGAGTCCTTTTTCCACTCCATCCACTCCACTTATAAACTCACATCATAGATCACCTAATCCATTGCGGAATCCATCTCCACCACCACCTACAACTCCATCTGAAGTAGATATGGATGCCTCAATGAAGTTGCCTAATTTTAGAGGCATTTGAAATGAGGACACTGATCACTTCCGATTTGTCATTGAGGCTATATCACAGGCTCAACAAGTTAACAATATTGATATTAGAAAATCATAGCTGGCTACTACATTCCGAGAACGCAAATTAGGCTGGTACATTAGGTCCTCTCAAGAAAACCCTAATGCTACCTTGGAATAAATTAAAGCATCCATAAAGGAGACACTTAAGAAACCTAAGTCTTACATGCAGCTGGTGAGAGAAATGAAGGATATTAGTCAGAAGCCTAATGAATTTGTATGGGAGGTCGATCAGAGGTTGAAGTGCACCATCAAAGATCTTGGATATTTTATTAATGATACTCAAAATAATGAATGGTTCCTTTCTATGTTGCTCCCGCACCTGCGCCAACCATTAGTTTACTAAAATATTTCCACACAAGATGAGGCTGTGGAGGTCGCAATGAAATTGGAGGCTACCCCAACACCTATTGGGCTTGGAACTCAATATATTCTGAATCAGTTGGAAGCCATGCATATAGAAATTCAAAGTTTAGGCAAAGAAAAAGGCAAGGAGGTATCTGTAGAGGTGTGGTGTATAAAATGAAAAGCTTCTGGGCACCATAAATACCAGTGTCCTATCTTCAAAAATTATCTAAATGCTGGAGGTCCTAGTCCATTGAAGAATAATGTGTGGTGCACTATCTACAAAATTTCACGATTGCATGACACATATTCTTTCACAAGGATCGAAAAATAACAGCTTGACTTGAAGAAATTATTTTAAAAATTATGTTCGTCATTAGGGCATGATGAGAAGCATTGTCATTCCTATGATATTCTGTTGGATAAAGTAGATATATATAGAATTTAGGTTGAGCCTACATCGCCAACATCCCCTTTTGGGCATGAAGGGTTAGAAAGCGGAGGAATACACTGAGGAGGTGGATCATCTAGCAGAGGAATAGGACAAGTCATTTACTATAACTGTGGATATGCTAGCCATTATGCACGTGATTTTCTGAATCTAGCATGATAGTCCTGCAGGGACAGTAGAAACTTTGATCATGTTATAGGATATTGTCATGTTTTGGTTGTTAAAATGCAGGAAAAGAAGACCCCAACTTAGAATCTTCAGATCGTTCGTGCAAAAAATCGTGAATAATATAACTGTGTGAATGTAGTTACCACAAGTGGTGTAGCTACCAATGAAGATAAAGGAAAGCAACCTTCCACTAATGTATGGGTCTGCAAAGGACCTAAAAATAAAAAAGGCTTTAATCTTTAGTGTGGAAAAGAAACCTTTATTGAAGCATGAAAATAATTTGAAGAAGGAAGTACATCAACATCTAGAATCTTTGAAGGAAGTGGGAGGGAGATGGGGGAATCAAAAAATTTATACAAGAATGTATAAAAGTTTATGCATAGCAAAGAAGGTTGTCGAAAAACTACAAGCATTGAAAGATAATTGCACGAGAGAAAGAACAACCCATGGTAGAACAACGAGCAATCAACAAAATTTATAAAAAAGAAGAGAATGGGTAGCGTGATGCATATGACTACACATATTGGTGCTTATATGAAATGGACCAAGCTATTTTAGATTTGGGATTAGATGCCTAATGTTCTACATTAAAGTCACTAAAAAACATGTAGCGTGCAGACCCACAGGTAGGTTTCATGATGGTCTACTATCCAAGCTAACGCATGGTCAATTGAAGATCATTCCTTTAGGGAGGTTGTCACAACTTGTGGTAAATATAGAGGGTGTTAAGGTGATGGAAGACTTCAAAGTAATACAAATTGTAGAATATACCAATCCCTATCTTGCGTTGCTAGGATTGGATTGGGCCATTGACATGGATGGTGCTATCAATCTGAAAAGAAGGAGAACGGAATTTGAAAGCAATGGAGTCACGGTAATCTTTCCTCTAGACCCTGTAGAAGGCCCAAGGTATACTGAACCAGTGCATGATGAGGATGACATCGATCAAATATATAAGCTACTTTTGTGCAGGGAAGACTGGATTAATCCAATAGCAGATATAAATCTTAAACGGGAGAATGATAACTATTGTTTTTTTGACTCTAATGAAGAACTAGAAAATTGGCAAAACCGATTGCATGAGGTGTATGCACTGTTCTGTAATCATGTGACCTGATCTCTGCATTGTATAACATCTGAGGTACGGGATTTACCACACTATGATGGCTCAAGTGACGTAAGCATGCTTATAGGAGAATTGGAGAGGAATGTAGCTGTAGGGAAAATATTCCATGCTTTGGATCTTGGCTTGCATGCTACTCCAGCAAGATGGTGGAAACTCATAAGGAGAATATGGGTGACTAGGAGGAATGAGTGCACATGATGAGGTTGTGGTTTGAATGTACAATAATTAAAATGGAATATGTATACTTTGGAAAAGAGGATCCACGTAGATATTTGGCGAGATGGAATCAGGTATGGGGTGTAGAACGAAGGCTTGAATGGGTCCATATATTCATTCACTTGTTGGGAAAGGTTTCGAATGAATGGTACTTGGAGATAGAGCTGCGGAGAGGAACTAGTGAATGGTCTGCACTAATAAAGAGATTTATTCTTACATTTAACTCTGAAGAGGATGACCAAGATTTAATCCCAGAAATTGTTAATGCACCAATAATGTAGTCTATGAATTGTAGAGAATTGACACTTGTGGATTCTAGGGAACTGCATGCTGTCAAAGGAACCTCGATCCCCTCGAATTTTAGACAAGTTTGCTCCATGCTAAGCCTGGTTGGATATTACGTAAAGCACATTCCAAAGTATGAGTTGATAATTTTTCCCATGACCATATTACTTAAAATAGGTCCGACATTCCTTTGGGATGATGAAAGTTAGAAAATTTTGCAGTTGTTGAGGGATGCGATAGATAGTCTGTAACTGGTTATCCTTAGCTCTAGAATATATGCACAATAAGATGCGACAAAAGCAAGGTATCTGTGCAAGGAGGTTGAATGACACATAGAGTTGTCAAAAACTAGTCATTGGAACAGTAAAACTGGATAAGATAGATTTATTACCATTTTTGGGAGCGTCTAGGATGCATCTAATGAAGGTATTTTTCCTCATTTGGGGTTTTTTTGTCATTAATGGAGCCACAAGTATAAATATGACCTATTGGGTCGCAATAGTTCCCTTTTTTTTCCGAGTGATTTTTATGCCTCGATATCTTTGTTTTCCATTGCATTTGTTGCATCTATGTATGGTTTGGATATAGGGTTTTAGTATGCATTGCATCAAGTAGGGATAGGATACACAATTCTTGACAAGATGGCACCCACGAGACTTGGTGATGACCCTGTTGTGCTTGAAGTGTCGATTGTGGAAACACCTATGCCATCCAAGACTAAGAAGGGGCAGTCCGCTAGAATGCACACATTTCCTTAATAGAAGACCCCCTGATTACGCCATTCATCAAGAGACAAAATGAAACCAATAATGGCAAAAGTTCCAGAAACTATTGAGGAAGAGGATGAGGAGGACATTGAAATATCCCCCTTCTCGTAGTTACTGAGCTACAATGTGTGACATAAACCTTCTATAAATGCACCTAAGGATTTGGAAAAGGTGTGTGAAATTATCTAAGTACCCCTAGGCCCTGATCCTTGAGAATGTCGCAATGGAAATGGACATGCTCGCGAAGATTCCATAGTTTAGGTTTGATGATTGGGACATCGTTGATGTCGAGAAGTAGCCCGAGCTCACAAAAGAGCTCTATTTGGATCAAGTCACCTATGAAGGAGGTGTTGTGTGCCTCGAGCCAAAGTGAGGGGTGTCAGGTCTGCCCAAGGTAGGCTTGTTCGATTTGTTGCAGATCCCTCATTTTGGGAGCATCCCCATCAATGATATTTACGTCAAACAGTTGCTAGCTTTAGTCCATGATGACGTGCTCTAGTTGGGAGAGTGCATCCTTATCGATGTAGAATTAATACATAGAATCACTGGTCTTCCTGCTAAGGGAGCCAACCCTATTGCTAAATTTGGTGGGAAGGCACACGAGAAGGAAGTTGCAGATAAAGTCAAGGAAAAATACAATGTCACGAGGAAGACCCGAGGCTTTGCTATGGAGGAAATTAATGACCCTATGGTGTGTTTTGGTATAGTCATATTGGCCTGCAAGATGATGTGTAAGTTTAGGTCCAAGGAGGTACCTGCGCATGTGATTGTGCTCGCAGGTCGCTGTGAAAAATTCGTTATTTACAACTGGTGTAGTTATCTGTGCAAATAATTCATAGAGAATGTGCGCGAAGCATAGGAGGAAGGAAATCCCTTCCAATATGCTTTTCTGCTTTTATTGATTGCGCTGATTGGATGGAGAACCCCAGAAGACACACAGTTCCTCGAAATTCAACCAAAATGTGCAGCGCTGCGTGCTACACAACTCTATGGGGCTCATCAGACCCACTGCGTGCGAAATAAAACAAGATCTTCTGGGTTTTGTATGATGCTACATTTAACCAAGTGGTGTAATCCAAGCTGCTACTGTCAGCCACCCTATATGATCAGTACAAGATTATCACAGGTTTTAAGGCTATGTTTCACAATATTCATATCTGCACAAAATTCGTTGTAGAGGGAATATTGTACAAGCTACCATATTTGGTGATAGAAGATGATTTAGTGCACGTAACAACAGAGTGGTTGCTGACTTGGTTGACACCACCTACCATGGCGAAGTAGCACACTCGGACTAGATAATATACAGAAAAATCCAATGAGAAACCTAAAGAGACAACTCCAGTGACAATGATAGAGAAGGTCACCGAAAAACCTATAGAGAAGGAAGCCAACCCTACAACAACTGGAGAAATTTTTGACACAATAACTGTGCACGAGAAGAACATATCTGCGCCTAAGAAGACAGGAAAAGTTGAGACATCCATAGGAACTAAGCGCGGCTCTTAGGCCGCTAGTGGATCACACAAGAAGTAGAAAGTCTCCAAGAAGGTAGGGCAGGAGGTCTTCATGCTAACAAAGGATGGCATCAATGAAATAGTGAACACTTTCACATCTACCCCTGAGGATTGCTGGACAGACATGGAAGTCCAATACAAGTCCGTGCTCAAAATTGTACAAGTTGGACTCTAGGAACTCAAATTACAGGCGAGTCAGATTCAAGAGAGAATGATTTAGGTGACCTATACTAGAGTTCACATCACAAATGCACAACCATTCGATGTTTCTGTACTAGCATCAGGGGATGAATGATTTATCCACATTCCATGGCTAACAATTCATATGGATGCCAACAAATGTGTCCAGTTCAATGGTTCAGGTGATGTTCATATTAATATTTTGGTGTTGCTTGCAGAAAAATTACACCTTCTACATTAAGTGATCACGGATGAGCTTCAAAACAAAGAGTCTACCACATAGACAAAGAAAAAGGATGTGTGATAGTAGGCCACGCAAGCAAACCAAAAGAAACAACAATAAGAATCAACCTATAGAGAAGTAGAAGCCCAGCACGATGCATTGGAGGCTAAAATCAAGGAAGTATGTCGAGACATTCTATCTATCCTCGCCACAGCTGCGCTTGCTGAAAATTTAGAATGATTGGCTACTGCAATAAAAGTAGTGAGCATAGAGGTACAAATAATACGAACACAATATGAGCAGTAGATCGCAAACCTCCAGACGAAATTGCAGTTGGAGACTGTTGAAGCCTAGAAAATCTCTGCTTCAAACATCGGGGAAAACCACCTGGTTGGGACCTTAAGACAACTCCTTTTCCATTTGGTATGGTGGCTCTGACTGGATTTAAAGGACTAGTTTCCTTATAACTAAATGGATTGGTTTGGATGGGTGGAAATGAGACTAAATTAACTGAAATAAAACTATCTAATTTAAACTAAATACTGGTAAAGAAATTCTAACACTAACCCGGATAATGTGAATACAACTTAAGATTGTTCCAACTTAACAATAACCATGAAAATGTATTATTATTTAAATTGAAATGTGCAGGAACAAATAAAGATAACTCTGTCTAATAAATTAAACAGAGTTGTATTAACATATTGCATTCATCATTGTATACCATCTATATACACTTATGAAATATAACATTTCAATTATACTTAGAAATGATATATAAAAGGAAGCGTTGTGAAAACAAATATATATAAATGATAGAAATTTTAAAGCGAATATCATAAGACAAAAGAAATCAACAGTGAAAGGATAGAAATACCTCATTCATCTTGAAGACTTTCAAATGCAATGTGATACTCTAATCCAATAACTCTGATGCAAAATCAAATTCCAAGGTACAGAAATGCAACACTTTAAAGATAATTTCGCATGAAATCGCCCAGATGTGATCCTTTTTAAAAATATATAAGACAATGGAGTATAGAAATCCAATCTCCAAGTCAAAAAATATTAAGTTCCAGGACCCTTCTCTAAATACATGAGAAGGGTTTAAATACTACTTAACTAAATCTAAAAATAGTTTATTACAAAAATTAAGGATTCGGTTCAATGACCGTCCTTTTTCTAGGCTAAAATACAGTGAAATTAAAACTAAATCTATCTATTTATGAACTTGATCTTTAAACTTGCAGGCATCTAGCATAGTTTTGAGAAGATGCGGTTGACCGACTTCAGAATTCAACTGTTCTGAAAAGACAGAGTCGGCAAGCGTAGGAGCAATCTTCTCTGTAGCATTGATGATACAATTAAGCGCACTGTGCTGACTGTGTGGCTTCACCAAGTACATCCAGTATGAGTCCCAATTCAATCTTGTTAGCCTTTAGATAGATTTTTCTCTTTCGTCTGCCTTTTGCCTCCATTCTGTTTGCAGTTGATTTGCCTGTGGGAGATATCCTGGAACAGTTTCAGGAATTAAATTAGCTTTGTGTAAATTATCATTTACACATCTGTGAGAGTGTTTTCCACTATAGCCGCCTCCTCTGCTGCCTTTTCTGCTCTTCTGATTTGTGCATCCCAGTTATTGAACAATATTTCTTTATGGTTTTCATTAACAATGGGTGCACCAGCTTTTCTGCCTTCTTCTGTCTTTTGCCATGCCAGATAATCATTGATCTTTTCATTAATCAAGTCATAATCATTTCGTAAATCTATGACATGATTTGTGATTTTATCGCTCTCTTGGCACAAAGAATTCCATTGTAAGATTTTTTGGCAGAAAACTTCCTCTTGTTGCAGTAGTTGATTGTTCAAAGAGATGGTTTCTGAAATGAATTCTAGAAGCTTAGGATCATATTTATGCTGATCTTGGATAATCTGTATTTGTTTGTCTTTATCAGCCAAGCTTTTTTGATGTCCTATTTGCATTTCTTGAAGTTGTTGTTGTAACTCTTCAAGTTTCAATTGTGCTTCCTTATTGGCTTGTACCTGTTGCAATTGTTGTTGTAGAACTTTTATCTGTTCTTCTTTTTCATTCAACAAAAGTTGTATCTCAAATGCTTTGTCAATTGTTGCAGAAGCATAAGCTCCTGTCATTTGAGATAACTTAGCGAGATTATGAGTAGGTTCTGTGGCAGGATCTTTCCACAAAACATCTACTTGTTCTGCTTCAGTAGCAATTGCACTTTCTAATTTTCTCTTTTTCCTCTGTCTCTTCACTACTGCTTTGTATTTTGGGCTGTAGAATACATCCAGAGGAGGAATGTCCTCTATATTAAGTACAATTTCAGAGGAGGGTGTGATTGGTATGTGCTCTGTCACTGTGACTGTGCTGCTTGTTCCTGTGTTCAAAACTTTGGTTGTCTGGACAGGGGTATGTACATTCTGTCCTTCTACATTAATCAATTGGTTGAAGGTTTCCCATTCTTTGTCTAATTCAATGATAACTGGCTGTTGCTGTTCATTGGTTGGAGGAGGATTTGTTTGTTGGGAATTCAAAAATTGCTGTTGAGTAAGTTCTTTTGATTGTGCAGAATATTTAGTGGATTCTTCCATTTTATCTTCCTTTTCTTTAGAATTATTGGAATGTTCAGAAGTCTCTCTGTCAGATTTTGATTTAGATTTATCTGTACTTGAACTGCTGTTAAGACTAACACTATGGGTTTTCTCCCTTGCGGGTTCTAAGCGTAGATTGTCCAAAGGAATAGGAGTCAGTCTTCTTTCTCTGTAAAGCTTGAATTCTTGAAATTCTTCCGGAGATAACTGCGCTTGAGCTGAATTCAAAAATTATTTAAATGAATTTCTTGTTTGGAACATATCATCAAAAAGATCCCGTTCCTCGGAAAATTCCCTTACTCTAATTGTATTGGTAAAATTCTTAACAATATCATCTGGGTCGAATAACCTTCTCGAAAATTTGAACAACTGTAGACATGTGATGTTGCCTATCTCTTGAAATGCATGACCAATATCAAACAATGAAAATGTTCCACATTTTATAGGAAATTGTGATCAAATGCCCTTTTTCTTTTCTTTTAAATCTTTTGTTATACCTCCCTGGCCACAGGTCTGATAAGCAATTTCCCGAGCTACAAGTCTATCTGGAACATATAGGGGTAACACATGGGGAGAAGCATAACTTCCAAAAACCCTAATATAAGTGAACAATTCTTCTCCAAACCATCTCGCGACGGGGAGAATATCAACCTCTGTTTCTGAGGATAACCTTGGGGCATCCTTATTATACAATGTTTTGTACAATGGCAGCATTATTCCATGACAAATTTGGTAAAAATGGGGAACAAACTTAGACTCCCACAGTTCTTTATGGTACACATGAATGGGTAAAGGATCATGGATAGTCCATTTCCAGCCCATCACAGGGAATTTAGAGACATAGCAGATGGCGTCCATGACATAAGCAGATAAATAAAAAGGCGGATAAACCCGTTGAGAAACATTTCGTTTAGACCGGTAGTGAAAAATAGCAGTGGTCAAATTATCGGATAGGATTTTGGCCCAGTCTACAATTGTAGAATTAACAGCAGCATTCAACAAAGGAAGCCATTCGGGTAAGATCATATTTATGTCAGACTTTCCAAAAAGCCTGCATAACATGGCAGCAGTAAAACAATAAGGAGAGGTAAGTGAACCCGTGTTGTACATACCTTGTTTGTTTTTCTTCAATGGTTCACTTCTTTTGGTCCACTCCTTTGTGCATTCTGCCAAATTCGCATGTTCTCTGGCAAAATCTTCCATGAATTGTTTGTTGTAATTCGCCTGAGGTCTCGGCAACTTATACATTAATCTTAGATCTTCTATGGTGAATGACCCAATTAGCTCTTCAGATGGAGTTTTGAATTTCCTGTCCGAAATATCAGTGCTGTCCAGCACCCATATCACCATATCTGTATATGGGAGAATCCTTGGCCTTGCCGCTATTCTATGCAGAAATGAGCAAGCCAAGTCTCTAAGGGTTGCTTCGAACGTATCCTTGGAACCTGCCGTAGCTACAACTTTTATCACCACAGGGTTTTCATCTTCTAACAGATTATACATTCCCTCCCAAGTGGATATACCAGCATCCTTATTACAGGCGGTGTCTGCATATAGCGAAGCCATTTCTTTGTTTTCAGAACTCGAGCTTTTCTCCTTTTTACCCATAGTGTTTAGCGAAAGCTTTGTATAGACGTTTGCTCCTTCGTGCCTGCGTTTTACGAGTAAATGAGAGTAATGGCATAAGAAAGGTGATGAGACTGTTTTAAATGTGAAAGCGGATGAAATATAATATTTTAATTGTGAAACGACTTTCAATCCAAACACAATCTCATTTACCATTAATAATCAATCCAATCATTTAATTTAATCATTAAAGCGCATAACAGATTTGATATATGGGAATATTTCCTTTGGACAACGCGCCTACATGAATCTGTGACATTCCGATCTGCGATTTGCTGCGCAATATCGCAATATCGCAATGTCGCAATATCGCAATATTGAAAAATGAAGCCGTCGCAGTTATGTAAAATAGCGCAAAAGCGAAAATTGCGCAATAGCGCAAAAGCGCACATCGCAAATCTCGCAAAAGCACAAAATTGAAAATAGCGCAAAAGTTATTCATTAATCACTTATGTTTTCTGTGCTATGCGATCTGTGACCAATACGTTTATTGTATAAGCTTTTGGGATCGCATTATCACAAAAGCGCAAAATCGCATTTTTAGTTTTAGAAAAGATATATACCATTTTGCTATGGATGCGCTATTTTGTTTAAGGAGAAATTTTATTGTAATCTATCATAAACTTAAGTGTTTCTTAATGTTCTTTTCTAAGGGATTTCTATAAGTTTATGATAGAAAGTTTTATTTGAAAAGGCAAACAAATCCTAATTGATTTTTTTGGATTTTTTAACTAAGGGTCCCCATTTATTTAGTATTATTACTAATATTAAATAAAAAGGGGGGTTGTTGCTGGTCACAACAATTGACGATTCACTGAAAGAAACATTTATCTCTGAAAAAATAAAATGAACACTATATCTTTAGTAAGTAAAGATTTTTAAAGATAATGAAAACTATCTTAGGATAATTCAAATAAAATGTAACTATGAAAAAGAAATAAAAATCATTTCATAATTTATTTCTAATTCCTTAAGAATAAAAACATTTTGGGTTATCTCAAGCTTTGATTGGTGTTAATAATGAAGTAAGTGGATTTCTCCAAGTTTTGGTTTTATAATATACTTTATTTCCATAGGTATTGCCTCTGCTGCCAGCAAACGTTCATAGTCTCGACAGGGTTACCTTTAAACCATTAACCATTCATTGTCCCATCCAACTAAAATTATGACTTTTTAAAAGATAAATTCATAAGACCTATTATCTCATGTTTTTTATTTATTTTTATTTTAAGAGCCATTGTTCTGGTTTGGTAGCCAGTTGATAACAATGCCATTCACTAGTTATAATTAAACTGAACAAGCTGGCTCATGATGAGACCCCTTGTCTTATATTTATAAGCCATTACTCTGTTTTGGTATGCAGTATTGGTAATGTCGGTTTTATTACTCCTTATGAACATGGTAAGTTGGCTCGTAATGAGACCTCTTATCTCTTAAAATTTTCGTATAATTTCTTAGAATTACACTCTAAAAAATCACAACTTAAATGGATGCGGTGAAATAGTTTTATCCTTAAGAATCAATGGATGACAATTTTCAGAGTTTTTTTTGAGTTCCAAAACTTTTTAAAAAATCTTTACTTTGACAGATAACCTTTCTCTGCTTAATAAACTTATGATGATTTACATTCTTCTCAAGTTTTCAAAAGATCATACAAATGATTGGAATAATCTTTCAAAGTTTAACATCTTATTTTAAACTATTCAAAAAAAATGTGATCATTACTTTTAAAAATTCTTATTTACACAAAATAAATATTTATAATATTCTTCCGAAGAAATTTTCTTAAATAGTAAACAGTCAATCAGAGACTCATAAACAACCTTTATTTGCAAAAACAAAAACAATCAAAAACTTTGCAGAAAGAAATATGTACAGTTTGAGAAGGGGTTACCTCCTTATGAAAATAATTTCTTCAAGATAAGCCCATTTACAGGAAGAGATTCTCTCTTACCTGTTAGATCTTGGAGTATGAATGTATTTGAGCCTATCTTCTCAACGATCTGAAATGGTCCAAGCCACATTTTCTGAAACTTGGTATGTTTACCTTTTTCTTCGTGTGCTTTATCCCATTTTAGAACAAGATCACCAATTGACAAAATTTTTGAGCTGGTAGAACTTGCATCAAAAGAAGATTTTACAAGCTGTTGATGTTTTTCATGAGTAATTTTTGCTTTATTCCTATCTTCTTCTAGTTTAAGGATTTGATCATATCTCAATTGAATGGATGATGAAGGATTTTCTTCAATAAACTGCACTAGGGCTAATGATGGAAGAGTTAAATTTGATGGTATCACAGCTTCTTTTCCATAAACCAGATTGAAAGGTGAAGTCCCTATTGAAGCTTTTTCAGTGATATGATCAGCCCATAATGCAAATATTAAAGATTTGTGCCAATTCTTTTGATTTTGATCAACGGTCCTTTTAATGATTTTGATAAGGTTTTTATTAGTGGATTCAGCCAAACCATTACCTTGTGGATAATAATTTGCTGAATATTTTAATTTAAAACATCTTTTGACTGCAAATTCAATTAAACTATTTCCAGAGAAGTAAGATGCATTATCAAAGACAAGAGCTTGAGGTACACCAAACCTGGTTATGATGAATTGATCTATGAAATCAATAATTGCATTAGAATTGGCTACCTTCAAAGGGATTGCCTCTACCCATTTTGTAAAGTAATCAGTTGCAGTAAGGATGTACTTGTGCTGTTTGGAAGAATGAGGTACTATCTCACCAATAATTTCAAGCCCCCATTGTTCGAATGGTTGCTCAATAGTCACTGGTTGCAAAGGAAAAGCTGGTTTCCTTTGTCTTCCACTTGCAGTTTGACAAATTTGGCACTTCCTTACATAATCATGCGTATCTTTAAAAAGGGTAGGCCAGTAATAACCAGCACGAATTATTTTGTGAGCTGTGGTATCACCTCCAAAATGACCTCCTGCTGGTCCATCATGCAATTCCCGCAAAACCTTTTCAACTTCAGTCTTTTCAAGACATCTTAATAAAATTGAATCGTAATTTTTCCTAAATAACACATTATCAATGATCTCATATTTAATAGCCTTTAACCTTAAAGCGTGTTTACTCTTATAGCTGAGATTAGAAGGAGCATACCCATTTTTCAAGTAATAGATAAGATCAGCATACTGAGATTCAGAATCTGTAACACTTATTTGACTTACTTGAATATCTTGATTTGAATCTTGATTTTCTGGTATGTTATGAGCTCCTGCCAATAATCTGCAAAAACCTTGTCCTCTAACAATTTTAGCTGGTTTAATATCAACATCATATTCTTGCAAGGCTGTTACCCAGTTAGCTCTCTTTTCTCCTACTTCTTTTTGAATTAATAATTGCCTCACTGCAGAGAATGGGACAATGATTTTTGTATGTGTTTTCAAGAGAAAAGGTCTGAAATGTTTTATTGATTTAAACACAGCAAAGGCTTGTTTTTCAACATCGGAATAATTAAGCTCAGCTCCTTGCAGATTTGAGCTAAAGAAAGAAATTGGTGCTTCGATTTCTTGATCATTGAGTTGTGTTAAAACGGCTGCATAGGATGTTTCAGTGGCCAGAGTATACAAAGTAAAATCTTTAGAAAAATCCAGGGTATTCAATGCTGGTGCATTAATGATCGCTTGTTTTATTGCCTTAAAAGCTTCTTTCTCTTTATGCGCCCATTTGAATATTGAATTCTTCTTGATCATATTTTGCATAGGTAAAACAATAAAGCTGGTGCATTAATGATAGCTTGTTTGATTGCCTCAAAGGCTTCTTTCTCTTTCTGCCCCCATTTGAATACTGAATTCTTCTTGATCATATTTTGCATAGGTAAAACAATAAAAGAAAAATCAGGAATAAATCTTTTAACAAAATTGATCTGTCCAAGAAATGATTGCATGGATTTTTTGTTATGAGGTAAACAAATATCAGAAATTTCTTTCACTCTATCTGGATCAATATATATAGCATCTTTTGACACAACAAATCCTAAGAGTTTTCCTTCATCTAAAGCAAAGAAATATTTTTTTGGATTTAAGGAAATACCAAACCTTCTACATCTTTCAAATATTTGTTTTAAATCATGTAGATGATTGGCTCTCTTTTTTGAAAATACTGTTATGTCATCAAGATAAACAACAACTGATTTATTGATCAGAACTTTAAATGCTATATCCATGGCCCTTTGAAAAGTTGCTCCTGCATTTATTAGACCAAAAGGCATTTTATGATAAGCATAAGTTCCCCATTTTGTTCTGAAAGTTGTTTTCAATCTGTCATCTGGATGAACTAAAACTTGATTATAGCCCGAAAATCCATCGAGAAAAGACATAAGTTCAGAACCAGCTACCTTTTGAAGTATCTGTTCCATAGTTGGCAATGGGAAATTATCTTTTAAACATGCCTTATTTAAATTTCTGAAATCAATACAGATTCTTATATCACCATTCTTCTTCCTTACAGGTACCATATTGGAAACCCAATTGGAGTGCCTGACTGGAAAAATGATTTTGGCTTTTAAAATTTTATTAAGTTTTGATTTGATTTGACTTTCGAGATTTGGATGGATCTTTCTCAACTTCTGTTGAACAGGTTTAATATCAGGAAGCATTGGAATTGTATGTTGAATAATCGAAGTATCATACGTTTTTAGATCATCATAATTCCAAGCAAAAACGTTTTTATACTTGTTGAGAAGTTTAATGAACGCATTCCTTTCCTCTGGTGTTAAATTGAGTCCTAAGTTAACGTTTTGAGGTTTAGAATTAGAACCAAGATTTACTAATTCAAACTTCAAGGTAGAGCTTTGAAGTTTAGTATTAGTGACTTTCTTGAATCTGTCTTTAATGTCATATAAATCCTCTAATTTAACAACAGATTTTGGAATGGGGTTTTCATTACCTTTTGAAGCAATTTGTAAATCATGATCATCTTCGTCAATAATTTGTTCATCATATGATTTCTCTGAGGTCATGAAATTTAGAATATCTTGATCATGATAGAATACTCTCCAATTTGTAACATTATCTGGGACAGATGGACGAAAAATGAATTCTACAGAAAACCTATCAGGACTGCAATCTTCAGCAGGTAGGAGTTTAGATGCAACATTAGCTAACAAGTCAGCTGATGTATTCTGATTCCTAGGAATAGGAGAAATATTGAATGCTAAAAAATGAGAGGTGAGATCTTGTACTAGGGTTTGATAGTGTTTAAGATGTCCTGAAAGGCAATGAATAGTATTCCTAACTTGTTTTATGAAAATTTCGGAATCACCAAAGACTTTCAAGTATTTAACATCTAACCCTATAGCTTTATAAAGTCCCTGAACCAAGGCTTCATATTCTGCGGTATTGTTAGTACACTCAAATTCTAACCTACATGACAGCATGGTTTTCTCCCCATCTGGATCAATTAAGATGCATCCAGCTCCAGCTCCATTTCTAGATTTCGATCCATCAAAATATAATGACCAAAATAAAGATTTGTCTATTGGCTTATCTACAATTACATCAGAAATATTTACAATTCTGGAAGAATCAGATTGTGAAAAATTTTCTATCTGAGAAACAAAAGTATTTACAGTAAAAGGTGATTGAGGAGCTTTGAAATTTGCAAGAAATGATTCAGCAGAATAACCTCCAAGAATATTGTTGTTGAATGCCACAGGCTCATTAGGTTGTTCGAATTCAGTGACAGTGTTCGTCATATGCTTTTCTCGTTCAATTTTAATTTGATTTGGTTTCCCTTTGTAGGGAAGCCACATATGTGAATAATTAGTCAAGATATAACCATTAAGTTTTGCAGACCAGTCCCTGCTCAAGATTAATCCATAGAATTCAGGAATATCAGCAATCAGAATATCAATTCTTTGGACAATCCTAGGATCAGAAGCTAATCTGATAGTAACTGAATTGATTTCTCCTACAACTTGAACCTTAGAGCGATCCAATTGGACAATATGAACTGCTGATTTTTGTGGTTAGATATTCAATTTGGCACAGATAGAAGTAGGCATTATATTGGAGGAAGCTTCAGAATCAATCAAACAATTGTGCAGATTTTTATTGTACATCTCATAAGTCAAAAGAAAAGGAGGAGTTTGAGAATTTGACTTTTCCCCAATGAGCACAGTATCAGTATCATATACCTTATCTGGTGGCTTACCAGTTCCTCTCGCTGCTTTTGCAACTACACCGCTTGGTAAAGGAGCAATTGGTGTAGCGTTTAATTCTTTCAATAACAACTTTTGCTGGTGTTTTAGTTTGCTGAGTTCATGTAAAGAAATATTAGCTTTGATCTTTTTCATGTCCTCGACAATGTTGTATTCCATAGGATCTGACACTACTAAAGTCTTTGCTGTTGATGTAGGAGGATTAGAAGAGGATGGCTGATTTTGAGTAGGTAATGGAGAAGTTTTCTTTACAGGGGATTTGTCTTTGGTACTTGGAGTTGTAATTTTATTTTTAGGAACTATTTGCACTGGTTCTGATATAGATTTACTCCTAGTACTTACAGGCATAGCTTCTTCACTATCAGAATTAGGGAGAATAAAATCCCACATTCCATTCAATTCAGCTATTTCTTCATTCTCATCTTCTTCATCTGATACTATAGATGTATCTTCTTCTTCTTCTTCTTCCTCTGATTCTGCATTAGAAATTGCATTAGGAGGTTTAGATTCAACTTGGTTTCTTCTAAAATTTCGGAATGGTTTCTTGGTAGAAGTTTCAGCCACTTGTTTTTTAATTTCAACCATTTCATTTGACATGGTTTTAAAAACTTTCTGTAAACCTTCCATGTCGTATGGATATTTGGAATTTTTCTTTGAATCATCTTTGAAGCTGACTTTCTTTGATTTCCTTTCCTCGATAGCATTTTTCTTTTCCAGAGAAGTAATTCGTTTTTCCACTGCAATAGCTTCTTTCATATTCTCAGCTAATGTAGGCTTTGCAGCTCTGTCCACGACAATTGATATGTTTGAGGGTAAGGCAGTTATGTACCATTCAATTCTAACTTGTTCACTGGGCTGTGAATCTGTGTGAATTTTGTTCAAGAGTTTGTTGAATCTAGCATTGAATTCTTTAATGGGTTCCTTGGGTTCTATCTTCAAATTTGAGAGGTCATTGAGTAAATTTGCTATTGATCGGTCATCTCCAAATTTGGTTAAAAAATGATCTGCAAAAATGTCCCAACTTGTTATGGATCCTGATGGTAATGAAAAGTACCATGATCTTGCTACTCCCTGGAGAGTATAAGGGAATAATCTAACTACAACATCTTCATGTATGACTCCATTCAAATTAATAGCCAGCATAAAGTTATTGATATGTTCTTCAGCTTGAATGTTAAGATCTGGGCTAAACTTTGGAAGCCATTTTCCAGGATTGTCTAGTAAATCATGTAAAGGTGCAGCCATGTTGACTGCCCCTGGAGTAGACCATGGTCTCTATGCCATTATTGGAATGACTATTGGAGGAGTAGTAGAAACTGGTGGTGTTTGAATAGAAGTGGTTGGAATAGATGATGTTGAGATTGATGAGGATTGAGGGGAAGATGTTTGTGGAGATGATATGGAAACAATTGTACTTTGTTGAGAAGGGATTTCAGAAATAGGTATTTGAATATTAGATGTTGAACTTATATTACTTACTGATTTCGATTGGGTTTTTCTTGTTTTGACTCTACTAGGTAAAGGGAATTCTTTTGGAGAAATACCAAGTTTTTCACTTTGAAGCCTAGTAAGAGGTTTTGAAGAAACAAATTTTGAAGTTACACTACCTTGAGATATTTCAGACTCTTCTAGAGATAATGAGAATCCTTTCCATTTATGAAATAAATCTTGAACTTCGGGAGACTCAGGATGTTGATTGTCTGAATGTTTTGAGATTTTGGTAGTGGGCGTCTGAATATTTTCTGCAATTTCTTCTCTAGGATTTTGAATTTCAGAAGAAATTGAAGAAGTTAATGAGGGTGTTTTTCTCTCAGAATGGCTTGTGGATAAAGATTTACTTGCCATTCATAGCTCAGGCCCTCCTTCTAGTGCCAAAAATGTTGAAGCCTAGAAAATATCTGCTTCAAACATCGGGGAAAACCACCCGGTCGGGACCTTAAGACAGCTCCTTTTCCGTTTGGTATGGTGGCTCCGACTAGATTTAAAGGACCAGTTTCCTTATAACTAAATGGATTGATTTGGATGGGTGGAAATGAGACTAAATTAACTGAAATAAAACTATCTAATTTAAACTAAATACTGGTAAAGAAATTCTAACACTAACCCGGGTAATTATATGTGAATACAACTTAAGATTGTTCCAATTTAACAATAACCATGAAAATGTATTATTATTTAAATTGAAATGTGCGGAAACAAATAAAGATAACTCTGTTTAAGAAATTAAACAGAGTTGTATTAACATATTGCATTCATCATTGTATACCATCTATATACACTTATGAAAGATAACGTTTCAATTATACTCAGAAATGATATATAAAAGGAAGCGTTGTGAAAACAAATATATATAAATGATAGAAATTTTAAAACGAATACCATAAGACAAAAGAAATCAGCAGTGAAAGGATAGAAATACCTCATTCATCCTGAAGACTTTCAAATGCAATGTGATACTCTAATCCAGTAACTCTAATGCAAAATCAGATTCCAAGGTACAGAAATGCAACACTTCAAAGATAATTTCGCATGAAAATCACCAGATGTGATCCTTTTTAAAAATATATAAGACAATAGAGTACAGAAATGCAATCTCCAAGTCCAAAAATATTAAGATCCAGGACCCCTCTCTAAATGCATGAGAAGGGTTTAAATACTACTTAACTAAATCTAAAAATAGTTTATTACAAAAATTAAGGATTCGGTTCAATGACCGTCCTTTTCCTAGGCTAAAATACAGTGAAATTCAAACTAAATCTATCTATCTATGAACTTGATCTTTAAACTTGCAGGCATCTAGCATAGTTTTGAGAAGATGCGGTTGACCGACTTCGGAATTCAACTGTCCTGAAAAGACAGAGTCGGCAAGCGTAGGAGAAATCTTCTCTGTAGCATTGATGATACAATTAAGCGCACTGTGCTGACTGTGTGGCTTCACCAAGTACATCCAGTATGAGTCCCAATTCAATCTTGTCAGCCCTTGGATAGATTTTTCTCTTTCTTCTGCCTTTTGCCTCCATTCTGTTTGCAGTTGATTTGCCTATGGGAGATATCCTGGAACAGTTTCTAGAATCAAATTAGCTTTGTGTAAATTGTCATTTACACAATCTGTAAGAGTGTTTGCTGTTGTAGCCGCCTCCTCTGCTGCCTTTTCTGCCCTTCTGATTTGTGCATCCCAGTTATTGAACAGTATTTCTTTATGGTTTTCATTAACCATGGGTGCACCAGCTTTTCTGCCTTCTTCTGTCTTTTTCCATGCCAGATAATCATTGATCTTTTCATTAATCAAATCATAATCATTTCATAAATCTACGACATGATTTGTGATTTTATCACTCTCTTGGCACAAAGAATTCCATTGCAAGATTTTTTGGCAGAAAACTTCCTCTTGTTGCAGTAGTTGATTGTTCAAAGAGATGGTTTCTGAAATGAATTTTGGAAGCTTAGGATCATCTTTATGCTGATCTTGGATAATCTGTATTTGTTTGTCTTTATCATCCAAGCTTTTTTGATGTACTATTTGCATTTCTTGAAGTTGTTGTTGTAACTCTTCAAGTTTCAATTGTGCTTCCTTATTGGCCTGTACCTGTTGCAATTGCTGTTGCAGAGCTTTTACCTGTTCTTCTTTTTCATTCAACAAAAGTTGTATCTCAAATGCTTTATCAATTGTTGCAGAAGCATAAGCTCCTGTTATTTGAGATAACTTAGTGAGATTATGAGTAGGCTCTGTGGCAGGATCTTTCCACAAAACATATACTTGTTCTGCTTCAGTAGCAATTTCACTTTCTATTTTTCTCTTTTTCCTCTGTCTCTTCACTACTGCTTTGTATTTTGGGCTGTAGAATACATCCAGAGGAGGAATGTCCTCTACATTAAGTACAATTTCAGAGGAGGGTGTGATTGGTATGTGCTCTGTCACTGTGACTGTGCTGCTTGTTCCTGTGTTCAAAACTTTGGTTGTCTGGACAGGGGTCTGTACATTCTGTCCTTCTACATTAATCAATTGGTTGAAGGTTTCCCATTCTTTGTCTAATTCAATAATTACTGGCTGTTGCTGCACATTGGTTGGAGGAGGATTTATCTATTGAGAAGTCAAAATTTTCTGTTGAGCAAGTTCTTTTGATTGTGCAGAATCCTTAATGGATTCTTCCATTTTATCTTCCTTTTCATTGGACTTATTGGAATGTTCAGAATCTCTGTCAGATTTTGATTTAGATTTATCTGTGCTTGAACTGCCGTTAAGACTAACACTAGGAGTTTGCTCCCTTGCGGGCTCTAAGCGTAGATTGTCCAAAGGAATAGGAGTTAGTCTTCTTTCTCTGTAAAGTTTGAATTCCTGGAATTCCTCTGGAGATAACTGTGTTTGAGCTGAATTCAAAACTTCTTTAAATGAATTTCTTGCTTGGAACATATCATCAAAAAGATCCTGTTCCCCGGAAAATTCCCTTACTCTGATTGTATTGGTAAAATTCTTAACAATATCATCTGGGTCGAATAACCTTCTCGAAAATTTGAACAGCTGTAGACATGTAATGTTGCCTATCTCTTGGAATGCATGACCAATATCAAACAGTGAAAATGTTCCACATTTTACAGGAAATTGTGGCCAAATGCCTTTTTTCTTCTCTTTTAAATCTTTTGTTATACCTCCATGGCCACAGGTCTGATAAGCAATTTCCCGAGCTACAAGTCTATCTGGAACATATAGGGGTAAGACATGGGGAGAAGCATAACTTCCAAAAACCCTAATATAAGTGAACAATTCTTCTCCAAACCATCTTGCGACGGGGAGAATATCAACCTCTGTTTCTGAGGATAACCTTGGGGCATCCTTATTATGCAATGTTATGTACAATGGCAGCATTATTCCATGACAAATTTGGTAAAAATGGGGGACAAACTTAGACTCCCATAGTTCTTTATGGTACACATGAATAGGCAAAGGATCGTGGATAGTCCATTGCCAACCCATCACAGGGAATTTAGAGACATAACAGATAGCATCCATGACATAAGCAGATAAATAAAAAGGCGGATAGACCCGCTAAGAAACATTTCGTTTGGACCGGTAGTGAAAAATAGCAGTGGTCAAATTATCAGATAGGATTTTTGCCCAGTCTACAATTGTAGAATTAACGGCCGCATTCAACAAAGGAAGCCATTCGGGTAAGATCATATTTATGTCAGGCTTTCCAAAAAGCCTGCATAACATGGCAGCAGTAAAACAATAAGGAGAGGTAAGTGAACCCGTGATGTACATACCTTGTTTTTTTTTCTTCAATGGTTCACTTCTTTTGGTCCACTCCTTTGTGCATTCTGCCAAATTTGCATGTTCTCTGGCAAAATATTCCATGAATTGTTTGTTGTAAGTCGCCTGAGGTTCTGGCAACTTATACATTAATCTCAGATCTTTTGTGGTAAATGACCCGATTAGCTCTTCAGATGGAGTTTTGAATTGCCTGTCTGAAATATCAGTGCTGTCCAGCACCCATTTTACCATGTCCGTATACGGGAGAATCCTTGGCCTTGCCGCTATTCTATGCAGAAATGAGCAAGCCAGTTCCCTAAGGGTTGCCTCAGACGTATTATTGGAACCTGCTGTAGCTACAACTTTCATCACCACAGGGTTTTCTTCCTCTAGCATATTATACATTCCTTCCCAAGTGGATATACCGGCATCCTTATTACAAGCGGTGTCTGCATACAGCGAAGCCATTTCTTTGTTTTCAGAACTCGAGCTCTTCTCCTTCTTACCCATAGTGTTTAGTGGAAGCTTTGTATAGACGTTTGCTCCTTCGTGCCTGCGTTTTATGAGTAAATGAGAGTAATGGCGTAAGAAAGGTGATGAGACTGTTTCAAATGTGAAAGTGGATGAAATATAATATTTTAATCGTGAAATGACTTTCAATTCAAACACAATCTCATTTACCATTAATTTTCAATCCAATCATTTAATCTAATCATTAAAGCGCATAACAGATTTGATATATGGGAAAATTGCCTTTGGATAGCACGCCTACATGAATCTGTGACATTGTGATCTGTGATTTGCTGTGCAATATCGCAATATCGCAATGTCGCAATATCGCAATATCGCAATATCGTAATATCGCGAAATGAAGCCATCGCAGTTAGGTAAATAGCGCAAAAGCGGAAATTGCGCAATAGAGCAAAAGCGCATATCGGAAATCTCGCAATAGCGCAAAATTTAAAATAGCGCAAAAGATATTCATTAATCACTTAGTTTTTCTATGCTATGTGATCTGCGATCAATACGTTTCTTGTATAGGCTTTTAGGGTCGCATTATCGCAAAAGCGCAAAATTGCATTTTCAGTTTTATAAAAGATATATACGATTTTGCTATAGATGCGCTATTTTGTTTAAGGAGCAATTTTATTATAATCTATCATAAAATTAAGTGTTTCTTAATGTTCTTTCTAAGGGATTTCTATAATTTTATGATAGAAATTTTTATTTGAAAAGGAAAACAAATCCTAATTGATTTTTTTTTGGATTTTTTAACTAAGGTTCCCCATTTATTTAGTATCATTACTAATATTAAAATAAAATGGGGGTTGTTGCTGGTCACAATAGAGACACAACCAAAGGTTCGTGCACAAAGAGTAGTGAAAGTAAAACAGATAAGGGAAAATATTGTTGTTGTGCTCACCCAGTGTGACAATCTATTGAATGAGGCCATGGATGTTTGGGCCTCTGTCCAAAATAATCTGGTAGTGCAGTAGCTGTTTGATTCCCTCAACCAGAAGGAATAAAATTTCGAAGAAATAAGGACGGTGGTGCCTACGTTGGTCATTACATAATGCCTTGATCATTTGCACTAGTGCAAAACAATTCAGAAAGAGGTTGAGACCCACGCCGGAAGGAATTCATGCAACCATGGGCAGAAGAAGCAATGAAATTATCTCAAATTTTATACAACACTTTGAAAATCATTCAACAGACTTAGCACAGCATCGAGATGGCCACTAAAGGCCTACTACAGGAAATATGGTTTAAAAAGCACAGAGTGTAGCACCGCAAAGTCTCGAGTTAGTGCTCCTCCAAACTTATATCAAAACAATTATGGAAAAGACTAAGGATCCAACACCTCAGTGATTCAGGATGAGTGACATGTTTATGTTGGGGGCCTATTAAAGCGTCCCCTCAGGCATGTTCTTCAAAGACATTTTTGTATTATTATGTATGTGTGCACTGTGCGAAGGTAGCCAAGGGGCTTTGGGGTGGATCAAATTCCCCAATTTTGATGTAAATGGGCTTAAGGGTAAACTTTTGGCCTCAAACCATGGTTTGAGACCATAACATCTGTGCACTAGGCGTATATAAATAGATAGATCATGTATAAGCTAAGTAGTTCTAAGTAAGTTCATGATATTGATGTTCTAATAACTTTATGCTTCTGTAAGGGTTGTTGGGTTGGGTTAAGAGGCTCCTAGTGATTGTGTGCACAGAGACATAGTCTTGGTTGTGTGTGGACTCCGCTGGGTGTGTGCGCGAAAGGGTTTTGTAAGGAACATTTGATATATTTATTGATATATTTGAAGCTAATAGAAAGCAAATTTTTAATGAAATTTACTGTGTTATGCATCTAAATTGTTTATTGTTTGTGTTTTGTTAAGATCACATTATCAGTATTACTTATTAATGATTGCGTAAGGATATATGATCTCATTATGCATGATTATTGTTAATATATCTATTTAAGTATTCAGATTGTTTAAGATCTAGATCAGTTTATGGTCTATTTATCTATACTAAGGCAACAACAATTCTGTGTTATTCAGTTAATAACTACGCATTCCCTATAATTCTATTATATATTGTTTCGCGCATATATATAAGTTCTCATTGGGTTTTTCTGAGGACCACTTCATTGTTTTCTCCCTTAGGGTACGGAATCCTAGTTCTAGCACCACCCCATACTACTTCAAGTGATACTTTGGTCTGAGTAATTAGATCATTGCCAAAAGGGCCAGTAGTTGATGGGTTTATTGGTTTATCCATAAACTCTGAACTTGATTAGGACCCCTCAAGCCAACAGGCAGGTATGATCGGGAAGATATGACATGGAAAAATTACCATGTGGCACTCTATGATTAATACACCATGAATCCACTACGTATACCTAGAGGTCTTGGGAATTGTGCCCCATCATGTTTTGTGATATTTTATTTCATATTTTGTTCTAGCCAAAATGTCCAAAAATTACGTTTTATGCCAAAAATAGCACATCCAAAGGTTCTCCCTTGTGGGACCCATATTGAGGCACGAAAATGAATACTCGCTTGAGTAGTATGGTATGGCACAAGAAAGTGTGACAAAACTACCAATAATTGCATCCAATGAATAATAGGTCCAACACTTATGGTTTTGTCTACTAGGTTCGAGGAGCATACTGGTACTGGGATGGTTGACAATGGACTGTACTAGAGAAGTGTGTTAGGATGAGGTCATAAACCATGGTCTTGGGAGATAATATGGCTAGCACTTGGAGCTAAATTTTATGAATGGTCTTCAATATTTGGAATGTAATTGCTAAGCCAGAGCACCAGGATATAACAATGTGCCAAAATCAAGCACCGAAGGTTGTGTTTCTAGGAAAATATATTGTATAATTCAACCTCATATGTAAAGGAGATGGTTCCAAATCATTGAGGTTCAACCAAAGGACTTTGGTCACATAATTATGGCTTTTTATCATTAAAGAGTTAAATTTCTTCTGGTCTAACTAGTTAGATGGAAGGGAGCTAAGTATTAAATAAGAAATATATAGGTAATATCAAAGAGTTGAACTAAAATGGCGCTAAGGAAGAACGAAAGTGAATTAAAGGAAGGTGTCATAGTTAAAACATGGTACACACTACTAAAGTTCAAATATGCGAACTTGATGTGAAGAGGAATAGAACCATACCTAAGAACATGGGAAAATAAGAGAATAGGGTGTTTGAATATATGGTGGTATTCTAAGTTTTCATAGGATCCGCAATACCATGGTTCAATAGGATGGATTGACACCCATGGTAAACAAAGCCCATAAACTACAAAATCAATGAAAAAAAATTGAAACAAAGGTTGAACCTATGCACATGTGAAGTGAATAATTACTCAAGGAAAATATCAAAAACATATAGCAAATGAAGTGAATAAGGGTAACCAAAATTAATTGTAGGAATTTTGAGTAGATTGTATTGTAGAGTGAAGCATTATTATCGTGTTGAGTGTGTGTAAATAAATAACAAAGTAGATTATAATGTAGATTTATGTTGAATTAGAATATCAAGTTGTGATAAGAGTTGAAGAGAGCAGAAGAAGGGCATGAGAAGTACAAGATATAGGCTAGTAAATAGAATAAATGAAATCAAGGAATCTGAATGGATAAAATTAAATGTGATTCCTTCTGATTTTGTTTAAAAATTTGATGAAAAAAGGATTTCAGAGGAAAATCAATTTGGTGCCTATAAATGAGAATGGAAGGGTGTATCCTTCATGTTGGTGTATTTAAATCAAAGGTGATATGTGTCACCTTCAGGTTGGTGCCTATAATTATCTGGGATAAAATTCTCCTTCAGGTTCCTTCTTATATATTAGAGGGGATAAGTGTGCTATTTAGGCTAGTTCCTATAAATTAGAGGGGATTGATGTCTCCCTTAGGTTGTTTTTTGTAAATCATAGGGGATTGATATCTCCCTCAGCTTGGTGCTCGTAAATCATACGGGATGGGTACTACATTTTACTTGGTGCTGGAAAATTAATGTAATAATAGGTTGTTTCCTAAAATATTTTTTAGAAAAATAAGTTTTGTGGTTTTCTCCCACTCATGGTTTCCACGAACATTTTTTATTATGTGATTGATATGTTAACTAGTTTTAATTTTGTCATATTATTATAATTGTAAAATCGTTCATTTTACTAATTCAGGCCCCCACCACCCCCTGACCCCCTATCCTGATTGTATAATAATAGTTCCAATAAATGGTATTAGAGAAGGTTACCTCAGAAGTAATCTGTCCACTAAATGACAGATATGAAAGAAACCATGGTTAGTCATGATGGATTTTACAAAGATAAATCATCATTAATATGTTGATAAAATTATGCGATATGGAAATTAAGAATGAAGTATTATCTAATGGCCCTTGATTTATAGTATGGAAATATTTAGTCAATGGAAGGAAGAGCAATAAGTATAATACAAAATCCATGATTTCCATCTTCAGTGGGCTACGTGAATAAAATTATGGTAAGATGATTTATTGTGAAACCATAAACTAAATATGGGATAATTCGCAATGGTATATAATGGAGATGATATGCATGGTTCAGAAGGAACAATGAGGAAAAATTCATCTCAGAAAAAAATACACAAAAACTCAAAGGAGATAAAATTCTATGACTACTCAATTGATGATTTGGATAAGGATGAAGCCAAAAATGAGAGGATATTACAAAATGGATCAAGAAAATATGACATCAAAGAACAAATTTCCTTCTTAGCCATGGAAGAAGAAGTTAATTAGAAATAGATATCTAATGTATTAGATGTAGGATAAGTGAAAATTATTTCAAGATAATTAGGTATATTCAAGGAAGGAAAAGGTAGAAATGATTGAAAAGGTACCCTATACATGAATGGTTAGGACAATTAAGGTGAATAATATGTATAAGAAGTTCAATCCATATGTAAGCTACTATTATTTAAAAATTGTAGAAGAATAGGTCATCTTGATTTTAGATGTCCCATGCAATTTTGGAAAATAATATTGATAAAGTAAAACATGAATATTAGGGAAAAAAATTTAAGCATGAAAAGGAAATATGGGGCTCATTACAAGATAGTAATCAATATGCATCTAATAATAATAAAATCAAATATCTATTCATGACCATGGAGGGTCAATAAACTGAGCAAAAGAAATATGATTCAAAAGAAGAAGATATTAATTGGAAGGCACATTTTGGAAGAGAACTTATCACTACCTTAAAATATATAATGAACTACTACAGATAAGGATTGTCATATTTATAAAATAAATAAAATTATTTTCATCCATGACGATAAATTAGAAGAAGCAAGAAGAATGAAACAACTGATGTCCAACTAGTTGAATGAAAAGGAAGGACATTGTGATAAACTAAAACATAAGAATATTTCATTGAAAAATGATATTGACAAGAAAAATGATCAAAAAAAAATTGGAAGGGCTTTTGAAGTATTAAATGTTATACTCAGAATCTAAAGATCCCTTTTTATTAAAATATGAATCGTTTATCATGTATTTCTCAAAGAAGAATCAAGTGCAAACTCTTCAAATATAGAAAAAGTAAGAATTATATCTGTATGCTTATAGGAACCAAAAAATAAGTTAAACAATGTGAAAAAAAATCGAAAGATTAACAAAATATTGACTAAACCAATGAAAAAAAAAGTAGGAAGAAGGTGGGGATCAACTAAAGAAAAATCAGATTAGTCCTATAGGAAGAGATGGATCATGAAAATAGTAGAGGTTTGAGAATCCTCAAGCAACCAACCAAAGAAATCCAACTCCTTCAAAATTATCAATTGCTCTAAGAATACCCTTCACAGCAATTTACTCGAATATATTTAATGGTTATTATTTTATTTGTCTTAACATTGGCCACAAACAACACTATTGTCGATCAAGAAGAAACAAAGGTCCTTATCATACCACAATTAGTAGTCTTATCACATCAAAAATTACTACAATGGTGGAATAAAAAACCTTAATTCATTTTCTTCTTTGTTTGATCACATTGAATGTTCCAAATGTGACTAGTTAGGACACAAATATTATGATTGTAGAAGCAATATATTAACGTCTCAAGATTAACTAGAAAGGGAAAAAATCATTATCAACATAATTAAAGGAAATAATATGTTGATAGAACTGGTATATATTTGGTTTCTTCGCTTATTTTATCCACTGCACACATGATTGAATCATGTTTTATCCTAGTTCTAGGTAGCCACGTCTAGCAGAATGGGAATGGGAAAGGGGTTCAATTTTCTAGCAGAATGTTAGTGTTACACTTTAATGTTTTGGCATTACAGACTATTAAATATTTAGCTGCCTCTTCATTCATTCGTGGCTAGTAGAATTCCTTCCTAAGTGTTGTAATAACGTTTTGGTATCCAATATGAGATGAAAATTTCTTTTTACTATTCTCATCTAGGATTTATTACTTGGATGATTAGGAATGTAAATTATTTTTCTGAAGGTTAACCGGTCATTCTTATTTAATGCACACTCTAATTTTTTTATTTGGCCAAATTCATTTATCAGTTTTTCCTATATTTACCTATATAACTAATCCTATAAGTCTATTGCTCTAATTTTATCAACAAAGTCTATTTGAGATGAAAATTTATTTTTACAATTCTCATCTAGGATTTATTACTTGGATGATTAGGAATGCAAATTATTTTTCTGAAGGTTAACAGGTCATCCTTATTTAATGCATACTCTAATTTTTTTATTTAGCCAAATTCATTTATCAGTTTTCCCTATATTTACCTATATAACTAATCCTATAAGTTTATTGCTCTAATTTTATCAGCAAAGTCTATTTTAAAAATATTTGCAGAAGTTCCAAAAACTTGATTTTCATTTCTTCTCAATGTATCTGCAAATTTACTTTCTTTCCCTTTGATATGTTTGATATCAAAATAAAACTCACTTAGGAAATCTATCTATTTATCCTATTTTTCATTTAAAATGAGCTATATTAAAATTATTTCAGAATGGTATGATCAATATTCGGTCTAAATTTCTTGCATAAAAAAGATGGAAACACGTTTTTAAAGTGTGTATTAAAGACCCTAGCTCTAAATCATACATAACTCAATTATTTTCATGATCTTTCAAATTTATATATTCATAGGCTATTACATGATTATCTTGAATGAATACCCCACCTAATCCTTTGAGGAAAACATCCATACATACCATGTACTATTTATTAGGATCAATAATTTTAAGGATCAATGCTCCAACTAATAGATGCTTTAGTTGATCAAAACTTTCTTATAAATTCATGGTCCACAAAGACCTGATTCCCTTTTTAGGTAGCGAAGTTAAAAATAAGAACAAATTATAAAACTCTTCAATAAGTTTTTGATAATATATTCTAATGGAAATAAAATATATGATATCTTCTACATCCTTAGGTACAGTCCAATTATAGATTTCTTTAACATTTTTAGGGTCTATTGTAATTCATTATTTTGATATTACATGTCCCAAATATTCGATTTGATCTTGGTAGAACCCAAAATTACTAAATCTGGCCTGAATCTGATGTTATCTATGTGTTTTTGGTAATATTCTTAGGTGTTTCTTATTCTCTACATGTGTCTTAAAATAAATCAGAATGTCATCAATGAAAATAAACACAAATTTACCCAGCTATTGGTTGACAACATTATTTATTAGACACAAGAATGTGGTTGGAGTGTTTTTCAGTTTAAAAAAAAAGAAGAATAAATGCATAATGTCCATATTTTGTTTTACAAACATTTTTATGTATGTCACTATCCTTAATTCTCAGTTTCTGATAATCGTACCTAAAATCTATTGTTGAAAATATAGTGGTTCCTCTTATATTATCAAAGAGGTAATCAAATCTAGGAAATATGTATTATTTTTTATTGTCAGCTTATTTAGTTACATATAATTAATACAAATTATAAAAGTTCCATCTTTCTGCTTCACAAATAGTATCGGTGCTCCCCATGGTCAAACACTTTGTCTAATATATCACTTATCGAATAGTTCTTGAAGTTGCATTTTCAATTCTTTGAAGTCTATTACAATAATTCTATAGGGAACATTTGACATCAATGTTTCCCCATGTACCAATTTAATTGTAAAATCAATATATATTTTGGGTGCAATCCGGGTGTTTTATCCGGAGACACGTGGATGAGTTGTCATACCACCTCCAAATCATCCAAATTCCTTGCTTTAGTTTCCTATGCGAAATCTTATATCGATTAAAAAAAATATTTACAACCTTTTGGGGCACATATTTTTAGTTGTAATATTCACATTGTTTTGGTAGAAATTGATCAATGTATACCCTTAATAATATGGATCTCTCCCTCATTTGTGTTAGAAGTGAAATTATTGTGTAAGCAACTAAAAATTAATATGCTATTTTCTAGATAGTCCATTCTCACCAACACATCATAATATGCTCTGGGTAAAACACTCAGGTTGATTATTGTTTTACCTCCATTCAAATTAATAGGATAGTCTTTAACTCATCTAGTAAATTTCCTTTTGGTACCAATGGATAGTTGGACTAGCCAAGAATTTTTATGTTTTTCTATGTACAACTTACATTTTTCCATATTTATGGACTAACATAATTTAAACTAACCCGCAAATTTATCAAAGTGGGCACAATTTTGTTTAGGAATACTCATACTTAGCTTGATGTTCTTCCAGGTCTACATTGATTCAAGGAATGTTTATATCCATGTAATTCACTATCGAGGGTTCTTGTACATTTTGCAATGCTTGAATTAGTTTTACATTGTACAAACAATTTAGAAGTAGATGAGGTTCTAGAAATCCCCAATAATTTAGTGGTTCCCTTTCGTTACATCAAATTCTTTACTGTTCAAAAAAATTCATCTGAACCATATTTGAGATTGAGCCTTTTTCTATTGATTATTAGTCTTATTAAAATTTCGGTTCTACTGAATTTTACAATAATTTTTACATTTATTTTTTATTCCTTGCTTAAATTTTTTTTTTTCTCCTTTTTGGACAATACTTTAAATTTTACTCCCTTGATTAGATTTTCAATAACAAATTCTGACTTTTTGGATTGCTTCACCCATAGTTTGGTTTTCATACTCAATTATTTCTTTAAATGAAAGTGGAAGGCATCTCAAAAATCACCAGAACTTAGATTTATCCTCGCATATGTAGGGTACATATTCCAGGAAATGGGTCAAATTTTCGAGATGTCCATCCATGGTCATATGACAAAGATTTAGCTCATGAAATAAATTTTCCTTATGATCATAGTATCTCTCTCTATTAGATAATTCTTCTTAAAATATTTTTAAAAGTCTTCCCAATTCACAATATTGTCTTTTATATTATGCACAACCCCAATCTCCCCCCACCTTGAAGATTCCTTAACTTATAGTTGATAAGTTGCTAGTCTAGCTTCTGTATTACTACAATACTCATACACTTGAAATATTTTTTTTTTTATGTTGAGTAGTGATGACTCTGTTGCTTCCTGTCACTCATCATTAAATACTAAAGGTATAATATTTTTAAATCCCCTTGGAGTTATATATTTTCTTTCTTCCATCAACTTGGTACTATTGAGAGTTTTTTAGCAAAATTGTGTTTATTTTCCTCTTTATCCTTAGGTCTAACATCCTCACTCTCATCCATGTTGTATAGGTTTTCTTATTTATAGAACTCCTCCCTATCAATTTACTCTTCATTTGGTTCAACTATTTTTATATTTGACCTATAATTAAAAATGTTTACAAGTTTTTCATGCTCATCACTAGATTTCAACAACTTCTCATTGTCTTCTCTAATACTATATATTTCTAATTTCATCCATTTCACCATATCTAATAGTGAAATTGTATGAGGTGATGTTGCACCTCTGAATTTACACAAATTTTTTCTTCTCAATCAAGAGATCTTAGAGATGGCTTTGCCATCATGGTTTCTGTTTGTACTCCTTTTCGTGGAAGACAAAACATTTATTTTGTTAAACTAAATCCATGGTTGCCACATAAGCTATAGTGTTTCAACTTACAACTATAATACCACATGTAAAGTACACAAATTTACAAATAAAAAACATATGTTACTTTACACTCTTGAATCATTATTACAAATGTGTGAATTTACATCCTTCTCTTCTCTTTTGTAGATATATTTAAATTTATAACACGCTAAGTTAGTCTAACTTCATATTTCTACCTCACGATCATACTTACTTTGACCTTGTATAGGAAGAATTTATTCTAATTCCATGTTTCTCATTTTCCAAATACAATACATGTTATTTTGTAAAATAGTAAGACATAAGAGTAATAACACTACTACATTTGGGGGAAATTTCGACACTTGGTTCTGACACTTTTGACCAAATGTGGGAAATTTCCCCAAATTTTTTCAATCCCGCCCGAAACCATCGCTATACCGACGTTTATAGAAAAGTGTCGCAATACTGACACTTAGACAATGTGTCGCAATTGCGACGTTCAGAGGAATACGTCACAATTGTGACACTATGCCCCAAAGCGTCGCTATTGCGACCACTGCCTCCAAACGTCGCAAGTGCGACACAATGTCTAAGTGTCGCAATTATGACGTTTGGAGGCATCCGTCGCAATAGTGACGTTTTTTCTGCCGTCGGTATAATGACACTTATATGCGTGCTACATAAAAATACGAAACTTATATGCGCGCTACATAAAAATGATTTTATTAAAAATACGAAATTTATATCCGTCACAATAGCTACCTTAACGTCTAATATCACGCACGCATTCGCCCTCCGCTCTTGTATAATAGCATTCGCCCTCAGCTCTTGTAGAACAGCATTTTCCCTCAGCATTCGCTCTTAGCTCTTGTAGAATAGCATTCACCCTCAGCATTTTCCCTCAGCTCTTGCAGAACAACATTCGCCCTCAGCATTCGCCCTCAGCATTTTCCCTGAGCTCTTGCAGAACAGAATTCACCCTTAGCATTTGCCCTGCATTTTCCCTCAGCATTCACCCTCAGCTCTTGCAGAATAGCATTCACCCTCATCTCTTGCAAAATGGTAAGTTCTTACTGCAGGCCCTTCCTCCTATAGTAGTGTTGACTCTATTTGGGTTTTTTTGGTCAATTCCATTGGATTGTGTTAGGCTGTAGGGTTCTCTCTAGATGTTAAGAGTCAAGATTCAATACCCTCTATTATCTTCATCACCCAATACAAGATTTGAATTTTTCCCAAATAAACGCTTATTAATTTGGTAGCCATTATTTCTCCTTGCTTTAAAAACCCTACATTTAAATGAAAACAAGCATTGCATTTCAACTACAAAAATTTATTAGTGTTCAAATGTACATGTGTGCATCACTTGTGTAGGGTATTGCTTTTCCACTTTCACATTATCCAAGAATGTGTGCAGTATAGTTCATATTTTTTATGATTTAGATTATCTTGAAAAAGGAAAGGTAAATTATTTCCCATGGAAAAAGAAGGTTTTCCCTTTTTACTACTGGAAATGGTACAGCAAAGTTCCATTTCTACCCGAAACTCCTATGAAATAGGAACCAAATAAAGGCCATGTCCTCAATGCACATCATTTGGATTTGAAAATGGCCATTGCACTGTGTTGTTTTTTATATTACATCACGATAGCTTCTTAGGTCATTTCTTGTTTCTTGAGATGAAAAACAACTAAAGAAATCATGAAGATCCTTTCAAGAAATAAATCACCATTTCTCAATCATATCTCAACTATTTCTTATTTTATTCAGTGGTTGCTTACTTTGAGAGAAATTTGACACTTTTATAAGGAATATAACATAAAAACACAAAATGGGAAGGAATTGATGAGGTAGATGTCCTTTAGTTGTTGTCAATTAAGAATTGATAAGACACGTTGCATGTTCTGTACTACAAACTAGATTCCTTCCTGGAGTTAGGACACAGAGTATTGAATCAAAGTTGTAGTTTCTAACTTCTTGTATTGGTTCATCAATCTTGAAATTTAGACATTGCATGTCTTCATTGCTTCATGTTTGAATAATTTGCATCATATCGTACAATAGGAAATTAGGAATTATGATTATTATTACTTTATGGATCTATTAAGTTAATTTTAAGTTTGCATGGTTTAGTGTGAAAATATTCTAGTGTGCCCATAGGCGCAGGTGAAGGAATGCGAAGGACTGAGAACCCTAGTTTTTAAATGGTATTTTTCCTCACTATTTTTTAAAACATACAAATTACAATTAAATATTAAAACTTAAGAGTTAAAACTTAAATGGTTAAAATGAATTGGTATGCTATTTGGATGAATTGGTCTGGCATATTTAGGAAGATCAAACCTCAGAAATAACCATGTCTATTTTTTAATGGTAAAGAAGTCTTAGACATTAAAGTTACAACTCTGTTATAGTAGATGTATAAAATTCTTCCTACATGTTTATTGGCATGGGGTTGATCGAATACAATATGGACATACACAACCTAATTTCCAAGAGGGATTATTTTTTCACACCAAAGGTGTTGTAGCTACTATGACTATGATGCAAAACTGGACAAATAGCATATCTATCATACTAGGCATGGCTTAGACAGAGTAGTTATTGGTGAAGAAATTTCTGCTGGCTTTGACTTTAAATGTAACAGAAATTTAATCTCTTAACCAGAGGTTTCCTGGATCTTAATTCTATGAATTTTCTGCCTTGGGACTACTATGAAATATTATACAAAACAACAGTGGAAGTGAAGATTATTTGAATTGTAATTTTCTCTTATAATTAAATTTCTCAAGGGAGGAAAAAGTACCCTATCTAACCCCATACGCTATAGTCAATTATAAAGGGGGAAGTTAAAACTTAAAAAAAATAAAAAATAAACCTTAAAACATACCTACCTATCCATGAATCATAAGTTCATAACTTACCCAACGAAAGCATAGACTTACCACAAACATTTATCCTCAAATTGCTATAGATGAGCCAGAGCCTCAAGATGAGACTGATTCCTACTTGGAGAGCATGCTAAGTGAAGATCTAAGTGATGCTGATGACATGGATGCTGATGATATGGCTTGAGGAAGCCATTGCTCACTATTAGGCTTTAGCTATTTTTATTTTAGTATATCAAAATTTCCTAGTTCATGTTTACAGTTTGTCATTTGGAGATGCCTTGAGGCAAATTTTGAATTTAGTATGACAATGGACATATATTTTGAAATTTTGAATCATGATTCTAATTTCTTATAAGTTATTAATATGTAAAATGAGCTCCAATTTGCACTTGATATCATATATGAATCATGATATTATCAAACTAGAAATTTTGAAATTTCAATGACAAATGTCACATGTGAATGTTGAAACTTGAATGTTGAATGATGTGCATGTTTAAATCTTTAAAGTTTAAAGTTTATAAATTATTAGTAATTTACAAATTACTATATTAGTGTCATTAAATTTATAATTTATAAATTATAATTTAGAAAATATAGTATTATATATGATATATAAATTATAATATATATTAATATAAAAATACCCAAACGAACCCACGCACCTTGTTTCAAAAAATGTCGTCCCCGTCCCCGTCCCCGAACCCACGTTTCCTGGCAACATAGTTTCAAACATTAAATATCAACAAAATCGTTTAAAGGATAATGAAAGGAAAAAGGTGATGGAAGATAGAAAGGGCCTTACTTAAATGCTCTAAGGATTTTTCAATAGTTGCTCCAAAAGCTTCACTTCAAGGCCCTTCAAGATCGTCTCCAACAATGCTATACCATCAGCTTCAACAATGTTGCACCAAAAATGTCCTCAAGGTCTTCACAGCAAGTTTACTAGAAGTTGCTCCAACAATATATTCAATAAGGTCTTCATTGTCAACTCGTCTCTTGTTTGGGTGCCTTAATGTGTAATGACATGTTTCCAGGACTGAATTCAATGCAAGGCATATTTGAAACTCTAACTCTATCTTCTGGTGTCTTATTAGAAATTATTTCAGTTTTCATTTTGTGTTTTCAATTTAGATATTTTTTTCAAGTTTTTACATTTATAATTTTATTGCAATGTGGCAGACTGATCAGGGCAGTATAGGAACAACCCCGAGACAGGATGATCGCAGAAAGAGGCCAGCGAAAGAACATGTAAAGTGCCAGCATTTCTCTATCTTCAGGTATTTTAGTTATTTACATAATTGAAATAATATTAATTTTGTTCAAATATGCAGACACCTAGCCATGGTACGCCTGATGATTCCCTCTTTGAGGAAGAGCTTTCTTCATCCCTATCTCCAGTGTTCATGTTGTGAAAAAAGGCAGGAGATGCAAGGTCGATATTTAATACTTTGATAGACGTGCCTCAAACACCTGAAACAGAAGAGAGGATAAAAAAACTTATGAGACAGCTAGAAACATATCAGGTAATAATAAAAATTCAAAAGGATATTTTTTTTTTTTTCTGCATGAGATGAATTGTGATAGTTTGATTTTTAATTTTTACGTTGACTAAAATAACAAAAATTTCTTTTGTATGTAGCTTTTTCTGGCACTTGCTGAACCCGATGTTGGTGGTAGTGGGACAGAAGGGCAAGATATTGCCCAGCAACCCTCTCGTACACCTTCTACTCCTTTAGGTGCCAGCCAAGAAACACACCCTACCCAAGCAGACACCCAGCCAACCTCTGAACGTGTTGGCAATGATGAGGCTGATATGGCCAACTACATTATTGTGTTTCCTGGAGCTACACGTGTCCGCTCCATAGGGACCATTAATGGCACGTTGTTGGTGAACAATGAAGGTGTCCCTATAAAGCATGTACAACTCCCAGGTAAATTTTAATATTTTAACTATTTTATGTACTTTATCTAAAACATATTTATCATTATTTTTATTTTTAAATCAATGATAATATCTTTTTTTTTTCTATGTAGGAAACAACGAGTTCTACAAGTTTTTGGCGAGCCATGCGTTGGTAATTTTTGGCCCAACCATACACACAGGGTGGAATTCCTAGAATTCCAACCTGAAAAAAGAACTTGTAGATTATCTAGAGGCCCTTTTTGGGGTTGACACATTTGACAGAACAGCGGTGGCTCGGGTAGCTGGCAAATATTTGAAATATACCAGGGACACCTATAGGATGCAATTGCAATTTAACCCTAGATACGAGCGTCCTCTCATAGTTCTAGAGAGTGAGTGGAGAGCACTCATCCATGACGAAAAAGAGAAAAGGGTAAAGAAAGAAGGAAAAATGCCAACTGGACCCGCAAGGTAAATTACAACTTTAATTCAATAGCTTTAATTTTCTCTATGTCTAAAATAAAAGTGTGCTACGTCATATATGACTTCAATATTTTGATGCTAGGTTTCCTGACACCTCAAAGGAAACCAAAGCTAGGATTGAAAAAAAGGGCCATCACAAGCTAGGCCAGGGCGGCTACTTGAAATTAGCCGCAATAATTGTAATTAAGTAGATAAACATCTTATAATTAATTGTATCGCCTTCCAAAGTTTTTGTAATCCTATCAAATATGATTAAAAATACACAATAATATGTAATGTAGGGTGATGACTTCGGAACATAAACTACAGAGGAAGATAAAAATATCGCTTTCTATTTCGGCTATGAAGCCGTAGTTGAACGTCGCAAAAGCTTGGGGCAGGTCCCAAGATCCAGAATGCCTGATAAGGTAAAAAATTAACCTTTCAATATGTTTGTTTTCGTTCATAAAGTTAATGTCTAACAACTTTGTTTAAATCAGGGGAGAAACACTACCGACGAGGAAAATAACCTAGTTTTAGAGCCAGATGTAGATGATCCTCACGTGCAACCTGATCATTGTAGTGGGGACCAGGCCGACAATGCTACTATCAGTGAGGGTTGTGACGGTAATTAATTTCCACTTATATTTTTTTCTAATTATACCTTGATGGTTGTCCTTATAACGTTTTTTTTTTAAATGACAGAGAATGTTTCCCTTGAGGATCTTACCACCAGAGAGGAAGATAGGGAAACAGTCCCAACGGTGACAACTGGTGCACCAGGTAAGTAATCTCATTGAAATTTTTTTATTAATATTACTGAACTAGTTCAATGATATTTAAAAACTGACAATTGAAATTTAATATTATCTTTTTTTGTAGGCGATGCCCCATCACTGGATGAGACCAGACATCGTGACTACGCAACTAGGTCAACGGCGACAACTGGTGCACCAGGTAAATAATCTCATTGCAATTTCTTTTATTAATATTACGGAACTAGTTCAATGATATTTAAAAATTGACAATTAAAATTTAATATTATCTATTTTTGTAGGCGATGCCCCATCACTGGATGAGACCAGACATCGTGACTACGCAACTAGGTCAGCAGCGACAACTGGTGCACCAGGTAAATTTAATCTCATTGAATTTTTTTTTATTAATATTACAGAACTATTTCAATGATATTTAAAAACTGAGAATTAAAATTTAATATTCTCTGTTTTTGTAGGTGATGCCCGATCACTGGATGAGACCAAACATCGTGACTACGCAACTAGGTCAGCGGCGACAACTGCTGCACCAGGTAAATAATATCAATTCAATTTTTTTTATTAATATTACCGAACTAGTTCAATGATATTTAAAAACTGACAATTAAAATTTAATATTATCTGTTTGTGTAGGCAATGCCCCATCACAGGATGAGACCAGACATTGTGACTACGCAACTAGGTCAGAAGTGCGAGTTGAAAGGCACGAAACAGGAGCAGAGTACGATGATATTGATGATGTAATTAGGAGCTTTAGAAATAGGAAGAAGAAAAAGAAAATTTGATAATGTAAAATATTGTATTATTATAAGACAAACGTTACCATACTTGGAACATTTTTTGCGTTATATAAAAAAATCATTTATCATACTATTTTTATGTCAACCATTAATTGCAATGTTTCCTTGCGTAATTTTTTTTTAATTTTTTTTTTATTAGTTATTGAATATTTTTTTATGCTCATGAAAGTAAAAAATGAAATATAGATTGGGTATTGGAGAATTGAGAGTGATGTGAGGGGGGGGAGGGGCCATAAGAGCTTCCACCTTCACGTGGTTGGCCCTATTTAGTAGAGAATAATTTATTGGAGTGATTTAATCTTGGAGCAAACCTCCCTCGATCCAGCGTAGCAACAAAAAAGTCATTGTTGACTTAGTTGCTACTCTTTCAGATTGTGGGAGGCTTGTTCCAAGTTCATGCAACTCCAATAAACTTTTCTTGAAACGAAGAGGATCTTATTCATGTATGTTTTGACATTTTCAACATATGTTCTAACATTATCATAAGAATGCATCTTAGAGTAAAAAATACTACATCGATTACTTGTATTTATTGTATAGATAATGATGGATTTTGATTGACTTGGCAGTGCAGGTACAAATCCTCTTGCATCATGAGCAATACAACTTGTCAACCAGGGTCATGTCTAGGATATTTTTGCTTGTGCGCTTGACCAGGTTCGTAATGTCACATTTTGTAAGTTCTTTTACAGTTCATAATTCAATATTAAGCTTGTTCATGATTATTATCTAGGTTTTTTGTATGTGTTCTTTCATCTATTTGATTGTAAGCAACTCTGCATGTTTCCTGTTGTTCACTATGATTTCTGCCATTACCACTCCCAGGATGAATATGAATTTATTGTTACATAGATTACTTTATTGTTACTATGATTTATCCATTTACGATTTCATAGGTTACATCATGTAAAGTTGTCAATCTCAGGTTGGTGATGAGCTTTAGTTCTCCAGATTTGGGGCTTTTCTGATATTTTATCCCTCATGTCATTCCTGCATCACCTCGTTTTTTGAGCATGCCAATTTTCTACCACTTATACCAATTGGCACATGTCAATCTCTGAGTGGTGCCACATTTCACCTATTTTCAGTGAGATTTTAGGGTTTCTATAACATAGCTTCAGAAATCCGATTCAGTGCCTGCTTGAATATCGTCACACAATACTCATGGTTTGGATTGATGAGAATGTTCTGAATGGTTGGTTGATTCATAAGAACCACCCATATAGTCATCTTGAGATATTTCAGAAGTTTTCTCGGGTTTCCTTTTTCACCATTTCTAGTGGGTGCGATGGTGTGGGGTGATCCATAAATATTGGTGCACTTGTAGTAGGGAATTTGTTTTTGGGGATATAAAGGAGCATTTTATGTAGATATCCCATTGGATGCATTCATAGATGGGCACGAGAGGTCATGAATTTAAATTAAAAATATGCAACCTCTAGCATGGCAACCTGAAGGCCGCGAGAGACACTGGTTAAAGATTTTTTTGTGCCGGCCTTAATATAGTCGTGATTTCTTTCTATTATCTTAATGAAAATATATAGACCGGTCTCATTAAAATGGGGATTGTGGTTGTATTTCTCTTTGGTTGTTTCTCTCTTAATGCTCCAGAAGTTGCCAAAAGTTGCAATAGTTGTTTAGTTTTCCTGTTACAACTTAAAAGTGGTTTTTAGAAATGGGAGTCATGTTTTTTAAGGTTCATACTAATATGAAGATCTTGTAATTCTATATTCAGCATAAGAGAAGATGGCCTCTGCTTTGGGCAGTATGAAAACAATTGCCACATCTACTTCATTGGGTAACAATGGAAAGGGGAAGAAGTTGAGTGCAATGTTTGATAATTATGGCAGACAATTGTCTTCTCTTTCAGTTTTTTCACCCATTTCCTTTAATCGCTCAAGCAGAAGAGGGACTCTAAGATTACAACACAGAGAGAAGGTAGTTAATACAAGAGCTATGGAAAAGGAGTTGTACTTCAACAAGGATGGCTCAGTGACAAAAAAATTGCAGTTTAGAGAAAAAATTATGTTTAAAGGAAGGTCACCTGCACGTGAAACTTCACTGCGGTGGATCTTTCCTTGTCCACTTATATTTGATTTTAATGTGTTATTTTAATTTTTCTTGGAGGGTTGTTTTGGAATATGGCCTGGCATTCAATTGCACACTTACTGAAAGCATTGTCAATTTGTCTTGCAGGCGGTGTGAACAAACTTGTTGATCTTGTTGGAGTCACCCTTGGGGCGAAGGGAAAAATGTTGTCTTGGAGAGCAAGCATGGTTCTCCGAAAATAGTTAATGATGGTGTGACAGTAGCTAAGGAGGTAATTTGTAGATGTGTACTTTGGTTTTATTTTTAACGTTGTATTAGTTCCCCCTCTTAAATGTCTTAGATTTGGTAAGCATAATTTGAAAACTCAAAGGTGAAAGGAAACATATTTGTTACCCAGTGGTCTACTTGGACTATGTACTAGCCACATTAGAGTAATGCATAAATCTTTTCACAACAATAAAAGGAAAGGGTTATGGCTAAGTCAAATTTTATTGTTATTGACAGTGTAATGAAATGTATCTCAATGCTATGGTTTTGGACTTTTTATTGGTTGAATTAGAGGACCCAGTTGAAAATATTGGGGCCAAGTTGGTAAGGCAAGCTGCGGCAAAGACAAATGATTTAGCTAGGGATGGAACCACAACATCTGTTGTTCTTGCACATGTTGGAATATTGAAAAATTCTAGAAAAATCAATGGAGAATAAATCTCCCTTCCTCTAACACAGAGAAAATAAAAATTTCTTTGACAGGAGACAGAGTTTCAATACTTTGAAAACAAACTTCTATTCCGTTCAATAACTCAAAAAAAAAATATTACACTTCTTCCTCACTGAGAGGGATTACAAAATTATGGCTGCTACAAAACGCAGTGCATAAAACCAACTCACTGTTTGTTCAAAACAAACATACATTGTCTCTAAAACACTCTGCTGTGTTTTTCGCTTTCACACTGTTGTGCATACACACTTAAAAAGTTACACTCAGTCTTTCACTTTTTACACACTGCTGTGTAATTAAAAAATTTACCTACTATCTATAAAAAAAAATACCAAACTTTTTTGTCATTTTTATTTTTATATGCCGTGACATATAAAACATATTATAATAAACCCTCTTTTTAAAATAATAAAATTAAAACTAAATTCTATGGCCCACCTTTCATTTCGCATATGATATATATATAACATATGTTTAAAACATATGTATATATTAAAGCATACATAAAATTAGACTATAAAAACATTAAAGAACCCTTTCTGTCGGACTTCAAAAGTCTGAATAGATTTAATTTCAAACCAAATTCGAATTCCAAAATGGGATGCTGACATCTGCCTAATTTGTAACGCGAATTCTCAATCCAATGTGCCTTATAAAAAATTCAGGGGGTTAAATTTCTGGTTGGTGAATTGTGTTAATGATGGTTGTTGTGTTTAAATACAATCCTGTACAGAAATATGGTTACGGCCATCTACAAAAAAAACTTGCAAGAATTTTAAATGATGAATTAAATTTCTGGATGGCGTGCAAGCAACCTCAAAAAAAAAATGTTGCTGCTGCATCCGTCCTTCTGCTGCAGTAGTTGAAGTTAAAATTCAACAGCACAGGGTTTAATAAGTGAGCGTGTAAAGGTAACTTTTTTTCGATAGAACTGGATTAAGATCATCTATTCATTTTTGTAGGGTGTTATGGTGTTTGGTTTTTTAGTTTTGGGTTGGGCTTATTGAGTCTAAGATATTTTTTGAGTGAAAAAATTGCTATCAGGTATTAAAAAATTTTGGTTCTTTTGTCAAAATTTATGAGCTTGTTAGGAAATACAAAACTGAAAATGGTTGTATCTTAAATTTGTGGAAAATAATTTGAAATGAAACCTTTTTTTTTAGGTTGTTACAGCAGGTGCAAACCCCGTTCAAATTACTAGGGGAATTGACAAGACAATAAAGGCCCTTGTTTCAGAACTCAAAATTTTTTCAAAGGAGGTAAATGCTTGCCTTTTGAGTAGGCTGGTTTTCTTTTTTGCTGATGGTTTGGTGTATATAATTGAATTAGTTGCCTAAGGTATTTTTGGTTGCAAACTCCTTTTCATTTTTCATACAGTATTGGCCTTGTGGAATACATTTGATTGTGTGGTCTTGTTATATCTACAACATTTGTAGTTGTTTAGTCTTATGGCCGAGGTACATTTTTATTATGGAAATAGTTGATGCAATATTGTCATTTAATCCTTACTACAGGGTAGCATGTTGAGAAGTTTCTTGTGAAACATTTGGTATTCAAAATGAAACTTGATCCTATACAGTATCATGCACTTGATTTCAAAATTCATATTCAAAGTGTGCCAGACAATTCTTGCAAAATTTCAAATATTTATGTTGTTTTAAACCATTATCTTTTTCATGTATTGGATGCTGAAAATGAGAAAAATACTTTGGTATGAAACCAACTAGTGAATAATTTGCAGCAAAAAACCACTTCCAAGACATGATTTAGAAGTAGAACATATGTACTTATGAAGCATATAAAGATATCCTTGATGCATTGTCAATGTTTGGCTAGGGTTATTTTTGGAGAAAATAACTCCTTATTCCCAGAATAGTGATCTTCAATACAAGTAAATGCCATAGAAGAGATATCATCGTGTGACATAAACCTATTAACAAAAGTGAACAAGGAATGATTATTAATTATGGCATACTAAGTTGTCAGTGATTTTGACTATTTGTCTTTAACATGTAAAAATGTTAAATTCCAAACTTACATCATCATGGTTTGGCATCATGAGCTTGACTAATTGTCCACCATGCTCATAATTTCATTATTGTCTTCATATCTATAAACAACATTTCAAATAATAATAAAAAATTTCTATAAGAAAAATCCAAACCTCCATGCTGTTGCTCCTTATGAGACAAATTCAAATTGCATTACACAATCTGACACATAAGAATCTCTTATATCCTGGTGCTATGTATCCAAATTCTTATAATAGTGTCTTCAAGACTTATGTTGACATTGCCAATGAGATATTTAAACAATGAAAGATGGAGCCTTATTCATTGTTGTATATGTAACAGTATTTTATTAATATAAATATTGATGGTTTTGTCTTTCTGAAAATGAAATGTAAAAATAATTTATTGTGGTCAATTCAAAAGTTTTTTTTTAAAGATTTTCATTATGGAAGGGCGACATAGATATATGCCCTTCTAATAGAAATTCAGACCTTCCCTTCAAATTTCATCACTGTGTGGGACCTTAAAAAACAATAAAACTATTCCGCCGTGCGTTATATAAAACATATAACAAAACCTTTGTCAAAACTTCAAACGAACCCTTTAGCCGTGGGTATTTCATCACGAATTGATCATTTTACAATGTACCTTCTTCTAGAGGAATATTCTTCCACTTGATTAGGTACTTCATAATGGTTATATGTCAAAGAGATACATAATGTTTATCTATAACTTTTTGTGGTTCAAGAATAAACTTTCATTCTTCATCTAATTTTGGAAGTTCTATTTACATTGGCATTTTTTTTCCCAAAACCTTTTTTAGGCAAGATACATGAAAAACCTTATGAATGCAAGAAGAAGGAAAATATAACTTCTATACCACTTGTGCAATCCTATGAATAATTATTTAGGGCCATAACATTTTTGAGCTAATTCTTTATTCTTCTTTTTCTTGAATGAAGATTGGTTATAATGCTATAATCTAAAAAATACCCAATTACCCTCCTCAAATTATCTTTCACTTCAATGTTGTTCCCCTTGTTGTTTTATCATGTTTCATGTCATTTTAAGGTTTTCCATAATAATTTTCAAAGTTTCTTTAGTATTTTCCATATGTGAGTCTGTTTCCTATACTTTGGACTTATCTTGCAAAAAGTATGAGATACTAGGAGTTGGATATCCACAAAGGGCCTTAAATGGGAAAATTTTAGTAGATGTGTGATAGGTAGTATCATATTACCATTCTTCCTTGATGAACCCACTTCATCCATTAAGATTGCTTTTCTAAAGAGTAACATTGTAGATAACCTTAAAAACATTTGTTAACTATTTTTGTTTGACCATTTGATTGTGTTTGATATGTAGAACTCATGGCACCTAGTGTTTCTCCACTCATATTAAATAATTATTTCCAAAATTTTCTTCTTACTACTACTTTAGGAAAACCATGAAGACTATAAATTTCTTTCACGGACACTTCTGCCACTTGGCTTGTTCTTTATGTACTTTGAGCTCTACCAAAAATATCTACAAAATTTGTCTACATAAATGACCACAAAAATGTAAAACATACCTTTATATTTCAGTAACCTTGTAATAAATTCTATTGATATATCTTCTAGTATTTGAATATGTATGTGGAATCGTTGAAGTAACCCTAGATATTTTACTATCTCTCTTTTATTTATTATGAAAACCTGACCTTCTCTTACAAAATTTTGAATATATTTCTTCATTCCTTCCAAAAATATATTTTTTGATCCTTTGAGATGTTTTAAGGAACCCTGCGTCCTACCATCAGAGAGACATGGGACTCCCTTAATATTTGTTTATTCAAATATGCTTGCGTGCATAAAAATATTCTACATTTGCACTAAAGTATATCTCTCTTTCACTCCCAATGCTCCATAGAGTTCATCCCATCCTTTATAAATTTTAGTTTTTGTTTAGTACTATTGTCATTTTTCCATTATGGCAAGCTTCTTCTAGCCACCTAGGAATAGAAAATGTAATTGGATATAAATTTGAGGCCTCTTCTATTTTAGAAAGAGCATCATGTACTACATTTTCCTTACCCCTTTTGCAGATTATCTCAAAATTAAAACTTTGCATTTTTTCTCCTCATTTTTGTTAATCTTCCAATGAAAACCATAGCTTCAAAAAATACTTTATGCTATCATGGTATATCTTGACTTTAAAGTACCTCCCAATGATATACTATCCCCATTTTTTATTTCATGTAATATTGCTTCCATTTATTTTTCATACGTAGATTTCACCAAATATTTTCCTTGAATTCCTTTCTTTTAAAAGCCAATGGCCAATGATACCTCTTATTGTGTTAATGTTACGTAAATTCCTTGCCCTAGTGCCTCACACTCTACTATGAATGTTTTACCAAAATTAGGTGCAACCGATGTTGGTGTAGAAGACATGGCATCCATTAAAAGACAGAATGCCAAAGTAGCCTCATCATTCCATATAAATGATATTTTCTTCAAGAGATATGTGAGTGGACTTTAAATGCATACATAATTCTTAACAAATGATCAATAATATCATGTAAGTCTAAAAAATCTTCTAAGAACCTTGATTTTCTTAGGAATAGGTCATTTTGTAATATCTTGCATCTTTTGAGGCTCCAACCTCACTCCTTCCTTTAAGACAATATGAACCAAATACTCGAATTCTTATTTCCCAAAAGTAAATTTGGATATTTTTACATAAAAATGATTGTTCTCAATAATTTATATAACTTTTCCACATTTTTAGTGTGGTATTCCCATGATTTATTATAAATATGTGTATTATCAAAGAAAACCAACACAAATTTTATAATATGGGATCAAACAAAATTGTTCTTAAGTCGAGCCCTCCGGACTTCAAACGGCGATAAACCATAATTCAAACCAAATTCGCGTTCCAAAATAGCCTGCTGACGTCGGCCAATTTTGTGACGCGAAAACCAAATGAATTCCGCCCTAATCTTTTCCAGGTCCGAAGTTGGGCTGGCGTACGGACGGAAGTTGTGACATGAATTTCTTATCAAATTCACCCTAATATTTTTCAGGTCCAGATTTCCACTGCGCGAGCAGCCTAAACAAAGATCCGCTCCAATCAATTTCTGCCACGTTTCCTTAATCAAAACTTGCCCTGCTCCTGGATGCGGGTGCATTCGACGGTGTTTAAGGCGATGGGACATGGATGTGGTGATTTCATATCAATCGCATTAATTTTTAACATTGTTCAATTAAGTTCCAAGGTTTTCACATCAAATCCGCATTAATTAAGTTTTAACACTATTCAAGATCGGACCTCCACTCCTGTTAGTGATTCTGCATGCTCCAATATGATCCGGCCTTCAGCTCTCATTAATGATCAGAGATTAATTATGACGGGTGTCCTTCGATTGCATTGTAGTCGGGTCGATAAAATGGCATTTTGATATGGTTTTTCAGATGAACCGGTTGCTGGGTTACACTGCCTGCTCACTGTGACGAGAAGGAGAAGTGGCCAGCTGAACTGCTGCTTAGACCTTGCTGCATATTTGCATTTATCTCGGTCTCATCTGTGCCTATCTTCCTCTGTTTCTTGGAATTTTTCTTCTCCGTCTCCTCTTGTGCCCACTGCTGAGAGTACTACACCCATGCCTCACCTACATTAAAGGATGCATTGCCACAGGGGGAGCACTAGAGGTCAACCCCTGCGTGCTCCCTCTAGCCCCTCAACCGAGTCATCTTCTAGCCAGTCCAGTGATTATTACGCAGGTCGCTATCCAAATAATAGGAGTGGGCAGGGTTGGGTTGTAGGATCTGGCCACCGTATGGATTCCCCTACTCCTTGTTTCCCCACCGCTAGTTCACCTTCTCCCACGACATGCACTGCGCAATTTTCCTTTAATTTCTCTCTCAACTGCCCACAAATCACAGCTTCAGTCACTGTGGTTTTCCACGAGGAGGCCCAGACGGAGGAAGAATGCACCCGTCCGGTGGATCTGAGCTCAGAAAAAGCCGGCCAGTATTCGGCCCTTCAGGAGGGGAGCCGTGGCATGAATGTGGAGGTACCACCTAGCAATCCTAGACCTTCCAAAGGATGGTGCCGAATTGTGGAGGAACCACCGGAGGAGTAGTTTGGTTAATTTGTTTTTCTTGCTTCGCGGCCCACTTAATTGGGCTGCTTTTAGATTATATTACTGTGCTGGACCTCTGTAATATTTTTGAATTTTGTAAACATTCGAGACTGGTTTCCCCGTATGAGGGCAGTCTTCTTAATTTTTTGATTTTTTGATGACAAATTTGCCATGAGGTTGGGCAATGTTTTTGTGTGAGGTGTATATCAACAGTACATGTCTTTGCACATTTCCTGTATCCATTTTATGATACTATTTTCATGGATGGTTTTACTTCATATAATATATTCAAAACAACATTTTTTCTCTTGTGAAAAAAAAATGATTAATGTTTATCACTCTGCCTTCAAAACTAGGGATGCTGGTTTATTAACATGGTCTGATGGTTTTTTTATATTTTGGACATATCACACTCCTCACATGATTAGCGTTTTTCTCTGTTCAAGGATTTTGGGTACTTTAATTTGTATTTGGAACAATGGACGTCGGTACGTACTCTATCTGTTACTTTACTATTCTACATACTGCTATTTCACTTTCTTATAGATGCCTTGGGCATATTTGGATGCTTTCTCAGATTGTCGATAATCTCCATGTGGACCGTTACTGGGTTTTATATCATGTCCCTGTATGTGACATGGGGTATTTTTCTATCATTGTCTGGGGTGGGACTTCCACTTTTCTGGATGGATATTTGGGTTCCAATCTTCAGATGTGAAAATGTAATGACTTCATGGACTGTTTTACTTCATATAATATATTCAAAACATCATTTCTCCTCTTTTAAAGTGTCATTTTTTTTTTAAATTGAACCCACCATCGGTATACCAACGCCTTGTAAGCATCAGAATTGTGACAGCTTAAAAACGTCGGAAGAGCAACAGTATAAAAACGTCAGATGAGCGACGTTCAAAACGTCGAACCACATTTCGTCCGAATTGCAACAATTTACAAACGTCGGAAGAGTGACGTTCAAAACGTCGGACCACATTTCGTCAGAATTGCGACAGTTTACAAACGTCGGAAGAGCAACGTCCAAAACATCAGTTCACATTGCGTCGTAATTGTGACAGTTTACAAACGTCGGAAAAGCGACGTTCAAAATGTCAGACCACATTTCATCGGAATTGCGACAGTTTACAAACGTCGGAAGAGCGACGTTCAAAACTTCGAACCAGATTTCGTCGGAAGTGCGACAGTTTAAAAACGTCGGAAGTGCGATAGTTTGGGAAACGTCGGAAGAGAGACACTTGTTTGGAAGCGACGGAAAAAGTGTCGATAGTGCGACACTTTTTAAGTGCGTCGGAACTGCGAAGGTATGGCAAACCACGTTTTTCCCGCCCTCGAACCTTCACTCTTGCGACGACTATGTGTTGGAATAGCGACGAATTGGCCATCAGAAATTCCTCCAAATTTTCTAGTGTAAGTTGGCTTTACCATAATACACCATGCCATGCCAAAAAATGTAATTATTTTGTGCATGTATTTACATTATTGGGGAATCTTTATCTATTTTATAATGATATTAACCATTTGTTTATTGTGTTAAAAATATTTTTAAAAATATTTGGAACACATGACCTTACAGTTGGAAATGGATCTATACCTTCCCATTGAATTGTTTCTTCAACTTAATTTTTAGACACTAACGCACCTCAATCGTGCTATAGTGTGCCATGTCAACTATGACTATGTGGTTTCTCCACAATGTTTGGAACTCGCTTTCCCACGTGATTTGTGAGAAATGAATAGTTTATATTAATCCAAGGGTTTTGATGATGGAGATATTTCGTCGACATTTAATTAGGGTTTCCACCTCTCTTTCCTCAATCATTCACTCTGTTGGGCTTAGTTCTAAGGGCACTGTAATTCATTTGCCTCTTTGGTTCTCATACGCTTAGAATTTAATATATATTTTCCCTCCCTATTTGATTGTGCCTATTCACTTTGTGGTACATTGGTTATGTTATAAAATATGGTGGTTCTCAGCAGCTTACTCACATAATAGTTTGATACGACTATGGATATGATAACATGTAACAACCATCTTGTCCAATTACACTAGCTTGTTGAATACTTGTTCTTTTCTTTCAATTTCTTATGGCATAGCAGAATTTTGCAAACTAATAGGGTTTAAGATCTCTTATACAGGTACTCAAAATGCCAAAGGGACTTCAACCTTCCAGCTTCTGATTCAACGTTTTACCGTCTCTGGTACTGAGATCCATACCAAGTTTAATGTTTGATTTTTTTTAGAGAGAACTATTTACTTCATGTTTTGTGGTATGCCACAATTATTTTCCATGTCATAACATTAGTTTTAAGTCAACCAGAGGGTTTATTATTTGTCTCTTTATTTTCCTTAAGTTTTCATTTAGTTTAGTCTTACGGTTCTTCATTTTGGTTTTATTTTATTTTTAACATTTTCTTTATCAGATAATTTAAAATTTGGTTAAATTATTTCATTAAATTATTAACTAGAGTTTGTGAGGTTGTGAAATGTACGTGCATTGTATATGTTAGGAAATCTATTTTTAATGACGGAAAATAAATCTAAATATGAAATAGAAATATAACATATTTATGACTATATTCCATTAAGCATACACACATTTTCTATCTAAAATGGTTATTTAAAACTTAAGTGTAAATAAACTTGAAAGTAAACTATATTATTGTTCAAGGAATTGAAAACTATTGTGTTGGACATAAATTGAAATATATTCTATATAACAAGAAACACAAGTCTATTCTAATTGAACAATGAAAAGAAATTTAATTTAATTAACTTGAAAATGACATTATTATACTTTAATTAAATTGAAAATGACATTATTATACCAAGTTTGAAACAATTATATTAATATTATTCTATAAGATAGGAAAAGAATTCTAATTATCTACCAGAAATCAACACTATTCTATAGAACTTGGGAATGAAACTATTTATAAAGAAATGATTGAAAGAAATGAACCGTTGACAAGAATTCAAATGCATAACCTCCAAAGATCATTGATGTGTGCATTCATAACCATAACTCATCATAACATCTAAAGTATGAATTTGAGAGTAAGTATAAAATAATTTCTTTTTTGGAGTTTTTGTTTTATTGGTGACAGCTCGACTTGTCACAAACCAAATATAAATACACAAGATTTGATTTTAAAATAAATAATTTAAAACATATAACTATAGAGACATATTTTGGGCGATAATTATATCTGAAAATATTTTGTAAACATGTTTCGAACCAACCAATATGGTTCATCTTCAATACAAAATGAAAGATTAAATCATGGGGAAAAACTTAAATAGATGAAAGGAAGAGCTAACCAGCCATTATAATTTAACAACTAGTTTGACTTAAACGAAAAAAAATAATATTTTTTATTATTCTAATTTCTAATTTATTTTATTTTTAAAAATTATTAAATAAACAACCATTCTTATTCAAGAATAATCTCATTCTCGAATAAGAATGGCTCTTTATTTAATAATTTTTAAAAATAATAATAATATTAAAAAATATAATAATAAAATAAAATAAATTAGAAATTGAAATAATAAAAATTATTATTTATTTCTTTTAATTCAAACTAGTTGTTAAATTATAATGGCTAGTTATCCCTTCTCTTCATTTTTTTAAGTTTGCTTCCATGATTGATCTCCAATCTTGTCGTGAAGATGAACCACATTGGTTGGTTTGAAAAGCGTCGAAAAAATGCTTTGAGATGTGATTATCACTTAAATATATCTCTATATAATTAAATGTTTTAAATGCTATGTTTTAAAATCCAATCTTATTTATTTGTCTATCAAATCATGTCGAGAGAGTTAAATAGATGAAAATAAGAGCTATCTGTTATGATTTAACAACTAGTTTGACTTAAAAGAGAAAAATAATATATTTGATTATTTTAATTTCTAATTTATTTCTCCTAAGTTTTACTACTAGCCCATAGAGACCGCCTTAGGTAGTATTAGAGCTCTAGCTTTCTCTTTACAAGGAAGGGGACTGCTTATTTTAATATTATATAATTTAATCTTATTATATTTTATTATTATTTTAAAACATTATTAAATAAACAACCATTCTTATTCTAGCTGGAATAATAATGGTTGTTTATTTAATAATTTTTAAAAATAATAAGAAAATATAATAATATTGAATTATATAATATTAAAATAAAAAAATTAGAAATTCAAATAATAAAAATGATTATTTTTCCCTTTTAAGTCAAACTAGTTTTTAAATTATAATGGCTAGTTACTCTTTCTCTTCATCTAATTAAGTCTGTGGCCATGATCCATGATCCGATCTCTCATCTTATCCTGAAGATGAGCCACACTAGTTGGTTTGAAATCGGTTCACAAAATATTTTCAATGTCACTATTGCAGAAATATCACTATGTATAAATTATGGATAACATAAGCCAAATTTCAAAAACATTTAACTATTTTAATAACTGAATTAAAACGAATGCTAATATGACTACACAACAAAAATAAAATAAAAATTATAAAATAAATATCTATATTGTTTCTCACAATTCCAGAGGGGGCCTCCTAGTGAGTGTGAGAATCTAATAATTTAGATCATGAAATTTGAATTGTCAACAGAGTTACAGTTGCACCATATAATACAGTATTTCGATTATTGTGAAAACATAGTCCTCTTCTCCATAGAATAATAGGAATAGTTAAAACTTTACACTGCTCTTGTTTTGCTTCTAGATTGAAGCATTTTATAAGGTCTTATTGGACTATTAACATAAGAAATTAATTTCAAAAGATAATTTGTAAATTCGACATCTAAGTTTTGAAATCAAAATAGGAAATTCAGTCTCATGATTGGCTATCGATAGTGCCAAACATGAAAGAGCTCCTATTGACACTTCATCAGCTAAGATTTTATATTCCATATCTCGCTCACTTGATATTATCCATTCTCACTTGATGATAAGGTTTATTCCTTGACATTTTGCACGGAAGAAATGTGCCATAACCATGTTTGAATTTTAGTTTGATTAATAAGATTCACACATCTCAGGAGCTTCCAGCTATGCCCAATAGTTTGATGTCCATATGGTTCACACCTGCCAAATCTTAATGGGTTCTACTTGTCTTATAACACATACAAACTAGTAAAAGTTAGGATTTATCAATAAAAATGATTGTTAGCTGTAAAATGTGCCTCTTTCAGTAGCTGCAACATAGTTTAAATCAATTTCCTAAAGAAAACATAGATTATAAGCTGAGAGTGGATGATTACCTTTTCATTGTAGCTTTGGCATAATCTCGATTACCTATAATTAATAGATGAAGTGAAAATGTGTACAAAATGGTTGAAGGAAAGGAAAATGTTTTTCGAAAAGAGGAAAATTTAAAGGTTCAACATTCCCCCATGCTAAAGGTTTTGCATTTCCTCATGGACACAATTTTAAAAATTAGAGATACCCTCAAGGGATTGCCCCTAATGTCTGAATCAACACATATAGATAGGTATTTATTCTTTTCGTCTTTACATCCAATGACCACCATGGTTTCCTGATTAAAATCTTTTCCTTTATTCCTTTGACCTCATGCCTAATATCCTTATTATTTACTTTGAGTTCCTGGCTCTTCTTGTAAAAGTAACAAATTCTAAGTAACATGGCTTCATTTTAAGTTTTCATTACTTAATTTTCATATTTTATGTCCTTATTCATTAACTACAATTTATAAACTTCTTTATTTAAGGAATTAATTATTTATTGATCCTTACGAGAAGTAGTATTGATTTCATACTTTGGTAGATGATCCATAGGATCGTTATGGAAAACATCTTCATGAAATTCTTGTTATAAGGAAGGATTTACCTTTTGTTGTGCCTTATTTTCTAATGTTTCCAAATATTCATAGACTTGTTTCCAAATGAAGTCAATCTTCAAGGTGTTCCTTTCATAACTATGATAATATGGAGTTTTTGTGGCCATTTTTGTTTCACGATTGTTGAATTTATCAAGATCTGGAGTCTTTGATAGGTCCTAATTTGTTTTCTTCCTTGAATTTCCAGTGATCCTCTTACTTATCCTCAGTTGTAGTTCAAGTTATTTTATCCCTTAACTATATTTTATTTTGTTACTCTGGTTCTGATATGTTTATTTTCTTTTCTTTTTATGCCTCTAGTTTCTTTTCCCGTTTTCTCACTTTCTTTCTTATAACACTTTGATATCTACTATATTTCTTATTAACTTTTTCGATAAATTAGCTAAGTGGAATATCATCTTCTGCATTATTTCTTTGAGTCTCCATCATTGTTGGTTAATTTCATATCAAATTCCCAGCCTTCTTTTTTATAGACTCAATTTTAGGATTTTGAAGAACCCTACATCAACTTATTCTAATCTTCTTTGCCCCCTCCTCTTTAGGGTTTTCCAAAGAGTGATTTTTTATGAGGAAGTTTTTCCAATTATCATCAGTGGCTCTTAAACGTTCCTATATAATAACTTTAACTAATCCACAATAACATAGGGCTCTATCAATATTCCTATAATTCCTTTGTATGTTGAATTCGATTTTCTTGAGACTCGACATCAAATAATATTTGAAATTCAACTTTTTACCCTGTATAATATGCATCAGAAGGATGGAATGATAAAATATTAAGGTTCCATATCTTCTTCCACATACTAAATGTTTGGAGAACTAGTAAAAAAAATTTCCATTTTGACTTAAGCGCAAACACTAGAATTCCCTTTTTGAAATCTAAAACATCCATACCTAGGTTATGAAGGAAGGTTTTCCATTGTTCATCCTTGAACTTCTTGTTATTAAACCAACTCTCACCAAATCTTGGAAGCTCCATTGCCTCTACTAGAAAAGGTTGTAATATTCAACTTTATATCTCCAATATTAACTTCTACACCATCAAAATCTCGAGTGAAATCCCTAGTTACATTAACTTCATGCCCTAATTTGATGAATTTTTCATGCCACCTAGTCCTTTTTTGTTGAATTATGTTTATTCCTTGTATGGAATATTTTCAAATTTTATCTATTTCATTCAGTTGTGCCATGATTTTATTTTGAGTGTCAAAGAGAACAAGCCCCAACTTTGTTATTATCATAAAGGTCTCCATGTGGAATTCAATAGGAAGAAAAAAATTATTCCCATAGACAAGCCCATAAGGAGTATGCCCTGTAATGTAAAACTCCCTTCACATCTACCCAAGTAACCAACCAATAGGGTAAACATGAGTTGAGGGGATTTAAGAGAAAAATTCAACCTCCTTGGTGACTCTAAGAAAATGGAATTGACACAAAAAACCATAACACGTACTCCCTACACCTACTACAGGACCCCCAAAGGCCATCCCAACCTTCACACTGACTTATCCCTAGGTTCCACTAACTTTTATTCCTTCAAATGCTTAGGTGCTCCCTTGATATGGGCAAGGATTTCTCTAGGAGGCTCTAGATGCACTCACAAGCCTGCATGCCTGCATCCAGGACTGAATTTCCCAGAACTGTCCCTGCATCCATAGGATTTAAGGAAACATTTAAACCGGGAATCTCAGACACTTACTAGAACATCCTATAGCTTTCATAAATCACTAAAATGATGAAGACAATACAAAATAACTAAAAAAATACTCCAAGTCTATGTGTCACCATCCCCAAACATGACTAACATTCTGTCAAACACTTGGTATGAATGAAATATACAGGTCTAAGATACAAGACTAAGCATGGATGTCTAAAAACTATTATGAAACATTACAAGAAGTATCACCATCCTCTTCCTTGACTATATATGACATCAATTAGGTCTTGTATCCATCATTTTTAAAATTACAAGTAAATACATGAAATAACCATGACATGAACCAGTAATTTAAACATGATTATAATAACCAGCATAAAATGATGAAAATAATAGTGAGATGAAAACCATTAAACACACATAGTAATAAATGAAAAAACATGAGAACTTAGCTTCCATTAAACATAGGAAATAACTGACCAGGGTCGGGACTTCCACGTATGAACCGACCATAGACATGGTTTAGCCAAATCTCTCTTCAACCAGTCACCCACGTGCCATATTCCAAGAATGAATGTGTTATATCATGGATAAACCAATACAAAACATAACCAGGGGAATCCAGAGGTTAAACCACCTCCACCCCCACCACATCGTGAACACCCCAAAACTGGTGCTCCGATAAGAAAAATGAGAAGAACTGTGAATGCTATCCAGAATACATCACTATCATTGAGGAATTTTCTGTCTCTGAGGCTTTACAACAATCCAATCCTGAATTACAGAGCCCTAAAATGAGACACATCCATCAGGGTTTACTGTGTATCCTACCAAAACTGGTCAAGGGATTCCTAGGCCTTTGGGAACGAACCTTGACAGCACCTCTGCCCAAGATTCGAAAATCCATCTGGAAATTCCAAAGCTCAAAATTGAGATCAAAATCCCAACACACCATGGAATATATAAAAGGAAGGTAACGCTGAAAAGCACTGTCATAACTGGACAAAACCGTGCCATAGACAACAAGAGAACCGAATACCAATATGCATAAGTCATGCATATCCAAACCAGCTAGGAAATCACACCTGCAATATGTTACCTGCAAGTATTCCTGCTGAAGCTGCTATATCTCGATCTTCCTTATTTTATCTTTAATTTCCCTTCCTTTCATTGTCCTTCCTTTCCTTTCTTTCCTCCTCCTTGTCACAATGTTGAATTTCTCCAAGAAAATTCTAAGTATCCAAGAGTGTGAGAGAGATAGAGAATAATCATAGAGCTCCAAAACTGAACTAGCAAAAAGGTACCAACTAATCCTCAAAATCATCACTAGTAAAAAATGATGAAATTAATTACTAGGTGAGTAAAAAGGTTTGTCACCGTAATTATTTCAAGTGAATTACTACTAAATTTGAACAATTTTAAGTGACCGAACTAAAAATGACCAACTTAAATGACTAATTTAGGCTAGGAATAAAATATACGACTAGATAATAAGTGACTAAACTAAAAATGACTAACTTAAATGACTAATTTTAGGGATAACATATATGACTAGATAATAAGTGACTAAACTAAAAGTGACTAACTTAAATGACTAATTTAGTCTCGGATTAAAATATATGACTAGATAATAAGTGACAAAATTAATAATGATTATTTGGTCATATTTTTATTCTTGGACAATTATAGTCCAAGAATAAAAATATGACAAAATAACAAGTACAACAAGTATATGAATTAGTCATTTATGTCAGTAATTTTTAGTTGTGTCAGTCCATAAATAGAAAATTACAATTTTTATACCGAAGTGTTACATTTCACTACAGGGGTCTTTGAATCCATTTGCTATGTTAAAATTTCGAGACAAAGGGGTCTGAATTTACAGTGTTAAAATTCAGAATACCCTTGTGTCTCTAAGGTTTAAGGTTTAACATTGAAGAGGGATTCATCTACAATTAACATAATTGCATGTATCATCTATATACTTTACACTAATGCCTTCATTATAATTTTAGTAAAGCTAATATTTAGATAGCCAAATTAATATTAATATCTATGTTTAATCGACTTTGGCCATAAAGTAGTTTAATTTTAAACTTCATTGGTTTATGTTAAAAGTGTGAGTTCATTTAAATCTTGTATTAAATCGTCATATTTGCATTAGATAAATACTAAATAGATAAACCTAAAATATATATTTATAGACCTATTTAGTAAATAAGTATGAACCTTTATTAATTTAGGTATGAAGCTTAATTAGTTTTTTAATGTTGTATGAACCTTTGTTTTTTTTGTAACTCAATGTTCTATTCATGTAGGAAAAAAGTACATATAGCCGCTTACAAAATAGGTGGTCTCACCCCTACTAGGTGTGTTGACCAAAATTTTCACTGGATGACAAAAATACAACATAGAGACTAGGGACATTGTCCATAAACGGTTGGGCTAGAGGCACCAAAACATAGATAAAACATAAATAACACCAGATAGCATACTAGTTGTGCGACATGATGGATGCAGGGTTGTTTGGGGCTGTTCCTAGAGGTAGTAGAGGAAAAAAGTCACATTGATCGTGGCCTTCAAAGTGTGCCAACCAAGTATCCATATTTTTTACTTTCTCATGAGTGAGTTGATTTTGGCCTCGCCAAATCACTATCAGTCTATTCTGGATTTTGCACTGTAAATAGTGCATTCGGTCCAATGTTTCCATCTACTCTGCATGCTCCTCAGACACATGGACTTACATAAATTTTGGTTGGTAGAAACCACTAGTAAGTCTACACATTTACAATTTTACTCCTACACAAGTGTTGATAAGTCTTAGTAAATATGTTTATTTACATATTATTCATATCCTTTTTTTATGCAAAAATTTTCTTAAATGATGGGAAGTAACTGATGGTAAATATGTTATTTACTTCCTTCAAAGATTAAGAATGAAAAATCACTACAAAAATATCTAAAAATAACACATAAGTATCCGTCCAATCAAATGTTTGAAAATTTTCCCAATAATATTCAAAAATAAATATTTATTTTTCAAAGTTGAACATTACAAGTTGTAGTGTTCAATACTAAACTAATAGTTGTCAACAAACAAATTGATTACTAGAGTCCTCCCTTGGTAGAGACTAATAAAGAATTGGAAAACTCATAAAATATTATGGGTTGAAAGAATATGTCATATTTATGACACCAAGAGAGCTATAAATAAGTATTACTTTCTCTTGAAATGTCCTATACACACCCACATTAGATCACAATTCAAACTACCATTATTTTAATTTATTAATTCATAACAACTATAATTATTTAGAAATGCTTTTCTCTTTTATATATAATTTTTCTTACAATAAAAAATTAAATTATATATATATAAATATAAACTTAATATTTAAAACCAATGGAACACAACCTTTACACTAAACTTCGCAAAAGGTGCGCTCTCTACAAACTCAACAACCCAATGGAACACAACCTTTACACTAAACTTCCCAAAAGGCACACTCTGTACATTCTCTCTTCCCTACAGACCCAACAACCCAACCCACTCAATTCCAGCCCACATGAAAGACCACACTGGGCAGGAAGAAAATATACAAACACAAAGAAGAGAGTACACTACGTAGGAAGAAAGATACAAACACAAAGAACAGGAAGAGAACAGAAAATTCCCGGAGCCCTCTTATTGTCAAATTTTCCTCCATATGCTCCTCGCCAACCGCCACTGTCCAAAAATGGCTTGGAGCTTCTTACCCACCAAATTTAGAGGCAAGATGACCCCCATTTTCCCTGAACAAAAATCCATAAACCATGGATGAAGAGGTAGCAGAATTTGATTATCACAAAATTATAATCAAGTCGGATTTCCCCGAAGGGGAGATTTTGTTTATATCCTTTCATCAATTCCAATATTTATTATTTCTTGATTCAAATGTAAGGAAAAGAATCCCCAAAATAATATGCATCACCTCTTTCCAGTGGATTCATAATGTAAATTTGTGGTATGAATCAGGCACATAATGGAGTGGTTGCATCAGGACCACCATTGGATTCCATTCCATCAAATCCTTCCAAAGAGCCCAATTCCTGTGATGACTAGAGAATCCCTCTGGAACAAATAAGTATGCAAGAACCCAATTTGTTTCTTTTTGAATGTAGGTTCAAATCCCATTTTTAAGTGGCCTGGATAGATGCCCATCTAAATTTCAATAAATTTTTGAGTCAGTCATCTATTATGTTATGCAATCTGAATTTTTCCCAACATAATAGTTGGTGGGAATTAACTTTGTAGTTCTACAGCTTGTTATGTTTAGACAAACTTCTTAATCATAACGTGCCATGTTTTATAAGGTGAATCCCTAAGCTGGAGTTATTAAGTAAAATATCCTCATAAGAATAATGTACCAACTCATCAGAGAAGAATTATTTTACACTATCAAAGGTAAAATTGCGCAACAACCCAACACCCCAAGAAGAAAAAAAAATTCCATGTCATTGTTTTTGAATTTGTTTTTAAGATATCCATCTATGAAAACCTCATTATATGAAAAGAATTTCAAGAGCATTAACATGGAAAATGTCTTTCCTTTCCCAGGTAACCAAAGCTTTTGCAACCAATTATGCTGACATGCTAGACTTCTGCACACAATTATTGTAATATGCCAAATGTTTGTTATGTTAAGAGAAATAGAGAATCAGATTTGTAAGCTATTCCTAGCAACAAAGTAGGAGAGAAAGACACTCCTGAAGTGGATTTTCTATTTCGATCTGGTGAAACTTAGGGCTCAAACCTAATTCCATGCTTATTAGGTGTTCATGTTCTAACTTTTTCTTGGAAAGCTGCTCATAAATTTTGATCAATGGAATCCATGCTCAGAATTTCACTCATAGCAGTCATGGTGCTCCAAGGCATTGATGAATGGATTTTTCTAAATTGATGTGGCTATCTCTAATTAGTGACGAAAGTAGTAATAATGGTAGCATTAGGTCAAGGCATTAATGCGAATGAGGCAAAATAACAAAGAAGAACCAAATATCTGCATGCACTGGCACCACTTGACCACCCATCAAGACAAAACTAATGCATTGGCACCGCTTGACAACCCATTAAGGAAAATTTGTGGCTATATGCATGTACTGTCACTGCTTGACTGTCTTCATCTACTAGCATCGCTTACTGTCTGCATATACTAGCATTGCTTGACTTATACTGCCTCTTTTATTGTTGTTGTTGTAGGCTATGGATACCTTGGTTGTGATGGTGTATCTCTTTGTATTTCTCATTGTTGCTTGATGTGAAGGACATGAATGCTTCCTAATTATTTTTCCACAAGCTGGAGCCTTCTTCTATCTTGACCTCTTCTTAGCGTAGATGATATATTCTCATAGAGGATGTATTCTCGTATAAGGAAGTGCTAAGCTGATCCCATAATGCTGCATCAAACATGGATTCAGTGAAATTGAATTCTCCAGTCACTGTAGTAGCTTACTTTGAATCTTTTGAATCACATGGAGCATAGAACATTTGGAGAAAAAAATGCTTGAATGACGTGGAGCACAGAACATCTGAAGCAAAAATTCCTTTTAGGTATGTACTATCATTTAAATGTTTGTTTTACCCATGTATAAACCCTTATTAGAGCATCATTATAATTTTCAAAATGGTTCACACCTCCACAAATGGAAATATTAATTGTGGCTAAGTGAAAATGGCCAACAAATGGAATCCAAATCACATTGATTATCACAGTTTTTAAAATATGAATATATTTGAGTATACATATTTTCTATTTATGGAAATTTCAACAATGCCATGATAAAAAATATTAAATTCTAAGTTTAAAATATAGTACATAGAAGTTACAGAATATATATTTGGTTTTAAATGGAGGAAATATGGTGGAACTAGCACAATTAATACTCTGGGCATGAACACAATTATTAGTGCATTAATAAAATTCGATAATATTGAAATGGACGAAAAAGAAAAACTAAACCAACACACACATGTTCTGTTTAATCAACAAGTAAGATTCATTGGTATGAGCTTCCATTTATCATTAGTCAATGATTGATACCCTTACCTCATGCTGACTACTATTTGGCTGGTGCATGCATTCTTTCGAAGCAACAATCGACAAATTTCATGATGGAATGGTGTGTGCTTGGTTTATTGGCGGTAATATTGTTGTTATATCATTAATAAGAATGTCTGTGTAGTGTCATGATCTATTTCAAAAACAACGTGCCTTACTGAAGATCCTGCCTTGGGGTCCTGCTGCCTAACCCAAGTCTAGTCTGAAAGGATCCTACCTACTTCACCAAAGCCTATTCTAACATGATTCCTCCTGAAGGAGGTCCTTCTAACAATGGGAAATATTAAGTATGGTGTATGGGTCCCCCTCTTCGGCGATGAGGCCTATTTTCAGTAAGGGCTGAGTTCAACGATAAGATTTTTCCATAATAGCTGAGCTGGGCGAGAATGTTACTTTCCCTCCAGGTCTATGGGCTGTGTGGAGAGGAAGAGAAAGGTCACTTTCGCACTAGCCCCATTCCAGCTTCGGGTTAATGCTCACTCTACAACTAGCTATTGTGTTTGGACCTTCTAACTCTCCCTTGCCTTCCAATTCTCGCAACTTCCTTCTCTCTAGAGTACCAGAAATAAATTTGTTTTTTCTCCTCATGCTAGTAACTGTGTAGGGGCAGATAGATAGCAATGCCAAAAGCCACACAACCAATACTATGTACTGGAAATAAATTTGTTTTATTCTCCCCGTGATAGTAACAACATAGGGGCACATAGATAACAATGCCAAAAGCCACACAACCAACATTATGTACCTGATAATTTCCCATCCTTCACATGCAGAGTAGAAAAACTATATATACCTATTAAACCCTCTAGAATTGCACTGGAAACAATGTTATTTGATATATTCACATTGGTTATCATGATTCAAGTGTCGTTTTTCTACTCTGCAAGGAGCATTGTCTTCATCCTCCATAGCTGACACCATGAGGTCATCATGTTTTACTTTTTAACAAGTTGCAGCAAGGATACGACTGACTTCCAAGGGACTTTTTTCCAGATGATGGCCTACTTCTAAGGCATTTTCATTTATAATTCTTGAGATTATATGAATGAACTGGATTTTCAGCCCTTACCTTTTCATTAATGCAAATAATTGTCAGAAAAAATGGGTTCATTCAAAGGTTGTACCAATAAGCGAGTTGGATGATCCAAGTGTGGTAATGAATGGAGCAGTCAATGGACACATGAAATGCATGCAAGCTCCAACTAAAGTTTTTTCCTTCCGTCGTTTCATATAATAATAGACACATTACTTGCAAGGTGCCACGTTATATACCTATCTCATATCCCTATCTAAAAAAAGAAATTGAAATTCACTAAAAATTATCCAATACACCAAAAATCACATAAGGTAAAATATATATATATACATATTTATAATTGAAATACTTAGGCCACTAAACGAAACATCCATAAAAATGACAAAGCCTCCCCATAAACTTTCTGCAATGGATGGGTTCTCCTACTCCCCACGATTAAACGGGAAGTAGTGTTTTCTTTCATGGATGGGCATTATTAAAAGACAGGTAAACCATCTAAATTAAAAATGAACTCTTATTAGGATAACAATGATGTGGCATCTTTAAAGCAACTTTAAAGGTTGTAACATCCTATCTTAAAATCTCCAAATAAACGAACAAACTCATATTTTCTTGTACAAGACAAAATTACAATGTGTGGCAATGGTATTACCCAATAGAAAGACAAAAGAACAAGGTGAAGCTACCTCATAAAACTATAGCATATAATTATAAAATACAAGTAAAAACCCCACCACGCAATAATTCTTTTAAAATATTAGGATATCCATCTCCCATAAGGATGAGGGGCAATTCTCCTATCATCACGATTAAAAGGTGTAGCTCCTTGATAAAGAACAATTATTATAGACAAATGGATGAAATCCCTAGGAATTCGGACAATGAAAATTTCTTGCGTGTCAAGTTCTACAGTGAAGACTTAGTCTAAGTAAGAATGTATCAGCCTAAAAAATGAGTTGAACAATCAATTTAACTTCATTATTATAGTAAATTTTCGACAAAAATAATCCTCTCAAAATTTAAAACCAAATATATCAAATTTCTATACAAATCCGAAGCATCCTAAAACAAGCTAATTATAGGTATTTCTGAGAGTAAAAACCTGAAAAAAATGTAATGGATTTCTGAAAAAGTTGATTAAGCCATACCTTTAAACAAACAAAGCTGAGATTACATGAAGAACATATAGCGATTTACAAAATCAATTTATCGAAATTGAATAAATATTGATTTCAGAAAAAGTTAAAATATAAAGCAAAACAATTCTATATGTTAATAAATTGGAAAATCGATTATCCCTTTGGTTACGGATTGGCTCGACATGAACCGGGTTGTTTCAACACATTTCCAAGGGATATAGAGCATAAGTATTCACTCGAGGGCCTCAAAAAAAGTTATGCCTCAAACAAAAAAGGCCATCAATTTCCATAAGGGGTTGCTTGATGGGGAATTGAATCGAGAATAGATCAATGAATTGGGACGTGCTCACTTAGCAACCTATCCGTCATTGATTATGAATTGGATAGAACCAGTGGTCCATCAGTGGCACCTAATTTTGGGAGAGGAAAGCGGAAATATATCAAGGGTTAGAAATGAACTAAAGACAAAGCTTCATGTTTTTTACAAAAGCAGATCTCTCTTTGATGAGGGAGAAAGGAGATTGGCTTTCCTCATTTCAATACAGGGTTGACACAGAATCTTTTCCCTTAGATGGTAGTGTAATTAGAGCCATTCAATCTCATTTTTAGGATTATGGTTTCTCGCCCCTTCCAATAAATGAAATGACTAAAAATGGGGTCACACAGTTAGTTTTCCACTGAGTAGCTTCTTTCTCCATGCAACTATTTAGGAAACAGTTGTGTAGTAGTGCAGGCAGATGTGCCGAGAGTTGCATGGCTGATGACATAGTTTTTGGTGACACAACTTCACACCCTCCACGACTCCTTAGAAGATAATTTGTCAATGCACACAAAGCCAACAGAAAAATCATGTTACAATAGGTAGCATACTTTTGATGAACCTTGGACATAACAGTACCCAACTCAACTCTTAAAAATTAAAATATTAAACCTAACTTAACTAGTTGAGTAAAAATATCAAAATATTAAAGCTGGGAAGATTGTTGACATGGCTTATCTACTATAGCAAGACAATTGGAATATAGAGACCCACTTAGAATATGTAGATTTCTCAAGAAGTTGACAAAATTTCTCCAAAACCTTTAAAACCCCAAGCATTTCCATTGTTTTGGGTGTGATTGTGTTAATTTTGATTAACATGTTCTTTGCATAATACAATTACTTCAATGTTCCTTATAAGCCCATTTATTAATCCACTCATGAATTATCATCTTACTGACAATAACTGAAGAAAGAACATAAATTTTAATTGTAGAAGACAAACCAAGACAAAATAACACAAAGATATGGCACAAGCCAGTGAAAAACCTCAAGATGGCGAAAGCCATTGATCACTTCTTCTTATTATCAATATCCAATGTTAAGCAGAGAGATAGTACAATAATATGAGTAAAAAAAAACATACTAAATTAGTGTTCAAAATAGTCATGAAGCTTAATTCCTGATTAGGGTTCGTAATAGTCACTGGGTAACCTTCTTCTAATGAATTTTACCCTTTCTTGTCCTTTACAAGACATCCAACAATGTTGCAGGACTTGCGGTTCCTTTTCAATGCATCCAACAATAGTCCTATGATAACAGTAATAAGAATATGCTCGCAAATGAGGGTTAAACTCTCTGTTTACATTACGACCCTCTCTTCTTGAATGCGGCTAGGGTAAAGGACTCATATTAGGTCATGCATCCCTTGCTCACGTGCTTTCATACTAGCTGTTGTAGCAGCATTTCCTATGGCCTGAACTAGAATACAAAGGGTGAACAAATAAATCCCAAAACTCACCTTTAAACCAGTGTCCTGATATGTGGCTCCACACAAAGAATGCGACCTTGTCTTGAAGATATTCACACCTGAAAACCATGACAAAACATCACCGAGAACTTCCCTCAAACCTACGGCTAGCTTCCTGAAACTACTCGAACCTATGGGAGATCAATACAACACATCCTTCCTACTTCTCCAAGCCGTCGCTCCCTAAGAAATAATTACCCAAGAGTTGAATGCATGCTTTTAGGATGACCTCTAATGAATATGAGGGATCCCTATATATATAACAATTTTTCTTTATGGATGTGAAGCCAACCTTAACACTTGGAGGAAAATTTTGAATTTCAAATTTTCAATTTTCCCACCTTAATAAGGTTATGTCTTGTGGAATTTATTTTAAATAAACAAATATTTTTCCTTATCCAAATTTAGTGATTCTAGGTCAATTTTTGTCCTCTCGAAAAGAGGGATTCAATGGAATTATCATCTCCATCAACTGTGCAGATCTGAGTAGAATTTGGCTCTAGTTGCCAATTTTAACACTCCCTCTCAACTAGGGAGAATTCCACCTGCCAATCCATCTGCTATCATAGATCATCATGCCATCCTGCCATTATGAAACATATTTTTCATCATGAACCATCTATGTCTTCTTCGCTCTGCTTTGTTGAACACTAATGTGAATAATAAAGAAGAATTGATCAAGAGTGAGTCATAAGACCTTACCACTCTTCAGTGACAAAAGTTAGTCCGCAAGTAGAACCTCAGTTGATCCTAGATCAAGTAGATAAACACCAAGCATCCTAGCATAGAGAGTATGTAAATACATGATGCATCCATTGGTAGTGCTATGGTCTCTATCCCCATTTCCAAACTAATTGGCCAGATGAGAGGTACTTCCCATGAGTCCCAAACTTCATGGGTAAGATGATGCAGAAATACGAGCAGGGAAATAGTATATCACATCCTAATCATAATCACCTGTAGGGAAAGGAGAAACCACATTCTACAAACACACATCATAATCACATGTAGGGAAAGGATAAGCCACCTCCTACACACATGAAAAACACTGAGAGTATGGAAAGGAAGAACGACGTCCTACATGCATGAAAACCGACAATAGTAGGAAGGATCCTACACGTGGGGAAAGGATGGACCACATCCCACCGATATGTCAACCATCAATCGTAGGGAATGATCATCCTACATGTGGGGAAAATGATGAACAATATCGCACTGACATATCCAGAACCAGATGCCTGAATGCATCTCTCACTGGGGTACCCACAGGAGAAGGTGAACCACTCACCCTACACACATGTGTCTGTAAACATAGGGGAAGGTCAACCACTTATCCTACACACATGTCAATTGTCACAGGGAAAGGTGAACCACTCACCCTGTACATCGTGAACTTATAGGGGAAGGTGAACCACTCACCTTAGGGTCATTTATAGCTCAAATAAGTACCCCAGACCCCAAGGAGATCCTAGAGCTCAATGTTCAATCGAGACCCTCATAGTAGTGTCTTTCCAGGACACCCAACCTCTCTCTTTGAAGGAAGTTAAATATGTCCTTACCAAGGGGTTTTGAGGGGATGTTGGTAACCTGTACATCCATCCTGCAATGTTGGAGCTAGATTTCTCCCTACTGTGCCATATCAAATGAAGTGACACCTGATGTTAAGCAGTAGACTCCAAAACATTCTCGGATGACTCAAATGTCTTCATAATAGGCCATGCTAGCTACTTCATTCGTTCAGCCTCGGTGGTTCTCCCAAACTTTAGTTAGACCTACTCTACATCATCATATCAATAGAGTGATCATTTATGAGACACAATTTTGTATTTACAGTTATCCCTTTTTTTATAAAGCATGGTGCATCATGATTCCAATATTCAGATTTATAAATTATCTAATGATTTTAGTTCTAATGTTGTGATTCATGGATGGTTTTGATTTTAAATTTGAACATGTTGTTTAAAATAAAAAAAAATTATTATTGTATTTTTTATATGTGGCGTTTTCCCATGGTATTCGGATCCCTGCATTTCAAAAACTTGGTAGACCCATATCCTTATTTGTTTCCTTATCCTGGTAACTTAAATTTGAACATAGAACACATATTTCATTAAATATGGAAGTTTTTCGTCGATCTAGAATTTAGAAATTTTAACTAGATTAAGTTTTTTCAAAATGTGGAATTATAAAATCACTTAGTTTACTAATTTTAATGTAGATATTCACCATTTTTGGTGAAAATTTTGTAATGGTAAATTATATAAAACAAATTTATATAAACTTGCAAAAACAAATATTTCACATCTTAATCTTGGTTTCCTTACATTATCTCTTTTAAGAGTTTTTATGGTTTGTACTAAAAGCTAAGTTTGTTAAAGTTATATTATGAAAAGAATGTTTTGTATGTTACTATGATTAACTTTATGAAAAGAATGTTTTGTATGTTACTATGATTAACTTTATGAAAAGGATGTTTTGTATCTTACTATTATTAACCCATTTAATTATAATTTGATATAGTAAATATCATGTATGTGTTAAATTACGATTATTACTAAGAAAAGCTTGGCACAATTTAAAATTATATCGCCTTTGCCACACTAGTAATATGGTTGAAGATGAAAAACCCTCTTAGATCATCCACTTTATACTCAAATTTGGATTTAAATTTCAAAATATTTGTGGCACTACTAACCTTCTTCATCTTTTAACTAAACAAAATTATGATGATCTTGGAACACTTATTTTAATGCTTTTTTAGCATAGCAATAAAATTCTTAAGAATTTAGAGTAATATCTTTATGGCTTCTTATATACCATATTATTTGGTCTTAGTGGATGATAATCATCATTATCACCATCATCATTACATACTATTGTAGGAAGTTTGAACCATTTTAAAGTTGACATGAGAAAATATTTTTTTACGGTCAATTTAAATGTTGAATGAGAGTAGTAGTATAATTTATTTATTATTTGTTCTTTTGTGTTAAAAACTAACTTAATTGAGACTGACTTGATGAATAATATATTAATATGCAAGATATATATTAAGTATAAAGTTATTTAATGACAAATTATCATAGTAATGTGTCCAATATATACCAGCATAGATCCACTTTAAATACAGATTTAACATGAGCCTAGAGGGATTAAATGTTGATTTAAATGTTCAATGAGAGTAGAAGTATAATTTATTTATTATTTATTATTTGTACTTTTGTGTTAAAAACTAAGTTAAAAACTATTGTTTTTATAGACCAAGTTTAGGAGATGTTGTTTTTAAGTGCATTATTGAATTTGATTATGCATATTTGATATGGTGAGATGTCATGTTGGTCAAATAAAGCTTTCAAAACATAAATATTTTATGGCACCATCATGTCATTTGTATCACCACGTGATTACATTGAAATACTAAATAATATAATTACATTGAAATACTAAATAATATAAAACTCCAAAAATAATATGAAGAGAATAGTTGATATAAAACAAATATTGAAAAGTGTGTCTGAATGTATATTAATAGATCCTTCAAAAAAAAAATATAGTCAAAATTACACATCCCCTCATACTAGCTTGTAGAATGAGCCTCACCTCTCAACTCAGCTACTAATCATTTTAATTATAAAAAACAATCATGAATTAGAATAGTAACAAAGTAATACACTTTGATTATTTTCAAATCCAAGAGTAAAGAGAGAAAATTGACTAAACTATTTATTATAAATGTTTAGTTTTTAATTCCTGGAGTGTTTAAGGATATTATATTGAAAAGAACATATTGACATTCATCTAAAACTTAGATTCCTTACATTATTTCTATTATAATTAATATTTATATATATGTATTAAATTTGACTCATGAATAATAGATTTTGTAAAAATATTCTTACCTATAAAGTTATTTAACAATATAAGAATATTGTGTTTCTTACTATTATTAACCATTTTAAGTTGACACTAACTACTTTTCCTATGTTGAGTGCAAATTTATCATGCTAGTACAATGTTGGCACCACTTCAAAATCTATAAGAGGAAATATTTTATAAGTCTAGTTGTGTTGTTCAATGATCAAAATCATTTTTTTTATAAATTAGAGTGCAACAAAACAACAAATTTGATTTAGATCAATTATAATAAGGAATATTAAGAAAAACTTACTTCAAAAATTATTACAAATGTCTAACATTTTTTCATTAAGTGTTTAAATGGTTTATGTTAAATAGAATAAGAATTAGCTACTCCATTATTGTTTTAATACACCAAGTTTAGAAGATGTTGTTTTTAAGTGCATTATTGAATTTGATTATGCATAATTGATATGGTGACAAGTCATGTTGGTCAAACAAAGCTTTGAAAAATTAAATATTTTATGGCACAATCATGTCATTTGTATCACCACATGATTACATTGAAATAATAAATAATATAAAACTCCTCCAAAAATAATATGAAGAGAATATTTGATATACAAAAAATATTGAAAAGTGTGTCTAAATGCATATTAAAAGATCCTTCAAAAAAAAATCACATTCATGAATCATATAAACCTAATCTTAAGATATTTGCCCAAGTAGGTCAAGAATAGCTTCTAGACCATATTTATCTATCTTGGTCTTTTTGTAACGTTCTTTCTTTGGTAGCCATGCCCAAACCATGGTATTAATTTGAATAGAGCCAAGTTCTGTGTCATCGGGATTCGGTTTCCAATATTGCTCTAAAAAATTTCCATTGTATTTCCCTGAAATAGGCTTCCACCAATCAACCTTTACATGAAGATTCTCACTTTCATTATCCCTAAATATATCTGAGATGAATTTGGCCATCAAAATCATCTCTCCTACATCCTCATTTCCTGATCTAACTAGCAACATCTTTCCTTTATAGACATTAATATTTGGACTGAATGTTGGCTTTGGCTTGTTGCATTTGGGTCTAACACATATGGGTTCATCTATTGCATTATCAAAATCTTCATCCATAATACTTGAGATTACATGGAATGCAATACGATCAACATCAACAACGTGCCTTGTCTTGGGCCAAAAATCTTAAAAATATGAATCACTTCCATCTATTATTCTATGATCATTATAGATTCCATCTAATGTATCAAGAACTCTTTCCCAATGCACTACTTTATTTTTCCATTCCTCTGTAACAATTGGTGAACCTTCGTTCCCGATAGTGTCTTTCCACATTTTTATGTATGATTTTATCCCTTCCTTTAGTTCTTTGAAATATGCATCATTATTTTTGGAATCTAAGAAATATGGGTTCCCTATGGGAATTATAGGTTGACCTTCATCATCTATATTCCATAACTCAACTGGTTCTGACCACTCAATATCTCTAATGGATTCTTTGTACCTTAGTACTGGAATAACATTGAGTGCAAGAAAATGGAAGTATTGAACATTAAGATGTCCAACTAGTGCATTTTTTCCCTTCTTGATGTATCCATTAAGGAAAATTTTTAAGTCATAGACCTTGTCAATAAGTGTAGGTGGAAACACTTGGTTTTCTTCAATTTTGCGATATGTATCCATCATTTCAGGTAAAGAAAATATATCTTTACTTTTTAGGTTGGAAGACATTCTTCCGTAGGTTCCATCTATGTCTTCATTGGTGTGCCCCACAGGCAAGAATCCAACCTCAATAGTGATGAAGACACCAAGTGCAGTTAAAAGTGATAAAAACATGAAAAGATAGTGATTCTTATTATCACCTGCTACATTGTCCAACTGTAACAACAAATGTGGAGGAAGAGCTTTAAAATCAACATTTTGTCTCTTTGACCTTGCATGAGATATAAAATTATCATTGTAAACTTGACATTCTGAGTAAATAGAGGTGTCAAGTAATGGATTTGTAAGTGGGTTTCTTGAAATTCCACTCTGAAAAAGTAGATCACCATACATATCAATTTTTGGGTCTTGAAGGTCCCTTAAGCACTTTGCAAGGGATGTAATAGTAAATTGTGATCCCATGTGTACAAACGGTAGCGAGAAATGACCAAAAGCTCCTGTGGTATGCCCATGTGTTAGCATACCTATCAATGACACACCTAAATTTGTTCCTCCAATAGATTTTGATTTGACCTGTAGCTTTGGGATTTAAGTCTTTGTTTTATCCATTTTATCATGGATAATTCTCAAATTCTCCTTTGGAAACCGCTCTGACATAATTCTATGGGCATAGTAGCAATATCTTCCACACATAAAAATCTTGTTATGTTTGTTTAGCCTACCTCGTGCCTTTTCTTCAATCTCTTTTGTAGTTGTTGAATTCATCTGTGCTTTCAACACAATACATTCAGTGCATTTACTGAAGTTGGTGTTATTTGAAAATGCCACATCTCCGAACTTAGTCTTCCATATCGTTCTCATTTTTTACTGTGATATTGATGGGTAATTGAGCTTTTGAAGAGCCTCATTGATCTCTTTTAATAGAGAATTTTGTGTGTAAGTTTAAGGAAGAAATATTAAAGGAGAAGATGCTCCATCTTCTTCAACTTTACATGTTTGGTTTGGTGAAAAGTCTGAATTATCCATTACAATTTTGTGCAATATTTCTATGGCTGCCACGATGTGTCATCGTGCTTTGCATGTGTTGGTGTTACCATGAATAGCTTTGATATTTCCATTTTGGAAATATTGTTGGTAGTTATATAATGTGCTTTGAGGAATCTTATGTATTTTATACCATGCTTTCTTACAAATAATATTCCCATTAAATCTCATGTCCTTTACATTTCTAGAAATAGGTGGTAGGCGATGGCCATGGCCATGGATTCTTGACATGACTGTGTTTGACATGAGTGAATTCAAGACAAATTCCCTAATACCATTTTTATTTATTTGTCTCATGCCCCTTATTGCACCTGCAATGGCCTTCATATCCACATGTTGAAGACAATCTTTTGTACAACATACATCTGCTGCCAAAATTCGAATTTCTTTCTCTTCATCTATATTTGTTTGACATTTTGCAATTTTTGTTGTAGCCATAACTCGCTTATTCCTTTTATATGGCCTTGTTACATGCATATCAATTGAGTTTATATATTTTTCATTACAAATATTTCCATCCCATTTTTTTAAGGGATTTGTGTCTTCTATTACATCCCATAACACCATTTCCTTTGTTGGCTCCTTGAAATTTTCCTTAACCCTTTATATCACACCTTTGTCATCCACCAACTTATTTATTGGCCATCTAACCAAAAAATGTATAGACTTATCCCCAATTCTACATATTTCACAATTTCCATCTATCTCTTCCAAAAAAACACCAAAGTCCATTTCTCCTAGTGTTTCACCTTCAACAATGTCATACTCGCGAACATTAACTAGCATTCTTTTGGCAATGCACATGCTTGTTCCCATGCATTTATGTGTAAGAGAAACCTTTTTACATATGAATTTAACCCTATCCTGGGGAATATTTATGGCATGATCATGACAATGAGGTTCCAAATCTGATTCTGGCCAAATCTCATAAGATTCCAATGCACCCCCTAGTGTATGCTCAAATCCTCTTGGATGTGGTAGAGAACATCTTGATTTAAAACCTTCTCAATTTTAACCACTATGCATCCTTTCTTTACCATATTTCCATGCACTTTATGCCCAAGTTCTCTATTTAATATGGAGCCCTCACCAACCTTCACTCCATGTTATAGAAGATCTACCTTTTCTCCAATAGAAAATGTAGAAGAAACATTTGCACCTATAAATGAATGTAAATAAGGTTAGTATTTACTCAAAAAAAAGTATTATACTATCAATAATATTTGGACACTTGCTTCAATATTTTGATTTACCTATTTTGTGCCTCAAATTCCTGATCTTCCATGGATGTATGTCCCCTTCATCAACATCCTCAACCAAATGTGGTTGAGTGACATCAATTATAAAAATTACAACATAACATGCATTAACCCTTTCTCCGACATAATAAGTTCCAAACTCTGTAGATTTGACCCTTCCTAGCCCAACAACTTGATCATTAATAAGGAGATCAACATAGTCCCTTTTGCTATATTTTCCATTGTATCTTGTACCAATAACAACAATTAAACCATAAATTGTAATTAAAAGGCTGAACCATGTAAAGTGTGAGTTTATATTTTCGCAAAAACACACAACTTTCAAAAAGTAGTATAGATGTAATAATTTAAAAAGTATGGTATTCATATTGTATGTAATGAAAAATTTTTCCCCACCATCTAGTGCCTACTACCAAAAATTACTTTACATGCAAATTACACAAAAAACATATATGAATACCATGCAATGAGAGATGTAGATAGTGTCATAGAATGACAAATATAAGCTCATATAAAACCACCAAGTTCCTACTTAACTTCAGAAATGACACATGTAGTCTTAATGCATGTGTATGAATAATGATCATAAGACATTTGTAGAATTTGAAGAACCAAAACATGGTCCATTGTAAAATATAAGAAATTCCAAGATTGATGCTACATAAGATGTCTAAAAGCCCCATGAAAAGTAGAAATTATTTTTTCACTTAGTGAGGATGTTTGATGTTTGAAATTGATAATCAAAAGCCAAACTAGAGTTTTTCCTCAAAATAAAGGTTTTGAATGAAAAATATAAGCTCATATCAAACCACCAAGTTCCCATTTAAATTCAGAAATGACACTTGTAGTCTTAAAGTCTGTGTATGAATAATGATCATAAGAAATTTGTAGAAGTTGAAGAACCAAAACATGTTCCATTGCAGAATCTAAGAAATTCTGAGATTGATGATACATAAGATGTCTAAAAGCCCCATGAAAAGGAGAAATTATATTCACTTAGAGAGGATGTTTGATGTTTGAACTTGATAATCAAAAGGCAAACTAGAGTTTTTCTTCCAAATAAATTTTTTGGTACTGTAAATACTAGATAATTCTCATTTTTATTCTAAAAGAAAAGAAATTTAATTTTACAAATATTTAGTTCCAATGTTAGCACTCCCTACCTATACACATTAATGACATACTATTGAGGATGGATACAAAGGGATGTTAAATTTAGGCCCTCAAAAAGTGTAGATTTGAGTTTTCCTAGATTTTTATGTTGATGAGGAAGAGTCTTATCTTATGCATCCAAACATTAGTGAAATTTTTTTTGGAAGTTCGTAAATATACAACAAAATAGAGAAAAAAAAAATACATGTTAAAAAATTATGCTTGATACTTTAAAGTTGCATACATTTGCATTGGAAGAAAAAAATAGTATACCTCAATAATACATTTATTCATAAACTTCAAAATTATACAAAGATCACATTATTCTCCATGGATCAAATAATTATGATTGGATTTTTGTGTTTGTGCCAAAAGGAAAGCTATACCATTATCTTTCCTTCCAACTCAAGCATAAATGTAGTGCCAACAACAACATATATCTATATACAATTATTTTTCACTATCATTGATCTCCATAAATTGTTTCAAATTCAATAAAAGGGAACATCAAAATGTATAACTCTAACCATTGTGATTATTGAGAAAATATCACCCCTAGAGCATTGGTTGCAAAAGTGTAATGGTGCCTAGAAGAAAGATAGTAATCACTAGATATCCTTCTTGCATAATCACAAATGCATTGCCAAGAATAATTTCATAGCACTAACCTTGTTGACGGTGAAATCTCGATAGTTTTCCTTTTGGAACAAGAACAAAGAAATCTAGTGCATTTTATAACTCCTCCTAACACAAATACAAGCACATTTCCAACAATAATGTTGCATTGCAAAAAAAATTCAAGGGATGCAAGATTTACTTCTATCAAAAACACAAACACATTTTCAACAATAACATTGCAAGATGAAGGAAATTTAACACATTATAACCTTCCTTCTAGCATAACAACAAACATATTTCTAATAACAACATTACATTATGAAGGAAATATAATTTGTGCTAGCTTTCCTTCTATCACAAGTAGAACCCCATTTCGAGCAACAACATTGCACCTTAAATGAAAGCTAGAAATCAATATCATTCCTTCTACTACAAACATAAGCATATTGCTAGAAGCAATGTTACACAGTCAAATAAATCTAGCACATGCTAGATTCCCTTCTAGCACAAACACAAGCACATTGCCAACAACAATTTTGTAACGCGTTTGAAATCCACCACATGCTAAATTTGCTTTTAGCGTAAATAGAAGCATGTTACTCACAAAAAAATTCCAAAGTAAAAGAAATCTTACACATTCTAGAGTTTCTTTTAGCACAAACAGAATCACATTACCAAAAACGACATTGCAGGGTGGAAGATATATAACCTATGCTTCATTTACTTCTAGCACATTGCCAACAATAACATTGTAGTGAAAATGAAATCCAATGCATGATAGAATTCCTTTTAGCACAAGCACAAGTACATTTCCAACAATATTGCATTGCAAAAGAAATACAATGCAGGTTATATTTCATTCTAGCACAAATACTAGCAGGTTGCCAACAAGAATATTGCATTGCGAAACAAATGTATTGCATACTAGATTTTATTCTAGTACAAACATAAGCACGTTTCTAACAACAATATTGCACTGCAAAAAAATTAGGTGCATGCAAGAATTCCTCCCACAATACACAAACATAATGTCAACATCAATATTGTAGGGTAAATGAAATCTAAATCATGCTAGATTTTCTTCTATCACAAACATAAGCATATTTCCAATCATAATATTGCAAGGTGAATTAGATCTAACATGTTATATGTACTTTTATCTCAAACACAAACATGTCACCAATAACAACATTGCAAGGTAAATTAAATCTAACACATGCTAGATTTCCTTCTCTCCCAAACAAAAGCACATAACAATATTGTATGGTGAAAGAAACATATAGCATATTAGATTTGCTTCTAGAACAAACAAGCATACTGTCAAAAATACCTTATGCAAGGCAAACACAAACGCATAACATTGTAGGGCTTAAAAATCTAGCACATGCCAGATTTTGTTATAGCATAAACACAAACATATTACCAACAACACTCTAGGGAAAAATAAATATAGCACATGCTAGATTTCCTTTTAGCACAATCACAAAGACATTGCCAATAACATCATTGTGGTGAAGGAAATATGGTGCATACTAGATTTCCTTCTAGCACAAACAATTGAATTGCCAACAACAACATTGCAATGCGAAAGAAATCTAGTGCATGCTAGATTTCCTTCTAACGCATATACCAACACATTGTCAATAAACCCATAGAAGGGTGCAATAAATCTAATGTATGCTAGATTTATTTCTAGCATAAACACAAACACATTACAACATTTCTAGATAAAATAAATCTAGCACATGGTAGATTTACTTCTAGCACAAACAAAAGCATATTGTCAACAACCACATTGCAGTGAAAAATAAATCTAGCGCATGCTAGATTTCTTTCGAGCCAAAATTGAAGCATGTTGGCAATAAAAAAAATTGCAAGGTGAAGAAAATCTAACACGTGTTATATTTACGCATAGCACAAACACTAGCACACAACAACATTGTAGGGTGAAATAAATCTAGCATGTTAGAGTTTCTTCCAACGTAAACAAAAGCATATTTCCAACAACAACATTGCATGGAAAAAGATATCTAGAACAAATTATATCACAAACACAAGCACATTTCCAATAAAAACAGTGCAAGGTAAAAGAAATTTAATGCATGTTAGCTTTACGTGTAACACAAATACAAGCATACTACTAACAACAACATTTCATGCAAAAGAAACCTAACGCATGTTATATTTCCTTCTAACACAAATGCAAGCACATTGCCAAGGTGAAAGAAATCTAACACGTGCTAGATTTCCTTTTATAATAAACAACCAAATTGACAACAACAATATTGTAGAGCAAAAGAAATCTAGCACAACTTCTAGCCCAAACACAAGCACATTTCCAATAACATTGCCAAGGTGAAGGAAATCTAACACGTGCTATATTTTCTTCTATCATAAAAAACCAAATGGACAACAACAATATTTAAAAGAAAAAGAAATCTAGCATAGTTTGTAGCCCAAACACAAGCATTTTTCCAATAACAACATTGCAAGGTGAAAGAAATTTAATGAGTGCTAGCTTTACATGTAGCACAAATACAAGCATACTACCAACAACAACATTGCATGCCAAAAGAAATCTAGTGCATGCTATATTTCGTTTTAACACAAGCACAAGCACATTGCTAGTAAGAACATTCCAAGGTGAAGGAACTCTAACACATGTTAGATTTCCTTCTATCATAAACAACCAGATTACAAACAGTAACATTGCATTCTGAAAATTCCTTCTAGCATGTCAATAAAAATATTGCAAGGTGGAAAAAATGTATGTGATAGTGTTGGAAATATTGAGAGGGGGGTTGAATCAATATTTCTTTACAATTGTTATATTATGCCAGTTAAGATCACTAATTAAACCAAAACACAAGATGTGCAACAAGAAAATAATTTTATTAATGAATTTGAGGAATCTAAAAACCCAAGCTCCAACTTGTACAACAAATTCCTTAACTCCTTCAAGGCTTGAACCCTAAATGAGGACTCTAATATTCAACTACAAATCCAAGCTCCAACCTTGTACGACAACTACAATCCTCTACGGATCCAACCCTCTCAGTTTGCTTCAATCCCTTAAGGTGACTTCAATACTGCTTCAAGCCTCCATCAAAAACTTCAAATACTTCTAAAAAATGTATCCAAGATAGGTCTGGAAAGTGCTATCAGATCTACCTCTACAAAAAATTCATGTCTGCTTCAGCAAAAATTTTGTGGTTGCACCAACAAAACATTTCTTCCTGTGTTGATCTTCAACTATGCTACAAGGATGACTACTCCAACAAAACAATTCTTTAAATTTTGGTCTTCAAGAATACTCCAAGGGTGATTGCTTCAACAAAACAAATCTTTAAGTGTTGCTCTTCAACTATGCTTCAAGAGTGACTGTTGTTTCAACAAAGGCTTTAAGAATGCTAAATTAATGTCATCATCAATGCACTCTATTGTCAACTCAAAATATGCTCAAAGTATGTTATCATTTTATCATTCAATGAAGGTGTCTCCTAGGCTTTTCATGTGTGCCTAAAAGAATGTCTCTTGATCTATAAGGATTACTTTAATGTTGTTTCAAATCTGACTTGATATGTTGATGAAGCCTCTCAAGGTGTAATATTCCTAATGGAAAAATTAACAGTGATAACAAAAACATGCAATCAACCCAACACAAATATTTTTCATCAAACGCCCATAAAACATAAATGCTCCAAACACACCAAAATGGAAAATTTTATTATAAGATATTGTTGGAGTACAATATAAAAAAATGCACACCCTGGCTTTCACAAGGCAAGCTACAAGCCTCAAGTGGATGTTTTATCAATGCCAAAATATTGCTGGAATTCTCCCACTAAAAATCTGCACTGACCTTGTGGTTTTTGCATTGTTGGTTGTGTTGATACCCTTATTAACCCCCTCCTAACTCTAAAAATTTATGAATATTACTTATGTAGAAACCCTACTGTTAAATGACGATTTACTTCTCCTACTTATACAAATTATTAATATGAAATGTTTAGTATTAACATCAAAGTAAAGACTTTAATGACCTACACAGATCTAGATCTAAACTGAATACATGCACATAGAAAAAGTGACACACAAGATTTTATGGACAACTGTGCTCGAAAAAACCCAAAGTAGGAAAACTGGTCTTCTAGCTGTTGGAGGGTTTTTATTATTAAGTAGATTCTAAGTACAACAAATTTGGGCACCTTTTTGGTTAACCTGATAGAGAAAAAATCTATAGCAATACCTCTATTTCAGGGACAGAAAACTGGATTGATTCACACCCTCAAACAGGATTTACAGAACTCATCCCTTTTCTATCTTCAGAAACCTTAGCGCACCTCTGAAGCCCTTTACGTCAGCTCTCCTAGCCTGTGTGTGCCTTCGCGTTGCTCAAGAGAGGCCTGCGTAGCCCCAGACTAGGTTACGTTGTCCCTGCACTACTATAGTTGGGCCTGTGTAAGCCTTGATGGCCTCCTGCTTCCTCTGCACTGCACTTTCTGGGCCTGCATAGCACATGCGTAGCACTGAGCCCTCTGCATTGTGCAGTTGTTGCTCCCTCTGCACTACTCTGACTGCTGCTTCTCTATCTCTTGCTGACTCTTGGCTTGGGATCAAATAATCCCTCTCACTAATACTACCCCTTGCTGCAGCTGAAACACTTCTGGAAATTCATAGCAAACCACACCGTAGAATTCCAGCTTAGTCTCAGTGCTCTACCTTTGTGTGTGTTCTCCAACTGACCCCAAGCCTTTCCTCTATACTTTTCTCGTTGGGAAACCAACAACTGTGATCTAATCCTGAATCGATGACTAATATTAAAAGAAATCTTGATTCGTGTGAATTAAGTCATTTCCATCACATGTTTAAATTAATTACCTTTAATCTTTTAATTTTCCTAATCAGACTTAGGGTCCTTAATTAAAAATATTAATTAATTAATTATCTCTTAAACTGGATGTAATTTCTCAAATCCCTTTCTGGGTCTTGGAGATCTCATGTACTCTAGTCCCTCCACAAATTTTGGGAGCTAGATCACATTCTATGCTACCACAACACTCAAAAATATCAACACTAACTACTCAGAAAATTCTAATAAATTAGATATGGAATCCTTGTCAAAAACCCAAAAAAACCTAGAAAGGGTTTTCCCTAGTTTTGATGCTCAAACAAATGGCCCCAAATTGCTTGACCCTCCCTTAAGTGCAGAAAAAATAGAACTGTGACTGATGTTGGAATGAATATTCCAAAATGGCTATAAAATTCTTCTCAATTGCACCCCAAACCAAGCCCAAGAAACCCAGCTCTCAAAATCCCTTCACAAGCCACCCCACAATTGTGCCTCCACAATGATTGCATAGTTTCTTGGTAGGATGACGTAGTTTCTCGTCCGGAAAATCAGTTTCATGTTCTGTGTTGAATTCTACCCTTGAAAATCTTCCTCCTTTTTCCTAGAATTGACTAAAAATTACTTTGACAATGCTATAACTCCCAACTCTAGCTTTTCCTCCTCAACTCTCTGTGTGGCCTCCTGAATGCGTCTCAAAAACCATACCACATGTGTGGCCCTCTATCCAACTCCTGAAACTTATGAAGAATCCTTCCTAGGGTGGTACTGAGAGTCCATCGAATAAAGGTTGAGCTTCCTCCTTGGGAAACTCTTATGTTGAACAACACTATGTAACTCTTCTAAACAGCTAGAGCAACACTTCAATTTTCAATTTGTCAAAAGGCCTCAAATGTTTCTTCCTCTCTCCTATTTATAATTTATGTTCATTTCCTCCATGTGGGTCCCTCACTAAGCAATTCAAACCTCTTCCCGATCATAACATTTCTCTCTCCTCAAGGAGTGCATATTAGTTGGGGAGGTGGCCCACACATTACACCAAGGAAAACATTTCGACCCCCTTGTCCTATGTTTCCTCTCCAAAATTATCATAGGCCCCAAAAATTAGCAAAATGGAAAATTTGTGGTACTATTGAAAAAATTATTTAGGAAGGGATATTACAGTTCTCCCCTCCCAAATGTTGCTTATCCCCAAGCAATTGTAAAACTGGGTGCTGCAAACTCTGCTTGTTTTCCCATGTGGCATCCTATTAATTTTGAGTTAACATGTTGTTAGCTTAGGTTAGTTACATAATTTTCCCATTAATCCATTAGCAATGTCATTAATCATAAGTGTAACTAATGAAAGAACATAAGTAATAAAAGCTGAAGATAATCCAAGACAAAAGAACATACGAATATGCCTCAAGCCAGGGAAAAACCCGAAGATGGGGAAAACCCTTATCAATTCTTCTTATCATTAATGTCAAATGTTTAGCAAAGAGAGAATACAATACTTCAAAGTTAGAATGATTTTCAAATGAGAAGGTTTAATACCACTGTCCTTAGACAAGAGGATGGTTCCAACAAGGTTGCAAATATGATGTTTGGTGTAGGCTCCAAGGACTTGTGTCTTCTCTGCAATTTTGGTAGGACTGACAAGGGTGTAAGCATAGTCTGAAACTACCCCAGTCACAACCTTAAATACCTTTACTAGACTACAGATTACCTTCAACCAGACCCTTCAAATTCTGGTAGCCCATAAGCCTTCTTATAGGCTTCAAAACCCACTACAAAGCCTCATGATAAGGCAAACCTGACTGTCGCTTTCTTGCTGTAGGTTCTTGGCCTCCAGGACAGGGTTCTTAAGCCCTGTGGCCTAGCTGTAGGTGACCCAAACTAGTGCGGATGGCTTCAAAGAGAATGACACCTTCACAACAATCCCAAACTATCATCAAAATCACCCTTAACAGGTGTGACTTATATCTACTTGAACTCAGACCTGTGATGAAGATAAAATTCCCAATACAAATCATAAATGTGCCCAAACCAATGTCTTCCTCCATCCTATGGAACTCTTCCCTTGAAGATGACTAAATTGAACCCAGCCTTGCCTTCATCTCCTTCGTAGGAAATCACCTTGGAGCCTCTGCGTCACCCCCTTCTAGGCTTAGCGTTCAGCCCTAGCCAAGTCATTTTTCCTCCTTCGACCCTCAGGAACAGCCTTGCGGTGCCACTTTACAGATCTCGGCCTCTGAAACTGATCCACTAGCAAAATTTTGAAAACCCTTCCTCTTCCTCTGCATGAGCCTACGAAGTCACTGCGTCAGCCCTCTTCCATCAGAGCTTGCTTTGGCTAGATCTCTTTTGCCTCTCTCTGATTGATGCTCCACTAGTTGAGAAAGTCTCTTCCTCTCCAGATGTTATCTATGCCCCTCACTACTCATATCTCTAGCTTAAATTTCTCAGCAAATCATGACTCAGCTAAACAAGCTCTGATACCATGTGAAAATTAGGTTGCCCGAATCCTACTGTCGCAACTGATGAGAATTCTTATATTTGTTAATTACTTGAACAAATTATTTACTGTGTTCTATGGTATATACTGAAACCCATACACTATAGCCTTCACAAAATTAAACTGCAAAAAATAAATGTGCGGAAACAAGATCTGAGCAAGAGTAAATCATAGACACATGACACCGTTATTTTTGGACCAATGTCCCCGGAAAAACCCATTGCAGGAAAATTAGTGCAGAAACTGAGCATTTGTTTATTATGCAATAATTCTATGAGTAAAAATCTATGATGGTTGAAACTAACAAATCATACAAAGGAAAACTGACAAATAAAATCTCGTGAGAAGATCTCACTTTGCCACGGGAATCTGACACTGACCTTAGCTAGAGATGAGCTGCTCTGCGCTACTGTTGTGCAGTGACTACGTCACAACTGAATTTTCCCTCTCTCTACATTAGATCTCTTTGTTTACTGGAAACAAGGCCCTTCTAGCCTCTAGAAACTCCCTCGAGTTACTGGCACTAAACCCCGACTGTTTCCTCAACAAAAAATCGAACTCCCTCTGAAGCTCTACGCAGTTCCTGCATAGCCTCTGCGCGGCTGGCTCCACGCTGCTTTATGTGGCTTTTACTGCCTCCTTTTTTTGCACTCTCTGGATCAGGAAACTCTTCCAACCAAAAATTATCTCTTCCCCTCTCTACAAAAATATTCTCGATCTATTTTCCAAATGATCCATCAAGTCCTTATAATCTTCTCATTGAGTATTCAATGACCGAGATTAAATCTCTAATCAACATCTAAGATTAACTTGACTTGATCTCTGACGTTTCTAGAAGATTCACACTCTATTTTAATTAATATTTATTAATTATTTTAATTTCCTAAGTTTAGACTTAGGGTCCCATTAAAAATAATCAATTATTTCCATAAAACATAATCTGAGTGGATTTTTCCAAAATCCTTTCAGGGTTCTTTGGAATACATGTGCCTAAGCCTCCCTGCAAATTTTAAGACTTAGAGCACCTTTGATGCTACCAGAAATCAACACTCCCTCTTAGCGAGGAATGTGCTCTAGCAATACATCCAGTTGAAGTACTGCTCTCATTCCGCAACATCCCCTTTGCGCTGCTGATGTTTGACACTGATTCCCACCAACATTGCACTGTTGCATCCATGTTGTTTCTGACCATGCATGCTATTGCCAACTGCTACGGCACTACAATAGAAAAAACATGCAAAATCTGAACTAAGTGTTCAGTAGGATGCATCTCGTACTGAAGATCTGATTGCTACTAGTATCTGCGTTGTCCCTCTGAAGTTGCTGCATTGTTGCTGACTCTGCACTGTGCCTTCCTACATTGCTTCCAAATCTGCTCTACGTTGCTCAAACTTTGGCGCTCTATAACCACTGCGTTGTCACTTCTGCACCAACTGAAGCTTGTCCATCTTGCTACTTCTGATTTGGTCTCACGTAGCAAGGTGATGATTCGAGAGGTGGAATCCCCAAGGATTCTGCCCAATCTAAAGTTCTGCTGAACTACAGTTCCAGATCAGCCCAACACTCCCCTAGCAATATATGGGCAATCATGGTGAATATTGTAGGGTAAAGGAAATCTAGTGCGTGGTGGATTTACTTATAGCAAAAACACAAACATATTGCAAACAACAACAATTCAATGCAAACAAATTTAATGCATGCTATATCAATGTTGAACTTGGCTTCCATAGTAATGTTCCACATTTAAATGGACTTCCCAAAATATTACATTTTGTTTAAATAATGGTTCATGCATCTCCAGTAGAAACTAAAATCTAGATGCCAAAGGTGTTTTTTAGATGTTACTTATGAATGCATAGATAAGATTGGTGTAATTCATATATTCTCATTGTAATATTGAATGTTGAATCTATCCCTTCAATGGTCCATGAATTGAGTTTTAACTCGTTGATATCTATGTTTCTACATAATGGAGCTCAGTAGTAGCATAACACTTTTAGTGTTATTATTCATTAAGTTTTTTACCTGTTGAATTGGAATTGGGTTATGTAGCTACATAGCAACTTTGAGTTTTATTCCAAGTCTAGGTACTTTTCTATGATTTCTAGTACATATGCAAGACTTGAAAGCATGAGAATGCGCAAGAATAAACTCATGGGATAAATACTCATTTCATTATAAGGACTTCTCTTACGTTGATGTCACCATGTCAGCAAGGGCATTTGTAGATAGATTGACACAAAGAAACAAGCAATCAAATTCCCCTAGAATTCACTTAACTTTCCATATGCCTAAAAGCAGAGGCAATAGCTAGCTGGAATCCAATCCAAGAAAATGCCCATATTATCATCCTATGCTTAGTGGTGCTTACAAGGAAATGGGTTGGGCATGTGTTTAAAGTCTGTACAATAAAAAAAAACACCCAGGAATCTGAACGGGCAATAAGATATTAATTTACCAAGTCAATCTAATAATGTAGCATATGTGGCCTCACCTTGAGATTGTTGCCTTGGGTTTACTGGTTGTTTGAATTTTCAAGTGAAGGATATTCCCTTGGATTATGTGTAATCAATGGGATGGGATCTTGAGCATTGAGGAATGAGATGAACTTGCAGCTAATTTTATCTCATCACTGGTGTATTCTAGCTGGGCAAGTGTCAGTTGATGAGGTTGCAACTTTTCAGATATTACAAAAAAATATGTCAATATATGGTGGCATAGGGAGTAAAACTCCATTAGCAACAGAAGACACAGATACAATAGACAACGAAGATGACTAGTTTTTCTATCTTACTGATGTAGAGACCAAATTGTTGCCATAGAAGTTAAACAACTAAATTTAGACTCTTGATTATAATGACACTTTAATCATGATATCTATAAGGTAGCACCTAATATCCTTTTCCTTGTTAAGTGAGGCAGCAAGAGAGCTCAAGTCCTTAACTACCCTAAGAATTGCAGCACTAGACATTTTACTTGAAATAAGCATGGTGTTTGCCTCAGCAAAAACACTGGAGTTCACTCACTGCAACCTTTCTCAACCGTTTTATAGCATTTGCAAATTTGGTGATGAAAATATGTCAATGGGGAGGTTCCAGTTTCACTAACTTAACAAATACATATACAACATGAGAATATACAAGGTCTAACAAACCTTCGCATGCCAGCAAGGATGATAACAATCTAAACTCTGTTCCAGGAACATTGACCAGCATTGTTCATAAAATGCCATGTCTCACCTTAGCACAAGCACAAAACCAAATCATCACTATGGTGTATGCTTGTGTTGAAGAAGCCATAGATGCACACCAAGATGCATGCTCACAAATTTCCTTGTTGACACTGTCTTTGTGTCAAGCTATCTACAAATGTCCTTGTTGACACTCTCTTTGTGTTAAGCTATCTATAAATGTCCTTGCTGACACTGTCTTTGTGTGAAGCTATCTAAAAATGTCCTTGCTCACATTATGACATCAACGTAAGATAAGCCCTTATAATGAAATGGGTATTTATCGCAAGATTTTATTCTTTCACATTCTCATGCTTTCAAGGCTTGCATATGTGCTAGAAATCATAGACAATTACCCAGACTTGGAAGAAAACTCAAAGTTTTTATGTAGCTACCTAACACAATTCCAATTCAAGAGGTACTGAACTTAATGAATAATAACACTCAAAGTGTTATGATGCTACTGAGAATGCAGGGGTCAGCAAGAAGAATATTAGGTGAGATAGAAGATGTTGGAGAAAAATAAAGATCATTGACATTACAAAAAAGTCATAGGATTAAGATCTCTTGATTAGAGACCAATGATGATTGGAGAACATGCTACATGGTCTTGAACATGACCATCATGGTTTAAAAAATGTGGTGGTTGTGCAAATGCATCTTGCTGTTATGCTAGATCTTGCACAAAAAATCTAATTCTGTGACTGTCACTATGCCATGAAGCAGCACAAGTAGATCTAGATTTTGTAAAAAAAATAAGCGAATTTTACATCCAATGGATCTCCCTTTTCCACGAGGGTTGTGACTCCAAGTGAGTTTGAAAAAAATCACAACATAAAATAGTCATAACTTCCTCAATACTTTTCAAAATCACTATTATGATACCAATTCAGAAATGGCATAAAAATTTGGTCTTTGATGGCAGACTTCAATCTAGTACCTAGGCAAGGAAAAAATTGCCTTGCAAGATAGGGCTCTGATATGTATGGAAGGAAAACCTCTTGAGGGAATAACACCTACAATACTGCACAAAATCACTATTATGAACCCAATGTGGAAATGGAGCCAAAATTCTGCATCTTGCAGTTTGATTGTAATCAGCCACACTATTGAAACAATATGCACGTCACAATTTTTTGGTGGTTGAAGGGAGTAGATCTAGTGGAAGTTGAAAATTAAAAGACCTCAATGAGCCAAGGTATAGAGCCCTTGATTGTAAAAACCCACCACTGTTAGATCTACTAGCCGTGTGAGATGGAAACCTTAAGAGGTGACTAGATCTACAAGATGCAATCATTGTATTACAGCTAGTGCACCCCGCTCATCTCATTTTGTAAATAACATAGCAGTGACCTATAGCTTGAAATTTGGAGGGATTGAGTGCTTTGTACTCTTTTGGAATTAGAGTGATGAAGGTAGCATTTATGGTTGGAAAGGCACCTAAGATTTAGTGTAACTTTTATTTCAATGCCTAGACCTCATTTCTAATGGTGAACCAAATGTGGTGGAAGAAATTTGTGGTGAAAACATTAGGACTTGGATATTTTCTGGTAGGCATATCCATGACAGTCAATTTGACATCTATTAAAGTGATGGGCCTCATGGGACTGGTAGTGTGTTCTTTCAAGACTAATTATGGGATGTGTTTAGTGATCATGTGAAAGGCAATGAAACCATCCTATTTGAGTTTTGAGAGGAGAGACCAGAAAAATTATGTTGGTTTGTGCTCAATATGTTGATGAGAAGTTAGAATATTACCTTTATTGTTCTTGAGATGTGTAATTCCATTACAATTCCAATGTCGAGTCATCGAGTTGTGGAAGAATTTTGAGTTGTGTTCTCCTTCTTGAGCCATTGTACTTGTGATCTCTACCAGCAAAGTATTTCTTATAGTTGGTGTTTCTCACTAGGCTAGGTGAAAAACTGTTGCTCTTGGCCAAAAATGGATTCTTCTCTTCCATGAATCATTTGTTGTTGAATGCCATTCTAGATCATTCAATAAGACAAAAATACTATGAAATGAGACACTGACAATTTTATTACAAATACAGAGAAAAAGAAAATGGATTTGGAAGCACGTGAAAATATAATAGAGTTGTTAACACTAAACATTCCAATTCCTATGACTGTTTATTTGTCCAATGACTTTTCACTTCCTATAGTCTCTCTCTCACCACATATGTATCCAAGTTTGTCCTCTTATTGACTTGCCATTATATAGACCCTCAAATTACACCACACACAATTGTTTCATGTACACCAATTTCAAAATTTGACCATTACTTTAATGACCTAAAATTTAAACAAGAGGACCTTTCCTATAATAGCTCACATCAAAACACAAGATCCCAAAATGGCTTTTCCTGGTTGGGGTCAACCTCTGACAGATATGTCACATGTACTAAAGTGACATAAGAAATAGGATTGTCATAAAGTATGTCACAAATTCACGTCATTAAAGATGGTGTGGCCCACCATAAGACTTATGCATTAGATAGGGCATTTTTTTCCACCAAAAATAAAGTGGAAAGTTGAATAAGGTGTAGGAGGATTTTGGTGAGATATAACAAATTCTGGGAACAAAGGGTCAAAACAAAAAATATGCACAATTGTGGTATCATTAAAAGAGGTTATTTAATCATTAATGTTTGTGCACAAAGCTATCAACGAAACAATGATCCTCAATAATCCTTAGTGAAAAACAAAGAGCATCAAGAAAAAGTGTGCTAAAATAGTCTGCAGTGGTAGCTAATACATGTAAAAATTACCTATTCTTGGAATTTTTCTAAATAAAATCATGTCTAAACCAAAATTTTCCTGAAAACAGGTCCTTCCCCTACAAAGGATCTCAAAAAAGAGAGAGACTATAGTTTCCATTAAGTCTTTAGTCAACGGAAAAAAGGATATCCCCTCCCCTGCATGCAACAGTGAAACTGGAGAATCCCTTTGAAACAAGGAGACACTTTCAAAATTCTTCAAAGAATAAAATATTAGGCAAACAAGTATCAGATGAACTGATACTCAGACACAAAAGTATTCAAAAGGAAAATTCCAAGAGCTGAAGATAAAGGCACAGGAGTTGAATCAGCTTCAATGGAAAATATGGGTTCAAAGGAAAACCCCTATTTCAAAATCTGGCTTTGCCCATCAGCTGACAAAGTAGAGGAGAAATATGCAGCTAAAGGCCTGCCCTACCCCATCCAACCCCATCCAAAATTTGGAATTTTGAACTCGGGAAATCAAGATACATCAGGAAGAAATTTCAGTAGCCAGAAGATCCAAAGGAAAGTGGAATCAAGATAGGAAAATTGATATCTATCTTGGTAACAAAATTTGCTATAGTTTTTTCTGCTTTTCTACCTCTAATTTGGCATCATATGCCTACAGTTGACGCTTCTCTTGAATGTATTTTTGAACATCTAACCCTTATTTGGGCCTTGAAATATTGTGATCAGTTTGTGATAATAAAGTTGTGGTATATACATGTACTTCATCCTTATACACACATATGAAGTTTCCAACTGTCCAATACTTGTGTAGTTTCAAATTTTATTTTGTAGTATTTCATTGTTTTCTTCGTTGCACCATTTTTGACACTTTTCATACTAATTTGACATATTAAGGGCCATACTTTTGAGGTGCTTTCACAAACATTTGGAAGACAATATGGAAGATTTACTATTGTAAATATGCAGTAAGTAAAATAAATTCAAATATGGTTTATGCTTGGAAAAGTGTGACTGAAGGGATTAAATTTGGTGGCATATGCATGGTATCTTTTCTCTTGGATTACCTAGCATATTGGGGTTGTTGAGAAGTGAATTTATGTCCCAAACTCCAAGGGTTAAGTGCCCAATTCTCCTCCTAGGTAGGTACCTCTTCTAATCTAGCAACTAACTTCCCCATTGTCCACACCCAATGTGTTAGTCAACAAATTGACTAGGGCATCAACCCCATAGGTAAGAAGACCAAGGCAACACTCTAATGTCAAGAATCCACCCCATTTGAGCCATACACATGCCCATAAAGCATCATCAAGGATGATCGGAAATATAGTCCTAACAAGAGAAAAAACACTTTTGCAGTAACCCCAAAAGTTAACACCAACTTGATGTTCAGAAAGGGAATGCTTGAAGTCAATAAAATCTCACCCCCCTCCTTGCTTAGCAATGTCAACAACAACAAGAAACTCTCAATCTCTTCTAGAATCAAATTACATACACTTTAATACAAACATGAAAATCTCCCAGATCATAATAAACTAGGCTCTGATACCATGTTTGAGAGGAGGAAAAACTAATATGTGCATTGAAACTATTCCACAATACTTCTACCTTCCAAGAAGAGCTTATCATGTGTTGTGCACTACAATAAACACACCCAACCTTAATGAATTTTATTAGCATTTATACCAATGTATTTTAAGTTCATGCAACCTATCAACAATTAGAGATGTACTTATGATTATTTTCAGGTACAGAACAATTTTCTCTTATAGAAACTATAGACATATTAGCACTTGGCTCACTTCTTTCTCAATTTTTTATTTCTCACACTAACACATTTTCTTACGCTTCCTTACTTTCTAAAATATATGTGTATATATAAGAAGTAAAATGATCAAGTTTCACTTTGTCAAACACTAATTGCCTCAATGGTTAATAAGTTACAAATATTACACTATCAAGGATAATGTTGCTAGCACCTAAAGACTCAATTTATCATCTTTGACTAGACCAACAACCTTGTGCATACAAGTCATAACATCTCCAACAAAGAGTTACAAGGTAGCAACATTTGCCAAACTCCCAAGATGATAATGTGGCAATGTCCCCTCAATTTTGTACCTCGAATGCATGTGTAATACAACAAAAACTCCACCTCAATAGTTTCATCAATCCTCACAAGCTCAACAAGTCCACACATATGTTTTATTGTCATTTCTAACACTCCCCAACTTGTAGGAGAGTGGTTGAGATCAAAAAATCATAAGTGGGGTTGTTTGATCCTAGAGTGAGTCACAAATCGACCAAGCTTGTGAGACAAGTTCAGCACAAAATTCATCAAGTATGGGCACGCAAATTCAATCATTGTATCAAAGGTTCAAAATAACAAATAATCATCAACACCAAATGTGAATTTTAATGGGAAACTTTGCTGTGGATCAAAGTGGAAAACTAGAATTGTGACAAAAACACAATAATATTTTTAGTCAAGTGGTTCTAGCATTACAAAAAAGTGATCACACAGTCTCAAAGTTCAGTAATGTTAATACACTGTTTCATTAACCTTTATTGCATGCACCCATTCCAAATCAGTGTAGGCTCAATGGAGTGGGTGGAGAGCTCGAAAAATTGTGTTGCACAAAAGATCAACGATCACTACAGATCAACTTCTTTTGTTTGTCTCTTCCTCTCCCCAAACTTTGTACAATTATGAAAATTAGACTATCTATACTTGGCCCTATGATTTTAAACAGGTTGTTTGTTGAGATCAGCTTCATTTTCTTCATATCTTGTTGTTCAGTGCTATTTAATTAATGAAAATTGGGCGTTGAAACTATTGCCCAATTTGAAACGATGCTTTCAAATTCTCATCCTTAAGGATCTAATCATTACTTGAATGTTAAATAATTTATGGGGCAATGATGTAAGATCAATGAGTAATAATGGTGAGACTCCAAGGTTAACACTGACTGCAGACAATAAGAATGTGGATAGCTTCTATGTAGGCACCTATTACATACCAACCCTTTTGCTACACAAACAAATTTTTCTAGATTATAGTTATCATAAAAAAGCAAGAAAAAGGGGCTAGTTTTCAGAAGCCAAATTTCTGGAACCATTGTTCTAGATGCATGGTTATATAAAGAAGCAAAAATATAAGGACATTTTTCATAAGCCATTTTTCCAAAAGTATAATATCTCTATAATAACTATCCAGAGTCTACCTTACCCTTTCTAGTCCACCACGAGTAGTTACTTCCCTGTATAAAAAATTAAGATCTAGATCCTTCCCTCCTATCTTTGGAATTCTGCACATTGGAAAGAAAAAATAGATGTAAATTTTTTTGCATAAATTAATTTTAACCTTAAATATTTTACACAACCTTTTTATATTCTTCTAGATATTTAATAGATTCAGTGTTAATATAATAAATTCAGCCTCAGAAAACAAAAAAATATTAATGTGTCTCATAATACAATTGAATATTTCTTCACTACCAACATCAGAAAAGGGATTTATAGTTGCAGTCATTTGTGCATTCCCATATTAGTAACAATTCTTTTGATAATTCTGAATCTGAATATATATCTAGTTTCTAAATTATATATATATATATATATATATATATATATATATATATATAAGAACAAATACAACAAGAGATATGGAGAAGTGGAAGCAAACATGTCACGTGATGGTGAAAACCCTAGTGTTGAAAACTTCAGTTATCCTGTTACGTATCCATTTAGTCCCAATGTTCCCTCCAAGACTCAAGGGTGATTATGGCACACCTTTAAATCCAGGCCTCTCTCACTTACGCTCAGACTCCTAGCATAGGTAGGAAGAGGGCCAAGTGGGTAGAGAAAACATTGACAAATGCTCAGGCGTACGTGGGTACTCCTAGATATTCAGTAAAATAGAGTAGGGAACTACAACAATATTATGGCTATATGGTGTTGATGAGTGAACTAGCTGAGGCTAAGCCTTCCAGCCTTCAGGGAACATTCGAGCAGCAGGTGTGTATTGATGCTATGGTGGAAGAGTACTCTTCCATCATGAAGAAAAATTTCTGGGTGGTTGTACTTTTTCCATAGAGAAAATATGTGGTTGCTCTATATAGGTTTACAAGATTAAGCACATTGTTAATGATAGTGTGGATAAGTTCAAAGCTCAATTTGTGGCTAAGGGGTTTTCATAGAAGGAGAGCATTGACTATGATGAGACCTTCACCCCAGTAGCTAGATACTCATCCATCAGGGTAGTGATTTATATTGTAGCTCGGATGGGTTGGAGGATTTATAACTCTACCCATTCACATGAAGCAAGTGTTCATCATATACAAAGTTACAAACAAATCTCAAGGAATCTATTAAGAGTTGAGCCCCGAAAATTAATAAGAAGCATGTCTGTAGGTGGCTACCTCCTCATATTGTTGTAGGTGACAACACTGCCTAAAAATAGTAAAATGGACTCCTATTTGCATTGCCAAGTGATATTGTTGCTACTTAGAAATTGCATAAAAAATGCACAAGCAATGGCATTAACCAAGCAATCCAAGAAAATTGTGTCATGAATTTAAACTTTTTTTTGAATGTACAAAATTCAAAACTCAAATTAATTATAAGTCTTCCCATTGAAGATGGCCTTCAAAGAAATTTCATTGACAATAGCTAACAATCAAGAATAGGTGATTATGCTTTAAGCCAACAACACATTAACCAAAAGAATCGGTGTATGTCAGGGATCATTCCAATACATCAATTAGTTAAGAAAATTTTGTGGGTAATTATCCAAATCACAAAGGCATGGGCATTCAAGCTACCATGCTTCCCATAAATTGAATTTAAGGTATGAGCTAGCCTATTCAATGGCACAGAGTTCCACAAAGACCCTAGCCAGTGACCCAATCAGATAATGGAAGTTAGCAAATGGTTATTTTGTGTTTTAGCTTTACAATTATATGAAGAGGAATTTAATTGGTTTGTGCAATGGGGTTGTGGTGAAACTCCCAAAGGAATAAAGGAATTTCACTTGCTACAACTACAATGTCAAGATAAAATATTACAACCAACAATGTTGCAACATAATTATAATGATGTTATATGTATTATTAGTTATATAACATATAAATTCATGTTGAACAAACTAGACTCCAAATGATGTTGAAGAGTTTTTGAAAAGGAACGTTGTTAGTAGGTTGTAACGATTGAGATCAATTAAGACTCTCCATGGTAACAAAGTGATCACTGCCTTGTCAAACAAATTCCCCCACATAGAATATCTTTTGTGATTAGTTTCCTACCTACAAGAAAAAGATATTGAAGCATATGCTCCATGTCCAATGGGAGGGTATAAATAGAACTCACTGCTATATGAAACTCATTTATATGGCTTGCAAAGTCCCAATGTAGGTGATTGGACATTAAATACCAAGCCTGCCAAATGTTTTAAAGGATAGTTGATCCAGAGACCTTGAGCAACAACAGCAAGAGTTATATCATAGATTCCAAATGGACCTTTAATAACCCCTATAAGAGTATCATTGTAAATGAAATGTTGAACAATAATTCACCATATTTTACCACTCATTGCCCTGACCATTGAATTGTAAACACTACTCCCTAAGCTCACACATTAATCAAACCAGGGCATTTGCCTCCCTCAGTAAAAGTACATATTCCTATAAAACTAGACGAAGATCTCCTTCCCTCCATTCTCCCCACACAAGAATTTTCTATAATCATTTTCATCTTCCTACAACGAGAATAAAGGAACAAATAATAGGAATATAAATCATGTAGTGATTCTACCCGACAATGATAAATTGTAGGCTTCACAATTTAGAAGCTTGCTTTCAAAATTGTTCAAAACCCATTGCTACATATTAGGGGATACATTGGTACCAAAATAGACACAAAGTATGTTATCATATGATTAGGATTAATATATTTTCAATTTATGATAAGCCAAGTTGATATCTTCATAACCAAGATAAGAGCTTATACCTTTTCCTCACTCACCACAACTCCAACTAATTTAACAGAGAAGTATATACGTCATGTGTCCTTTAAAAGAGTTTTGTGTGAGATCCAAGGTGAGAAGAGAATCCTAAATTAAATCACATTAATTAACTGACCATCACTAAGAATAAGAATGCCTTGAATGTTCCCTTATATTTGGGCCACCTCAAGGAGAGATCCTAATGCATTTATTGGCAAGGATATAAATGAGCTAGGAGTAACTAATAAATAGCCATTTATCTTTTGATTTGTGTATTAGTTGTGGGTAGTTTTCTCTATTAATGTTTAGTTGAGTCTATGAAGATCTTTTCACTGAATTTCAATACCCTTGTTACCAGTGTGTTGATTACCAAATCTTTAATTGGAAGGTGGTTGGAATCAATGCATAGATATCTGGAAATATGTATCATTTTCCTGTGCCTCTAGTTCTCCAACATACCATCCTCCTTTTTGGATATTAGCACATCAAAAAATGAGATTTAACATCAGTCTCCACTTCTTATCCATAAACAATGGGCCTATGGCCCATCTGTTTTAGCAACATGGATTTTCACTCTCTACAATTAATCACCATCAAGCTCAAGCTCCTTCAAATATTGTTCGTTAAACAACATGAATGCTCTGTCAAGATTTGGATTGAAAGGAATTATTTATTTTCTTCAGGTGCCAAGAATAATCCCCAACAATGGTTTCAAGTGCACTCTGTTTTAACTGCTAACAATAAAAAATACTCTGAATCTCTAGAATTTAAAACCAAGTTCCCTCAATCAGTTCTACCAATTGTAAGATGTCTCTTCCCATTGAATATATGTCTATGTGTGTGTGTGTGCCTTTTCAGATTTGAATGGTCGTAAAAGATTGGAAAAATGCATAGGCCTCAAGAATACCTTGGTGCATACATTTTGTAATATGTTGGTTCAAACCACTCAAAGGATGGCTATAGGTGTAATTCAGTGCTCATGGATGAGTTTTTTGTGAGTGTATCGGTTAGTAAAGTCAAACTGAACATAGAAGGGGCTGTAGGTACCCACTACCCTATGTAAAAAGAGTGTGGGGTGATGAGATAAAACACGGTGTAAATGATGATTATGGATGATTTTTTTGATTATAAAAATAACATAGAAGGTGTTGTAGGTACTAGGAACCCACTACCATTTGTATAGAAAGTGTGCAGTGCTGAGCTAATACAGTGTAAACAGAGCACCAAAAAATTAACAGATATGTGAACTTGTGCAGGTATGTAATTCCTACAAACATAGACAGGAAAAAAATGTAATTATGAATTGGTTCTTGTAATTTACATAGTACACAAGAAATGAATTATGTTGATAAATCTATAGGGCTGCAATTAGGATGATTTCACACGCGTGACCTTATATTAAGCTTCCAAGACTTCTTGAGACCTTCGCTTGATTTTCTCATTCTTCTAGGGTTTAAGGAGTGATTTGACCAGAGTTTATGTGCACTATTTCTTCCTATTCCTGGAAGAGTTTTTCCACCCTCTAATGCAGACATCCTGAGGCCCGAATTCGACCCTCTTAACAAAAATCACTGTAGCGGATTGTGGCATCGACTCATTGTGATCCTGAGGTTATTTGTTGGGTTTATGAGGCCAATCCAAGGCCTAATTCTAAGACAAATATGAATATATTCCTAAGGCTTTAAGGTGATTAGGTAGATGTATAAACTTTGTTCTTAGGATTATTCAACCCGTCGTTCATGGCATACTTCTATGGAATTATTTGGGATTTCTCCAAAAGAAAAAAATTTAGACAATTTCGCACTAATTTAAAGCCCACTGAGGAGTAAATCAGGCCAAGTCTGGGATTCTTCTGAGCATCAAATTTTAAGTTTGATCTTCATTATTCACTAGACTGAAGTAAACTTCACAACAAAGTTGAGATCTATAATAAGAACTTGAAGGGCCTGCTGATGGAGGAAGTTTGCATTAAGTCAAGTTCTTTTTAAGGTCATTGTCTTAAGTCCTTTTGTAGAAGCCTCTTAAGGCTCAGACCTAGTGCATTCCTAAGGCCCATTTTAGATTTGTTGAGGCTAACCTATAAGGAGACTCATCCCGAGGACCCAATGTCTAAGCAAATATGAACATAAATTTGATTATGGTTAGGATGAGTTGAAGCGAAGCCATTTTCAAAGATCCTCTTGAGCTTACAAGCCTAAGGAAAAATTCTAAAGGATATCTCAATGGTGTTTGTTGTCTTTATAAGAATTTTGAAGGTACATCCGTATTGTGGAAGGTTGACCTTGAAGTAGATCTGTGAGGTCTCTTATTGAGAAAAATGAAAATTGAATGAAGATGTTAAGAAATTGAAGAAAAAAAAATTTATCACTGCAAATGAGGACGAGTTCCTCATTTCATTTAGAGACCAAAGTTCCCTTTAAAATTTCAAGTCATTTGAAGATCTAGTACTTTCCTATCACTATTAAAGCAGGCCAAGGATATAAATGATTGAAGACATATTGGATTGAAGGTTTTTAACGAACCTATTGTTGCAAAGATCTAAGCTTCTAAAGTAATGATGCCATATGTTGCAGATCTAGTAATGTCCTATCACTATTATAGCAAGCCAAGGATATAAATGATTGAAGACATATTGGATTGACTTTTTTTAACGAACCTATTGTTGCAAAGATCTAAGCTTCTAAAGTACCAATGCCATATGTACTACTGTAGAAAACCTTGCATTTACTGCTAATATTATTCATAAAATTAGCACTTATTGCAAGTGATTATCTTGTAATTCATGAAAGACAAAATCAAGATGGTGGTTGGAAGGCAAGTGGGCCTGTTTTAAGTGGTTGGAGGATGGCGAAAATTTTGAACCTGTATTCTCTAGCAGTCGAAAATATTGATGTGTGTGATTGAAAAGACATGCTCAAAAGTGCGCTTGCCATCTTCTTTATTTTTTGAGGATACATTTTGTTGTTGCATGGAACTGGATGGATGTATTAAAGTCCTTGGAAATCATATTTTGTATCATAGTAGATTGGCAGATGGGAGAGAATGATCAAAAGCACTAGACACAAATTATTTATTCTGAAACTTTTCAAAGCATATTTTGTATCATAGTAGATTGGCAGAAGGGAGAGAATGATCAAAAGCACTGGACGCAAATAATTTATTCTGAAACTTTTCAAATTACAACTTTGAACCCTATGAGACCTTGTTGGTCTACAATGCATTGTATTTGAGTGCCTCTGATTATAATTAGGACTAATAAAATTAGGGCTCTAGCTTTGATGGGATGGGATGAGTAGGTTGTAAAACAAGAATGCTGGAAAGAAAAATTTGAATACAAAATATAAATACAATACCAGGTAGTTGACGAATTTACCCTTTAAAATGCTGTTGTAAGGCAAGGAAAATTTGCTTACAGATACAGTGCCAAGTGATTCATGAATTTACATTTAATGGAGGTGTTGGAGGAAATCTCGTCTCTCTATGCCGTCACTCTCTTTAATCATCACAGTCTCTCTGCCTCTGTCATTCTCTTTAATAATAGTTCACTCTTTTTTTCATGATTTACAACTCTTTTTAATTCGTTCACTTGTTTCTTGTTTTTTCATGATTTACCACTTTTTTTAATTTTTTATTTAAAAAAAAATATTATTTCATTATTTATATATTTTAATAATTGGTTTTTAAAATTTATTAATTATTTTTTTAATACTCCATTTTAAATAGCTAGTTTTCAAAATTTATTAATTATTTTCTTAATACTCCATATTAAAAAAACTATATTTTCATTATTTATCTTTCTTTTTTATTCTCTATCTAAAAAAAATTGCATTATTTATATATTTCAATACTTGGTTTCTAAAATTCATTAATTATTTTCTTAATACTTTATATTAAAAAAAATAACTATGTTTGAATGCTTTGAAATAAATTTTCAATCATTTAAAATATATTTAAGTTTAAGATAAATTAAAAAGTAGAAATATTTCTTTACAAAAATTATATTTGTATTAAGAAATGACACTCAAAAAGTTATTGTCATAGTTTTGATGGAAAGTTTTGACAACATCACAGTTTAATTTTTCCATTACCATTTTGCAAAAGAAGGGAAACTAAAAGGATAAACACCCAAAAGATGGCTATTAATGATTGGACTTTTCAATTGAATTTTATATGTCAAGAACCTTTTAGAAAAATATTTTTAACTTCCACTCAAACAATTTTATGTACTTTTAACTATAAATGTTACAGTTTACTCATCTCTTGAACCTCTCATCCTTTAATTTGCGACTTTTGGATATGCAGTAGGCTATTATTGCATGAAAAAATAGTTTGAGACTATTTCTCGAGCAATTTTTAGTCTTGTGTCAAGATACATCACACTAACATCATATTTCATGTCACCATTCCTATCAGTTTCCCTGTCGAGTGCTAGGTTGATTAGTGTTGTCAATTTTTTATTATGTCATTGACCCTATTAGCTACTAGCTTAACCACCTATCGCATAGTCTGATTCAATACATGTTCGATCATCGAAGAGTGTAATTATTTATGACCTAGCTTATGTGTCAACAAAGTAGTTTCCCATGGAGTTCCTTGGTGGTTCAACGTCATCAAGCTTCTACAACCATTGGCTACATCTCTTGTGACTCAAGCTTGAGCACTAACATTATTGGACGGCATTGCAAGTAGGTTTAGCCAACCATTGCTGAAGCTCAATTCCATGGAAAATTTTAGAGGCTAATATTCGCAGGTGGGCTAATTTTCCATGATTTTTCCAAAAAAAAGATTCGCCAATTTCCATTTTTTGAAAAAATAATTCACCCAAATTTTACAATATAAAATTATTTCACCTAAAAAATAGCCAAAATTATATAGAGACTATATATAAAATCATTATAAATTTGTATAATTTTACAAACATATTAATAAAATTTTATAGTTCACATATTAGGGACTAGTGAAATTCGCCAACTTTTTAAACTTCAAGATAATTTTCCATCCTTAAAATTATCCCTGCTCAATTCATTTCATTGATGGATGCATACATGTTCCCTCTTGATATTCCTTCCTTATCATCTTCTTCAAATTGAATGGCTTACCAAATACTCACTCTTATCAAACGACTAGATATGATAAGTTGCAATGTTTCACCTTTAGGAACACAAATATTATATAGCTTGTAGAACAAACCACTATGGAGAATAAAATTAATGTCATTGTCACCTTCTTCGACATTAATTTTGTCATATAGATACTAAAAAAACTCTTTAAAGTCCCCATCTCCTATGTATTGATGATTGCCAACAATTAGATGAATACACACAACAAAGAAAAAATAAAACAATATTTTTCTTTCACTCAATTTGAGCTACGTCTACATCTCCATATGCTATAACTTACGACGTTTCCTTTGCAACATCTCGTGCAATTTATATTATATGTCATGTGCCATCATTTAATGAAGGGAATCCTCCTATAAACCTCCTCAGTTGTTCATAAATCATGCCAAATCACACGAGATGATGAGTCATGCCTCAAAATGTGCAAAATTTCCTTAAGGAATGTGACAAATATTATTAAATAGATAATAATGTATGAAAATATGTAGAATCCCTACCGAAATGTAAGATTTTCAACACATCACAATCCTCTTATCTTAGGCGTTAATCATAAATCAAGAACCTATACTTTCAAAGTCACTTCCATGATATCATGCCCAAGATGCACCTCTTGGACAAGATGATCAAAGCCACTATTCTTTATGGTTTAAAAGTTTGAGGACCTCATTTGCGTCAAATGAAGGAGACCCTTGCTCTGACGATAGAAGAAGGTTGAACTGATGTTGAGAATGTTGTTGGGGTTTTTAGGGAGAAACACTCTTGTGAACAAGGAGGTATGATTTAGAAAGGAGTCTGAGAAAGCAACGAAGAGGAAAAGAAATCATAGCATTAGGAAGAAGAACATATTCCTATATAGTGTTGGGAGTCAACATCACCATTTAGAATACTAAGGAAATCCCCAAAAAATTCCTTGTGGGGTGAGTAACAGGTCGAAAATCCAGGTCCATAACCACTTATTTTATCAGCAAACTTTTATGTACTCCTTTTCACTGAATATATAGAGCAATCTAGCAATGTTCGCAGACCCAAAGATGTAGCCGAGGAGAGGTGAAATCCGTCACCAAATCCTTTTTTGTTGCTCTTCATGAATTCATGTATGATTTATGTGATTTATGTTTCTTATGTTTAAGTTCACACAACACGATAAAATAGGAAAATATGCAACTTACAAGACAAGCATGCAAAATTAAAGGATGCTTCAAGATTTGAGATCAAACATCTTAAAACGATAGGCATCTTAATGTGGGTTAAAAATTTTCAGCATCTGCTTCCCTCTTGGTCATTTCCATTCAGTGGTGCATGTGTAATTTTCAATTTATATCCGTAGTCGGTGCGCATTGTCATTGAAAATTTATCGCGTCTCATTGTGTTTGTACTTCTATGTCAGTGAGTTTTTCAAACTGTCGCTTTTGCACACTTTCAGTTTCACATGTCTCACTTTCATGCCTTTTACAGTCACTTTTGCTTGCTTTCACTTTAATTAGTTTCATTTTCATGTTATATTCACTCTGGCATGTTTTTCTTTCATCGTCGTTCACATATCACAAGTGTCGTTCGCACCTTTCTCTTTACATAGAAAATGTCATCTTTTGGCATGGGAAGTGTCGCCTATCATGTAAAGTGGAGTTTTGGATTGTTTCAAAGGCTAACTTCGGTGTTTATTAATTCCTCTAGTCATGCATACATGCTTTACACTCATTCCCAATTTTTTATGCACTATCGCAAAAGTTTCATCACTCTCGTCGCAAAGTGTATCTTTAGTGTCGCACTTGGGGAAAGTCACTGCAATGTTGTCACATTGAGGGAAGAATGTTGTTCATATATTATAAGTGATCAATGTTGTGTCTTCAATTTTTCTAAGTGTGTGATCATGCCCAAGTTTTTTCCTTGTTCACTTTGGTCTCACTGATTCCACACTTAGTCTCATCCAAAAAATTTCACTCCTGATCAACTTGACCTCAGTCAACCTTCCTAAACTACGCATTGCGTAGTCTTAGCCCTCAAGCCCTGACCTTACCTCCTGAAATTGTGCACTGTGTAGTCACAGTGCCCAAATTTAACCCTTGAGCTCCAGAACTATGTAATTTCTGCCTGCAAGTCAGCCTTAAATGCACATTGCAAAGTGCCAAGCCTCACGCTTCCAGCCTGACACCTTGAGCTGCACAATTGTGTAATCCATTATATTTTCCTCCCTCCAAAATTCACATTGGAAAACTTCAAACCTCAATCCTGAGCCCTTGAACCCCTCAACTATGCAATCTCTCATCTTTTGCTCCTTCCATAATTGCACATCGGGCAACTTCAGGCTTCAAGCCTCAACCTTAAGCTCTTGATCTCCTCAATTGCACAATCACTTAGCTAGGCCTCGCAAAACTATGCATTGGGAAACCTCAAGCCTCAAGCCTCAAGCTTGATCTCCTATTAAAACTAGGTATAGGTGCATTCACCTTGATATAATTGGTAAAACCAAACTGATAATTATATAGTGCACTAAGTGGTTACTAAGTACCAGCCATGGATTGATATGGTCACAGGGGCTCTAGAATGTGCTAGAGTTCAAAAATTAACCAAGGAATTATTATTTGAAACCATATAATATGTGCGTTTTCAAGTCATACCGATGAAGCTTGGGTTCTCATTATGTAGTGTTGCGCGAATAGGGGTTGGGGATGTTACAAGGTGGTTTTTTGTGTTAAAAATATTTAAAATAATTGTCTTTCCTAACTCTGAATTGTTGTGTGTGAACCCTAATTAATGTGTGAATGATAATATACAAAGGCTTCTTCAATCTTAAGTTTGATGGAGCCTCAAAATACATAAGGGAAATTCGGGATGGCGATTTATTTGCAACCATGCAAAGTTGGTAATTCTTAGTTGTTTGTTCATTTGCGACAAATCTTGAAAAATGTATCCAATTTCTAGTGTTGGTGTTGAATATTTTTTACAGAGACATGGCAACCATGTATATGGAATCTCGAAAAGAGACTCGAGTGAGGCGATTAAACTGGTGAAGGGAAATTGTATGTGAATATAAGAAGTTTTGGGGCTTCAAAAATTATAAGAATATAATGATGGTACTGGAAGAAAATATTATGTTGTAGCAAGGTGTTTGATAAGAAGTTTCATCTATAGTAGAGAAAGAAAGAAGAATAATATCAAATATGTAGTTGGACAAATGTCTATGGAGCAGAGAATTTTTAGTCCTCTCAATAGAGATTACAATTTAAAGGACAAGGCTTAAATGAGATAAGTTTCATTATGATGATGCCATGTTGAAGACATAGTAACTGAGGTTGAATTTGTATATAGATATAGTATGAGATGGAAAATTTTGGTTACTGAAAAAAATATTGGGACTAAACATATTCGTGATACAAAAGCAAATATGCAATTTTTTTCTAAATTTTAAAATTCAAAGAATTGTAACTATTGTATCCCTTCAAAATGGATACGAATTGTCGCTTCCTTCTTCAATACTTAAGTTTTAAACACGATACTACTGGTGGCTGAACTCATTTATATCATATTTTTTCCTTCATCATGCTCTGAAAGGTTGACTTCTAAGTTCTCACCAAATCAAATCCAAAGGAAGACACTTTGAGAATATGCTAATCACAATCTTCATGATTCACTCCAATCCCTTCTCTATCCTTTCACCTCATTTGCTACCATCCAACCTCATTCTGACCAAGTTCAATGAGTGCCCCATGTTTTTTGGTGGACTTAGCTCGAGAGCCAGCTCTGGCACAGGGCATGCTGGTAATGATTCAACTTCGGAAACAAAGTGTTGTTGTCAAACGTGGAATTTAAATACTCATCTAGCAACCATGAGCTTTGATATATGAGTTCCCGAACTGAGTAATATGAAAGAAAAATTCTCCACAACCTTTGCTTATTTCTCATAGGCCTCCTTGTCATGAATCCATTATGGGATCTTTACATATGGGTGCAAATTGTGACAAGCTTTGTGTCATGTGAATTTTTCAATTTCTTGGTTAATTCAATGTGTCCAAAAACTTTGGAGTTATGCATTCTTGCATCAACCTAATTCCTAGATATCCTTGGGGAACAAAGGTGTTGTTAGTTTTATACAAAAGTATGACGTGAGGACCAAGGTCTTCGAAGGATTCAGGTTCCATATACCTCTATGAGCTCTATCAACGTTCTAGTGTTGGTCCTTAATTTAGGTCTGCAACATTACTACACATTATTTCATAGTCACAATTACGTTGTATATTAAAGTAAAAAGGTTGTGGCTTTACCCATACTGCAAAGAGCAATAGGGCTCAACATATTTTTTACATACGAAGCACTGATTATCCCTTGAAAAAAATGGAGGATAAAGTGCAAAATGGAATTATAAGTTCTGACATATTTCCAAAGGCTCTCTTCTATACCCACAAGAGTATTATTTTAAAAATTGATTACACATAATTATGAAAAATACATTAATGATAGTTCCTGTGAGCTTCACTGGAGTTCTTGCAATATAACAATTGGATGCCAAGGCTTGGGTTCGTAAGGGACTATACATAATTCCACATAAACAACATGCAGGAGAACGATGTTATTTGGTTTCTTACCCTACATTTGGAAGGGTAATCCCGAGAGTGGTGGTACCATGGGCTGATCATGTTGCAACATATTCACATCACTTTTTACATAGAGTTCACCCAAAGGCAGTTGGAGAGGTTTCAAAGGAAAGACCCAGAGTTATATTTTAGGGAGTTAGCCCATCTCAGACAAACTATTAGTGCAAAAGCATAAATTACAGAGTTCCAAGGACTGGCAGTGATGGTGACTAACATTTCGGAGGCCTGGTTGATCATGATATTTGTGGAGAGGTTAATAGAGCCATTGGGTGGTTGGGAGAGGGCGTACAAGCCCACATATTTGAAATATACTATCTCCAAGACTTTGGATATTATTGACGTTGTGCCCAAGACCCTAACCTATGTCCCCACTAGGCCCACTACAGCACAAGGGAACAAAGACACTAGACCACCCTAGATGGATGGAGGATGTGGTTAGATGGACGAGGAGACCCTGAGAGACCTTAGGAGGAGGAATTTGTGCTTTATGTTCCAAGAACCCTGGGCACCTGGGCACAAGTGCACCAAGGGCCAGGCCCACTACATTGAGGTGTATTTAGATAGTGATTCAGATGAGGAGTTTGAGGTTCAAGTTGATCCGGGAGATGAGGGAGGACCATCATCAGGGGGAGCACCACCACCACCACTACCACCTAGAGCGGGCCGTTTTCCTCATTAGGGGGAGTTCCAAATAATTTGACACTCAGGATTAGGGGGATGGTACAGGGGAAACGAGTTTCAATTCAGGTAGATAGTGGGGCCACCCACAAATTTATTGATTCCCAGATGGTGGAGCATAGGTGCATCCACACAGAGACCTTTGAGGGGTTCTTGTTGGTTCAAAGAGACTAAACCATGTAGTGCATGAAGTACACTCCCAGGTTTACTGTCGTGATGGGGAACTACTCAGTTACTGATCACTTTTTTTTAGTGTCCCAGAGACCAACATGGTGTTGGGTGTCTAGTGGTTATACTCATTGGAGAGGGTCACCACTAACTGGCAGAAGTTAGAGATGGAGTTTATGGGGCTAGATGGGAAGCTAGTATTTCTTAGGGGGATGGAATCTTACCCACCCTAGACAATTTCAACACACCAGATGGAGGTAGATCTATGAAATGGGGACATAAAGTGGGTGGTGGAACTGAGGATTTTAGAGACAGGGGCCCAACCATGGCCAATGCGACCAAACATACATGCCCTATTAGAGAGGCATCAAGGGTTTTTTTGGGATATCCCTTCGGACGAGCCACCAACCATTTTGGTGGAACTTGGCCATAAAAGGGACATCTATCTTTGCATAGTTTTTAAGAAACAAATACACCTAGTGGATTATCCTACAAATAATAAGGTCTCATCATCTTTCTTAGCCTTATCCTTAAAAATAGATTATTACTACTATGTTACATACATAACTATCCCTTGCCTTACAAACAATAAGACCTCATACACCATTTTTAAAGCCCATTATCCTAAAAACAATAAGATTTCATTGTTTCATTTAACCATAAATTTAAAAATGAATTATATATATATATATATATATATATATAGATATATAACTTAAATTAACCTCAATCACTATTTTCCAATAAGGAAAAATTATGTTTAGAAAATCTATTACTATGCTATGCCTAAACTCAGATCATAAACTATTTTTTTCAGCGCAGACAATCCCAACACTTCATTTTGATGGTTCAGTCAAATGAAAATATAACAAGTGGAAAAAATCGATCCCACATTAATGTTGCCGAACTTCCACAGTTGCATCTTGCATTAGGCACTTCACTTAACTGTATCCCTTAGATTGGTGTGGAAGAAGCTCTGCGACGTAGTTTGATGCTTTGGTGTGCTTTCGAGACACTCTGTGACATATTTTTCTATTGTTCGAGGTCTAGATTGTTCATATCATCCTCCGGCGACACTTCCAGGAAACGGTTTAGCTCTGACCCCTTAAAGAACATATCTCTCCAAATATTTATGTCTCATTACACTAAGGAAGTCTAGGGTTTAGGGTTTTAGGGAATTAGCAGATTGTGCTTCATGCAAGGGAATTTAACAACAAAGGGTTAAATTTATTGCATTAGATGCACATAAACTAAATTCGTTTGCATGGTTTTGTTATTATAATATCTAATTCATATCCTGGTAGTGGTCAGGAGCGTGTTGAAACTGTGTCGTACCTACATTTTTTTTCCCATTTCAACTGGTTTTGATCTACGTGGCCTCCACTTCAACTTATCCAATGCTTTTTGGATGACTAGAGTTTGAGTTTTGTCAGTTGTATGTACATATTAAAAAAGGCTTTGCGGATGACTAGAGTTTGAGTTTTGTCAACTGTTTGTACATATTAATAAGTACAAGAAATTACCCTGTCCCACAACAGAATTCTTACATTTATTTTCATTCTTGTTTACCAAATTGAAAGAATATGCTATACCAGTAAAAGGCGAGCACCTGCACGAATTGGTGGTAGGTGCTTAACATAGAAGAAAAATCATTCTTCTTAAAAATTGACAAAAATAATGAAAAAGCGTACAAAATTCCCCAACTGCTAAAGCAATGTGTTGACTAAAGTTTCAGTATTGTATGAGAAAATTGTTTGCAGAGTTCTTGAAGTTGCCCCAGGATTCTGAGAAGAAATGTAGTTTTTTTTCTAGGAGTACTAGATTTAAGAAGATTATATAGATGAAGCATTAAAGATGGTGATCTCAACAAATTATTTAAATTTGTCACTTCCATTGCAATACAATGATGGTAAACTGGCCATAGTATTATCCTTGCATTTAAGTGAAGTAGAAGCCAATCTTAGTTGTGTCACAAGAACAGCAAGAGCAGAAACTGCATTGTATGTAAGATCTAATGTGTCATTTGTCAAAACATTAATAAACAGAGGAATTACACCTGCTGCTACTATCTTGAAGCACTTCAATAAAAAATTGAAAGATTAAACAAGGCAGTAGTTGCATCCCTCTTTCCTTTGACAATTATGTCCCAAAGAAGATTTATCAAGGTTGGAATGGCATCAGGCCTCTTTCCAATTGATTTATTATATTCACCAACATAGGAAAAACTGAAGAACACTACATCTATACTGCATCTATTTCTTATAACATTGGTAATCGACTGTATGCACCAGATTGCATAATAGATAAATTTAGGAGCGTAGTTACAGGATTTTCTTAAGCTTTGGGATCTTGTGAAGTTAGTAGTGATACAAACAAAGGAATGGATCCTGTCTCTGCCATGTAAGCTCTATTGGTCATGGTGCATTTAGCATGTAGTGTGAGTTCATAAGCAACCTGATTTTTCTCTTCAAAACCTGTAGTAGGTTTTTCTACCAGGAATGCTACAGTCATTGTAGCTTCTAAAGCTGCCTTCGAAACCACTAGTCTCTGTCTTGATCTTAGAAACTTTAGAAAGAGACCAATATTTACACAATGCGGAGGAGGGTTTCCACAGTAAGAAAGACAAATTTAAGGTGTGCATCAAGTGTGTACGAATAAGGGCCAAGAAAGTATCTAGGAGGCCGAGGATAGTTCAAGGAAGAGTAGAAAGGGAGATCACTAGGAACCGAGCTTTCCTTGTCCTAGTGCAAAGCAGTGCAGAAAATAATATTAGCATAAGAAGCCTAGTGGAGCAGTGACAAGGTCTTGGAGGCATACTAAGGTCAAGAGTCTAGGTCATGGTCTTGGTACTTGTCAATTGAAGATCTAGAAGAAGAATTACTTTTGGCTTTTCCTCTCCAAGAGGGAGAGGTTTCAGCCCTGGCTTGAAGAGCCAAAATTCCGTGTCTCTTTTGTTTTGCTAATTGACTTGATGAAAGAAAAAATAAGCTAATGAAGACAAGATATAAGTAGTAGAAGCATAAAATTTATAACACAAGCAATTATCGAGTAAGAGAATTGAATCAGACTATGCCCTAATAAATTCTCAACACCTTGAAGGGCTAGTACTAGGTCAAGGGCAACAATGGAGCAATAGCCCACTGTCACCTCGGCTAAGGCTCCTTACTCTTTATAGACTTTCACGAATGGGAGGAGACCCATTATAATAAGTATCATGAAATAATGGATCAATTATAGGATGAGAGGTGATCCTGGAAGCCTATTCAGAAGACAAACTCAAACATATGGCTTTCTTGCTTGGAAAGAAAGATGAAAGGCTCTCTAGGAAGGGCTTAGGAGAACTCTAAGGGCTAGGGTTTGAGTATATGAATTTTCAAGGATATTCTTAGACCCTAAAATCCTTTTGGAAACTTGGTTTTTGAGTAGTCTTTGTGAAATTGGCTTCAGTAAGTTGTAGGACCACATGGGACCAAGTGGGCCCAAAATTAGGTCAAGGGTACGGAGTTGATCATGTAATGAGGGGCTTGACCGAATTAGGGAGGAGAAGAGGATCAAATGAAAAATTTTCTTTGATTTTGATGCAATGATCGAAATGAGGTCACTAGCCAAGGGAAACCTAAGGCAAGAAATGGTCCCTGAGATAAAGCTTGCTATTTCTCGACATCGCATCGTCTGAATTGCCTCCAATTTGGAGGGCTTCTATAGGACACATCAAAACAATTGTGGACAAAAAATAGAAGTATTTGGATGGCTAGATTGTGAGATAAGTGATGCCATAGGTGACCTATATAGGCTAGGCCCAGAAAGAAAGAGAGAAAGTGAAGAAAAATATTCTTTAAAGAGATCACCGGTGGAATATTAGTGCCTTGCTATTTGGAAGAGATGGAGTCATGAATAGATTAGGGTTTGGATTGATCTCAACTTATCAAGGAGGCATAGAAGACGAATTCACTAGGCTCGGGGCTAGTTTGAAGGAGCTTCAAGGTATTTATATTTTGTTTAGCATAATTCAATGACTTATCAGGAGGAATAGTTATCCCTAGGAACATTCATTTATTAATTTCATGGCCCAATCATGATACAAAATCATTTAGAAACTTTATTTCCACAACTTCACATAAAGTTGTGTAGTAAATAAGCCCTAGAATAGTGAAATTCCCAGCATCATGATGTAGGAAAATTACAAAACGAAAATAACATTTGAAAGGTACTTACATGCAAGAAGAGTATATCCAATCATCAATTTTTCCAACAAGTGAAGCTCCAAGACAAAGAAAATTTGACCAAACATCAAAATTCATCCATTCATCCAAAAAATCTCCTCGTCCAAAGAATGCACAATTCTCACAAGAGCTAATGATTAATCCAAGTGATGATGAGAGAATGAATCGACTCATCATATATTTATACATTGTCTAATGATTTTTTTTAGCAAATTGTGGCCTAATGTAGCCCTTAAAATAACATAATGTGTATAATAACAACCTTTTGGTGACAAGCCCACTAAACTAGCTCAATAATAGAGTAGGCCTCTTAAGAGGGTAAGATGATCAATAACATCTGTCGTTGGGCCTTAGAGGAGGCATAATGAAGTGCATAGGTGCCATAATGTGAAACAAGACTCCTAAAAGTAGTGGACAAGGGGTCGGCCCCTTGTTCTCCATGTAATAAACCTTTGGTGCTTCCAAATGGATGTGGGGGCACACAAGTGTCCTCACGGGTCTCCAAACAGATTGAAGATGCTTGTCAACTGCAGCCCTAACCAGAAAGTCAATGCTAGTCAAAGTGGCTCCAAAATGTCCTCTAAGCAGCTCGGTCAACAATAGTCCAATTTGGCCTTCCAAGAGGGTAAAAGTCAACCCAAAACAGTAAATTCAAACCCAATCAATGCTACTGTAAAATTTACAGTCAAGCCTGAAGTCAACTTTATTCAAACCGCTCCAAATGCCTCAAAACCTATGCCAATAAATGCGACCCTCAAAAATCGAATTTGTTTCTTTAACCAGATACTTTAAGCAGGATGATTTGAATGCCCATCAAGCCATATGGAATGCATTTCTTAGCGAATTTGATTTCGATATTCAACATGTGAAGGGAAAAGAGAACAAGGTGGTAGATGCCTTAAGCAGAAAACTACATGGCATTTATGAACATTATTTTAGCGAGATTGAATTTAATTTTCAAGACCAGATTATGGAGGCAGCAAGGGGGGACCCAGAATATCAGAACTTGTGGTGATCCGAATGGAAAATGGCATCAACCCATAGTGTTCATCTACCCGTGTTATCCATCCACCCATGGAATTTACCCATGGTATTGTAAATGGAATCGACCCATGGTATTCATCCACCTATGATATTTATTCACCCATGGTATTGTAAGTGTTCCATGGTATGTATCCACCCATGGTATTCATCCACACATGGGATTTACCCATGGTATTGTAAGTGGTATCTACCCATGGTATTGGCCCATGGTATCCACCTATGGTATTCTATCTCAAAAAAAGGCTATAAATAACAAGCCTCACTTTGTAAAAGGACAGATTTTCTACCACAATGTAGCTTCTACAGTTATTCTCTGTTTTAATAAAACAATTTTCTTTGTGGTTTTATTTTCTTTGTGTTCTCTTTTTTCTGGCATTCTAATTTTGCAGATCTTGTCAGATCCATTTCAGTTTTTTTAGATCTTGGGGATCTTCCCGCAAGATCTAGATCAGTGGTATCAGATTCAGGTTACACCTCCATGGGAATGAGGGTTTGAAACATATTTTAGTTTCAATGTTTCGCAGCAATCTTCAACAAAATCCATGAATTTGTTTTTTTTTAGGGAAGCGAGTTTTCAGATCATATCTGAAACTTTTGGTGAGAACTTTACAAAAACAAAGACCAGATCTAGATTCCTTGCAAAAAAATACTCAAATTCAAAAAAAAAATCAGCCAAATTGGAGTTTGGATGAGGGAGATATAGCTGATTCAAAATCAACAATGTTGAAGCAATTTTTCTGACGACAATTCATGGATGGCGGCACTCCTGTCATTTTTCACAATTTTTACTGCAAAATTTCAGAAGAATGGATATACATCTGAGCTCCTCTTCAGAAATCACCCAAGTTCAAAAAAACAATCGGTCAAATCGGAGTTCGGATGTGGGAGTTATCGTTGATTTAAAATCAACTATTTTTTCAGAAATTTTGTGACAGCGAGACAGTTCCAGCGTGAATCTGAGAGTCTAGACTCTCCGGATAGTTTTTTCAAAAACATGAGAAGATGCAGAATGATAATTCCATTTCCAAAAATAGGTTATAATAAATATTCTGAGTTATATTGATCGAGTTATGCTCATTTTAAATATAGAGCAGCATTCGGAGCGGGTTCCCTTTGGAGACGTGCCCTCCCACCCCGCTTTAGTAGGCACCTGCTTCACATTCATCAGTTTCAACATAGCAGCATTCAGCTTGGGTTATTTGGAGACGTGCCCTCCCACCCTAAGCTATGTAGGCACCTGCTACTTCATCAACAATCATCATCACAGTTATGGGTCAACTGCACAAAATCATTTTCATCGAAGTACATTTGCTAGGCCGCACACTGTTAGTCACATAGTTGGTCACAAGCATTAAATGATATCTCTATCCTCGGATCTTCATTTTTCATGGTTTTGGTTCATCCAAAAACCCACACTTCATTGAAGTCCATTTATGGTTGCACACTGTCAATATCACAATTGGTCACAAGCATTACAAGGTATCTCTATCCTTGGATCTTCGTTCATCACGGTTATGGGTTAACTACACAAAATCATTCTCTTCAGTGGCTCCTCATATTCAACAAAGGCTTATCAGGAGGGAACTTCATGCAATAGGAACCATTGCTTCTTAAGGAGGGAGGAATGATCCGAATGGAAAATGGCATCAACCCATGGTATTCATCTACTTATGTTATCCATCCACCCATGGAATTCACCCATGTTATTGTAAATGGCATCGACCCATGGTATTCATCCACCCACGATATTTATTCGCCCATGGTATTGTAAGTAACCCATGGTATGTATCCACCCATGGTATTCATCCACACATGGGATTTACCCATGGTATTGTAAGTGGTATCTACCAATGGTATTGGCCCATGGTATTCACCTATGGTATTCTATCTTTAAAAAAGACTATAAATAACAAGCCTCACTTTGTAAAAGGACAGATTTTCCGCCACAATGTAGCTTCTACAGTTATTCTCTATTTTAATAAAACAAGTTTCTTTGTGGTTTTATTTTCTTTGTGTTCTCTTTCTTTCTGGCATTCTAATTTTGCAGATCTTGTCAGATCCATTTCAATTTTCTTAGATCTTGGGGGTCTTCCCCCAAGATCCGGATAATGATCCGAATGGAAAATGGCATCAACCCACGGTATTCATCTACCCATGTTATCCATCCATCCACGGAATTTACCCATGGTATTGTAAATGGCATCGACCCATGGTATTCATTCACCCATGATATTTATTTTCCCATGGTATTGTAAGTGGTATCTACCCATGGTATCCACCTATGGTATTCTATCTCAAAAAAAGGCTATAAATAACAAGCCTCACTTTGTAAAAGGACAGATTTTCTGCCACAATGTAGCTTCTACAATAGTTCTCTGTTTTAATAAAACAAGCTTCTTTGTGGTTTTATTTTCTTTGTGTTATCTTTATTTTCATGTCCATGATACAATATGTGGTGGCCTGTTCTATGAAGTCTGGATTTAACTCTATTGGTGTGAGTTTTTCTGCAATGTCTGAGGTATCCAGTAGAGGTGGGAAGTAGGGACGAAGGCGGTCCAGGTTGAATACTGGGTGGCTTCACCAAGGATGGGATTTACACATTAGCGAGCAGTGTCGCCTTCCCTACAACATCAAACCCTTCACGGATGAGATATTATGTGACGTTGCTCCTATTGATGTTTCTAATGTACTATTAGGCCAACCATACTTGTGGAAGAGACATACTGTGTATGAGTCTCGGCCTCATGCTGTTACTGTCACTTTGTGAAATACGCTATACAGGATACCAAAGGTACCACCACCTGTCGCTATCTCTTTGGTTACTCCAAAACAATCCAGTAAGCTTATTTCCCAAACTAGGAAATTTTTTTTTCTGATGATCCGCCCCTAGGGCAAGAAGAAGACAGTGGCCAAAACCTCCAGACAGGGCTCCTCTGCACACCAACAAAAAATGGACAAGGTTGTGGAGGATTACAGGGACATCTTCACAAGGTTCCTCTGCACTATCAGGTCAAGCATCCCATTGATCTAACCCCAGGTGTGCCGCTACCCAATGGACCGATATATCAGTGCTCTCTCCTGGAGAATGATGAATTCAAGAGGCAGATTCAGGACCTGTTGCAGAAAGGTCACATCCACCCAAGTTCATCGCCCTGTGGGAGCCCGATCGTGTTGGTACAGAAGAAGGATGGGACATGGAGACTTTGTATTGACTATCGATCATTGAACAAGATCACTGTCTGAAATAGGTACCCAATCCCACGGATAGATGACCTTCTAGACCAACTGAGAGGGGTGAAATGTTTCAGCAAGATCGACTTGAAGTCTTAGTGTCACCAGGTACCAATCGAACCCTCCGATGTATGGAAGATTGCCTTCAAAGCCAAGAAGGGCCTTTTTGAATGGCTAGTCATGCCTTTCGGGTTGACGAATGCTCCCGCAACCTTCATGAGGATGATGGATGACATATTGCAGCCATTCACCAACTCATTTGTAGTGGTGTACTTGGATGACATTCTGATCTTTAGCCAGACATGGGAAGAGCACCTCCACCACATCCGACAAGTCCTCCAAACACCACGGCAACACAAGTTGTGTGCGAATTTGGAGAAGTGCACTTTTGGCATGACCCGGGTTCAATATCTGGCATACATTATTGATGAAAGTGGGGTGCATGTGGATCCAACCAAGATCTAAGTCAAAAGGTTATATGTTTATTCAGCACATCCTCCAATAGGTTCATAACATATTGAACAAAGCCAATGCTAAGTAAAAGCAACAACATGATCAACATCGGGTGCCACACAACTTCCAGGTGGGTGAAAAAGTGTGGCTACATTTGCAGAAGGAGTGCCTCACTGGACCCCACCGCAAGCTTCGACCATTGCGATACGGGCCACACACCATCACCAAGGTTGTAGGGAACAATTCCTTTGAGCTCAGTATTCCACCATTCCCTGGTTTGCACCCAGTATTCAACATGGACCGCCTTCGTCCCTACTTCCCACCTCTACTAGATACCTCAGACATTGCAGAACAACTCACACCAATAGAGTTAAACCCAGACTGCATAGAACAGGTCACCACCAGAGTTAAATTAGTGGTGTACTTGGATGACATTCTGATCTTTAGCCAGACTTGGGAAGAGCACCTACACCACATCCGACAAGTCCTCCAAACACTGCGGCAACACAAGTTGTGTGCCAATTTGGAAAATTGCACTTTTGGCATGACCCATGTTCAATATCTGGGATACATTATTGATGAAATGGGGGTGCATGTGGATCCAACCAAGATCCAAGTCATTCGGGATTGGTCAGCCCCAGCCACTCTAACAGAGCTTCGCAACTTTATGGTTCTGGCTAATTTCTACTACAGGTTCATGTTGGGATTCTCTCATATTACTTGGCCCTTGAGTCAAGTCACCAAGGGAGGAGCAAAAGAAAAATTCTTTTGGTCAAAATCTCAACATAAGGTCTTCATAGAGTTGAAACATCGCCTCTATTCTGCCCCAGTTCTCACGTTACCAGACTTGCAACAACCATTTGAGATCGAGACATATGCCTCTGACTATGCTATTGGGGTAGTTCTTACTCAACATGGACATCCAGTGGCATATCACAGTGAGACATTGTCAGACATAGTTTGCAAGTATCCAACTTATGATAAATAAATTTATTCCATTGTGTACGCTTGTCGACAATGGAAGCATTACATTTTGGGGAAAGAAACAATCATCCACATAGACCACCACCCCCTACAATTCATACACACACAAGGGAAGTTGCAGAACGATCGCCATGAGAAGTGGTCCATATATCTACAACAATTTCATGTGAACATCAAGTACAACAAGGGTAGCACCAATAATGTTGCAGATTACCTCAGCCGACCACCAATCATGGTGCTATCTGGCATTCTCAACTCTTATGGGCATGAGACTTCTAATTGGCCGCTTCTCTACGAGAGCGATCCAAAATTCGGCCATGCATACAAGGAAATCTTGGAAGGTACGCAAGTTCCAAAATTTCACCTCTAAGATGCATTGTTATGTCACCTGGGACACCTTTGTGTTCCTTCAAGCGATCGTGCCAAGATGATATGGGAAGCACACTATAGCTGAGTCGTTGGTCATTTCAGGGTCGAGAAAATAGTGGTAGTACTGCAAAAGTATTTCTATAGGCCGAACCTTCGACAGGATGTCGGGAAGTACATCAGATCCTGCACTGCTTGCGCCATTGCCAAACCGACCATCAAGAAGCAAGGCCTCTATACTCTGCTACCCACCCCTAGTCGACCTTGGGAATCTATCTCCATGGATTACATGTCGGGCCATGTCGGGCCTTCCTTCTACTAAGCATGGAAATGACTGTGTTTTCGTGGTCGTCGACAGATTCTCGAAGATGGAAATTATGGCGGCTTGCAAGAAGAATATAATAGCAGAAGCCACTGCTACACTCTTCTTTGAACGAGTGTGGGTGAACTTTGGGATCACACAGTATATCATATCAGATCGGGACAACATGTTCCTCAGCACATTGTGGTCTAGCCTCTGGTCAATGTTGGACACCAAGCTCACCAGGTCCACAACTTTCCATCCCCAAACCGATGGCTAGACAGAGGTCGTCAACAAGATTATTGTACACATATTGTGCATGTTCAATTCAAAGCATCTGTGCATATGGGATGAGAGCCTCCCCTATGTACAACACATTTATAATCGAGCTCTCCACAGCTGAACTAGCCACAGCCCCTTTCAGGTGGGCTTGAGATTCCAGCCACTATGTCCCATTAACATAGCCATATCATTTGCATTTACTCAAGCTGATTCGGCTCATGTTCAGTCTGAAGCTGACAAAGTGAATAGCTTCATTGAGCACATTCAACACATCCGCCAACAGGTTCATGACATATTGGACAAAGCCAATGCTAAGTACAAGCAACGACGTGATCAACATTGGGTGCTATCATTATTGACAATGTGCGGCCTAGAAAATGGACTTCGATGAAGTGTGGGTTTGTGGATGAACCAAAACCATGATAAACTAAGATCCAAGGATAGAGATACCCTGTAATGGTTGTGACCAATTATGTTACTAACAATGTGTGGCCTAGCAAATTGACTTCAATGAAAATGATTTTGTGTGGTTGACCCATAACCGTGATGCTGATTGTTGATGAAATAGCTGGTGCCTACATAGCTTGAGGTGGGAGAGCATGTCTCCAAATAACCCAAGTTGAACACTGCTATGCTGAAACTGATGAATGTGAAGTAGGTGCCTACTAAAGCGAAGTGGGAGGGCACGTCTCCAAAGGGAACCCGCTTTGAATGTTACTCCAGATTTAAAATGAGAATAAATCAGTCAATATAACTCAGAATATTTATTATAACCTGTTTTTGGAAATGGAATGATCATTTTTCATTTTCTCATATGTTTGAAACCACTATCTGGAGACTCTATACTCTAATATTCGTGCTGGAACTTTCTCGTCGTCACAAAATTTCTGAAAAAATAGTTGATTTTAAATCAACGATAACTCCCACATCCGAACTCCGATTCGACTGATTTGATTTTTTAACTTGGGTGATTTTTCAAGAGGAGCTCAGATATATATCCATTTCTCTAAAATTTTGTACTGAAATCTGCAAAAAATGACTAGAGAGCCGCCGTCCATGAATTGTCGTCAGAAAAATTGCTTCAACATTGTTGATTTTGAATCAGCGATATCTCCCTCATCCGAACTCCAATTTCACCATTTTTTTTTTAATTTGATTATTTTTTCGCAAGGAATCCAGATCTGGTGTTTTGTTTGCAAATTTTTCACCAAAAGTTTCAGATATGATCTGAAAACTTGCCGCCGAAAAGAATTCATGGGTTTTGTTGAAGATTGTTGTAAAACATTGAAATTGAAATATGTTTCAAACCCTCATTCCCATGGAGGTGTAAGCTAAATCTGATACCACTGATATAGATCTTGGGGGGAGGCCCCAAGATCTAAAAATTTAAATTAGATACATTTAATCTGAATATGAACTCAATGAGAAGTAGCTTCTAGTTTTTCGAAAGAGGATATATATCCCCAATTAGAATAGTCTAAAAATATTTTTTTATGGATGAGTATCATAGGAGCACCTATGCCGAGGATTCAGGATATCAAAACATGTTAATAGCAATAAAAAAATACTACATCTGGTTGGGAATGCGAAGGGACATAGCAGAATATTTGACCAAGTGCGTAGAGTGTCAACAGATCAAGGTTGAACATCAGCGCCCTGCGGGATTGCTTCAACCAATTTTAGTGCCTGAATGGAAGTGGAAAGTCATTTCCCTTAACTTAATCACTAGAATACCTAGAAAAAAAAAATCATAATGATTCGATTATGGTTGTAGTCGATAGACTCAGCAAAGTGGCACACGTTATCCCTGTGCAATCTACCTATAAGACAGTGCAAATTGTTGACATTTTTATGAATGAGATCTTCAGATTGCATGGTATAGCTTGATCAGTCAGTGCATATCGTGATGTAAAGTTTACATCGGCATTCTGGAAGACCCTATTTAGTGGGCTGGGAATGCAAACACAATTTAGCACTGCCTACCACCCGCAAATGGATGGGCAAACAAAAAGGGTAAATCATGTTTTAGAGGACATGTTGCACATGTATGTAATGCAACAACCAATGCAATGGGAGGAATACCTGCATTTGGTTGAAATTTCATACAATAACAGATATCAAGAATCTCTTAAGATGAGCCCTTTCGAAGCATTGTATGGAAGACGATGTCGGACTCCTATAAATTGGAGTAGCCCAAAGAATAATATGATGCTTGGACCAGATATGTTAGAAGATATGGAGCGAGAAATCAAGAAAATTAGGTATAATTTGAAGGCAGAATAAGACCAGAAAAAGGTTTACGCGGACATAAAAATAACCTTTTGGCAATTTGCAATGGGGGACCATGTGTATGTGAGCATTAAACTAAAGAAAAGCACTTTACGATGGAATGTTTGTGCCAAGTTGGCTCCCCGATATTACAGACCCTTCAAAGTCTTGGAGAGGATAGGGCCAGTGGCCTATCGATTGGCTTTACCAAGCTATATATTAGTGCACAATGTATTTCACATGTCTTTATTGAAGCGTTATGTACATGATTCCAAGCACATCATACATTGGTAGGGTATACATGTAAGTCAATAAAGTCCTACGATTTGCATATAATAACTTCTCTATTTGAACAAATTCAAAATCTTACTGCTTGCAGGTAGAACCGGATGGCGCATTCCTGGTAGAAACGCAGCATAGCCTAGATCAGAGAGAAATAACACTCTGAAAGCGAGTCATCCACCAAGTTAAAGTGCAGTGGAAGAACTTTGGCCCAGAGGAGGCTACTTGGGAAGACGAAAAAGTTATGTATGAGGCTTATCCATAGATGTTATCAGAAAACGTGTAACACCAATGACGGTGTTTTTTCTCAGCGGGGGAAGATGTAACCTCCTATTTTATTCTTTTAATTTTTACTTAATGTTACATGAGTTGTTATGACACATTCAAAATGGGCAACGAATTAGGCATTCATTAGTGACATTAATACATGATTTTTATTTAAAAGATTTATTTAAATGATAATTTTGTCTAAGTAAAAGGTGGAAGTAACTGTGTGGTAAAATATTCCAAGAAACCCAGGAATATTTTGAGACAATTCTAGCAGTTACCTTCCCAAAAAGGATTTAAGGAAAAATCCTAGGAGGGAATGGAGTTCGGTGCAGAATAAGTAGAGGGTTAAGCAGCGGATTGCTTACTATAAGTTGTCAAGAGCTGGTGGGAGTACCAGTGTAACTAAGGAATTTACCCCAGAGAAGCAAGATTGGATTTCCAATCCTGAGGTCAGACTTCTTGTCTCAGAAAATTTCCTCTGCCCTAGTGAGGAGCAAGGGGAGAGCAGAGGATGTAATCGCCTTGCTCAAGGTTGGGTGGACTGATAGTTACTGAGGAAAAAATTGTACTCTGAAGTAGGTAGAAAATGCACTTAAGTTTAATGTTTAATGTTTTTCATTTAGTGTTGCAAATTTTATAGCACAACAAAGAAATTCGAATATATACATTTGAATTTATATGTACAGGGACAAGAACAGTAAATTCACCATGCAATTAATTCTAGAAAATAGTTGAGAATGCATGATATATTTACATAGGAAATGAAAATTACAAGTATGAACTAAATACTGATTTTACTCTCTGTGTGGTAAGAAAGAAATATTAAATGATAAAGAAAAAGTTTTCATTCCCTCAACTTTCCTACTTTCTGTGAAAATTACTAATGATCACATGCTATGTAGTGAATAATGTAGAACAAAAATGACTGTGTTGAATATGTAAAAATACATGTTACTAGAATGCATATGTAGAATATATGTGGTTGTAGAGAATATAGGAAAATATACATGTTAGTGTAATGAATATGTAAATTACATACTACTGTAGGAAATATGTGAACAAAACACATGTTATAGAAGTGTACAATGTATAATATAAGCTACTATTATGAAAATAGGAAATACAAACTATTGTAATTAAAATTTATGAAAAATACCACATATTGTAGAAAGTTGGTTAATTTCCAAGTAAGAGAGATAACACACAAGGTACGGGAGAACCGGTTGGTTGTGGGTTTACAACCAAAACCTAGTAACAGGGTCCCGGTTCCAGTCCCAACGGAACCTCTTCCGGAAGAATGGGAGGGAACAAATCATAAAAATTGATGTAATTAAACATGTTAACTAGACTAGAATGCTTAAAATGAGGAAGAACGAGAAAAGTTAACCGAAACTGTGCAACCAATAAATTATTAGAAATTCGAAAAACTGGAACGAACATAGTCTTTGACCCACAAAAGAAGCTAAATTTTTCCAAAGGAAATGTTGCGGCATATCGCTCAATATTAACATTAGAGTTCAAAAACAATTACACATCGAAAACTAGCATAAATGCATTTGAACCCATATTATAATAAAATTGACAGTGTAGACTCAATTTGCGTTTACTGAAAAACAAATATAAGTTCATTTACATATTTGAAAAAAAAAACAGAGCTTGACTGAGGAATTAATAACCCTCATAAAATAGTCCTGGAGGACCGAGGATAATTCTGGTCAAAATATATTGAAATAGGGTCGAGCCCAAAAGTAATCACAGTCAAACTAAAAATCCATATCAAAACTAAGCATTCAACTGGGTCTCAAGCACCCGGAAGCCAGGAAACCCTTGTCTGCAAGATAAGCAGAGGAAGTTTGAATATTACTGTGTGAAACATTTTAGGTAGAGTATCGGGGAGAAAGGTGCACGGATCTTATCGTCAACAAGAATAAATCGAGCCGACATCGAGTCTTCATGTCGGGATGTCCCAAGAATATTGGGCTGTGCCTAGCCAGATCGAAACGAAAAAACAAATGTCGTAGAGTTAGACACTGCTAAAAAAACAAGAAGGTAAAACAAGACCTTGTTCTTAATCTCTATATAAATTATTATAATAAAACTGAGATGTAATATTACCACAAAGTCAGGTATCGAGGAATTTGTTGATGATAACGAAGGCTTGTTCGAACCTTGGAGCCACAATAACAAGCGATGAGCCAACTGCCGAGAGGGAAGGCGGATAAAGACTTGCACAATATAGTTTGATCTACAAAGCCATCCCAAACCAGCTTTGCCCATCAAAGAAGGAATGAGAACGGCAAAGAAACAATAAGACACACATCCATGATGTTAGCGAAGCTCTCACGATGGAGTGATAGTCAAGGTCAGAGCCACGGCCAATGCAACAGCTAGAATCACATTCACATGGAAGGAGTGATAGTCAAGGTCAGAGCCACGGCCAATGCAACAGCCAGCAAGGTGGACATCAACACAAACATGCTCATGGACAAAGGTATGACAAATCCAATATCCAGTGCCATTATTGCAAGAAATATGGGCACTATGCCAATGAATGTAGAAAGAAGCAAAATGACATGAAAAATAGGCAAAATGCTAATGTAGAAAAAGAAGAAAAGAACCCAAGTAATGTGCTATTAGCTTGTAATGTAGCACAGAATAAAGAAGATGATGTTTGGTTCTTAGATTTAGGTTGTAGTAATCACATGACTGGCAACAAAGCAGTGTTTGCCAATCTAGATGAAGAAGTAAAATCTGAAGTGACCACAGGGACTGATACTAAGATCTCTGTTAAAGGAAAAGGCAGGGTGAGTATTAGAGCAAGAAATGGGGAGCAGAAATTTGTCCCTGATGTGTATTATGTTCCAGGTCTGAAATGTAATCTTTTGAGCGTTGGGCAGCTCATAAACAAAGGTTACAATTTAATTTTTAAAGATGATGTGTGCACAATAAAAGATATACCTCTAAGCAAGAAAATTATTGCTGAAATCCAAATGACCAGCAATAGAATGTTTCCGCTCAAGCTCAATATTGACTTGAAGCAAAAAGGAAAGAATGTAGCAGCTGTAACTCAAGAAACCTTTCAGAAGGAAGCAAAAGATGAAAATTGGTTATGGCACTTGAGATTTGGACATCTCAATTTCGGAGGATTAAATTTGTTGCACAGAAAAAGAATGGTAAGAGGTTTACCATTGATTGAAAAGCCTGACAGCCTATGTGAAGGCTGCATCTTGGGAAAACAACACAGAGAAAGTTTTCCTTCAAGGAAAAGCATAAGGGCGAAAGCACCTTTGGAAATAATCCACTCAGATTTATGTGCGCCGATGCAAACAGCAGCAGTTTCAGGCAGCAATTACATGCTGACCTTCATAGATGATTTCACAAGAAAAGTGTGGGTTTATTTCTTAAAATATAAGAGTGAAGTCTTTCAGAAGTTTTGCCACTTTAAAGCTCTAGTAGAGAAACAGAGTGGGCTGTACATTAAAGTCCTCAGAACTGACAGAGGAGGAGAATACATATCAAAGGAATTTCTGCGTTTTTGCAGAGAGAACGACATACACAAGCAGTTTACTACAAGGTACACACCGCAACAGAATGGAGTTGCTGAAAGGAAGAATCGAACCATAATGGAAATGGTGAGAAGTATGCTAAAGGAAAAACATTTGTCGAATGAGTATTGGGTAGAAGCAGCAAACTGTGCTGCGTATATTTTGAATAGATGCCCTACAAAAGCAGTGATGAACAAAGTTCCAGAAGAAGCATGGAGTGGCAGAAAACAAGGAGTCACCCACATGAGAGTCTTTGGATGTGTGGCATATGTACATATTCCAGACAAATTGAGAAAGAAGTTGGATAGTAAGGGGGAGAAGTGCATTTTCCTTGGATATTGTGAAGATTCCAAAGGATACAGATTGTATAACCCATCCACAAAGAAGTTTGTAATAAGCAGAGATGTGCAATTTATTGTAATAAGCAGTCATTGTATATGCTAGCTGGCAGATGCATGAAAAGTTCAAATTTCTACCCCACGGTATTAATGTCTATACAATCATGTGGATCTCGCTAATGCTACGGTTAAGCTCGTATAGATTAATCATAGAAAGACCTAACTTACGTGGATGAGAACCATAGACTAATGTTAATTCACATATGTTTTGTAGTAATTTGCAAGTGAATAAAGTATGAGGTATAATGTATGTATAATTCAGATTGTGAATAGTTTCCATGTAAATTCTTTGAATTTTTTTTTATATGTGGTAAATGTAAGTGAATAAGGAGGTAAGTGCTACATCATCGTTTTGAATGCTCTGGGTGTATGTCTTATTACGACTTTAAGATAACATCTGTAGTGTGGTAACGTAATTGATAGTGGGTTTGTTAGAAATATTAAAGTCACCTGCCGTGCCTTGGGCAGTGACAGGAAGAACAAAGTACAAGGCAGGAGAAGATTGAGTGAGCAGCACTCTGTATTTAAGAAGAATGGAAGATCCGTAAGGAGAAGAATTAAATTTAGATGGGCCGCAGCCAAGTATGACAGCAGAATGAAGACTTTGTCTATGGAGGAGCAGTTTAATTAAAACAGTCAAGTCGGGCGTAAAAGCCCTCAACAACCAAACTGAATGAAACAGGCGAAAGTCTTTTATGAGCGGAAGGACAAGTGGTTCCTACCAATTGAGCGCAAAAGCGCAAGATCGCAAGATTGCAAGTTCAGAAGTTAAATGTCTTGTAGATGTGGAATTCTACGATGTGCGATGTGCGATCATTGCAAATCGCAAACATCGCAATATCGCAATTTTGCAGAATCACCCTCCGCCCATTGCATTGTATCATGTGCGCCATGCCTCCATCGTGAGAGCTTCGCTAACATCATGGATCACATAGCGAATTTTGCAGAATCACATTCACATGGAAGGAGTGATAGTCAAGGTCAGAGCCACGGCCAATGCAACAGCCAGCAAGGTGGACATCAACACAAACATGCTCATGGACAAAGGTATGACAAATCCAATGTCCAGTGTCATTATTGCAAGAAATATGGGCACTATGCCAATGAATGTAGAAAGAAGCAAAATGACATGAAAAATAGGCAAAATGCTAATGTAGCAAAAGAAGAAAAGAACCCAAGTAATGTGCTATTAGCTTGTAATGTAGCACAGAATAAAGAAGATGATGTTTGGTTCTTAGATTCAGGTTGTATTAATCACATGACTGGCAACAAAGCAGTGTTTGCCAATCTAGATGAAGAAGTAAAATCTGAAGTGACCACAGGGACTGATACTAAGATCTCTGTTAAAGGAAAAGGCAGAGTGAGTATTAGAGCAAGAAATGGGGAGCAGAAATTTGTCCCTGATGTGTATTATGTTCCAGGTCTAAAATGTAATCTTTTGAGCGTTAGGCAGCTCATAAACAAAGGTTACAATGTAATTTTTAAAGATGATGTGTGCACAATAAAAGATATACCTCCAAGCAAGAAAATTATTGCTGAAATCCAAATGACCAGCAATAGAATGTTTTCGCTCAAGCTCAATATTGACTTGAAGCAAAAAGGAAAGAATGTAGCAGCTGTAACTCAAGAAACCTTTCAGAAGGAAGCAAAAGATGAAAATTGGTTATGGCACTTGAGATTTGGACATCTCAATTTCGGAGGATTAAATTTGCTGCATAGAAAAAGAATGGTAAGAGGTTTACCATTGATTGAAAAGCCTGACAGCCTATGTGAAGGATGCATCTTGGGAAAACAACACAGAGAAAGTTTTCCTTCGGGGAAAAGCATAAGGGCGAAAGCACCTTTGGAAATAATCCACTCAGATTTATGTGGGCCGATGCAAACAGCATCAGTTTCAGGCAGCAATTACATGCTGACCTTCATAGATGATTTCACAAGAAAAGTGTGGGTTTATTTTCTGAAATATAAGAGTGAAGTCTTTCAGAAATTTTGCCACTTTAAAGCTCTTGTAGAGAAACAAAGTGGGCAGTATATTAAAGTCCTCAGAACCGACAGAGGTGGAGAATACATATCAAAGGAGTTTCTATGTTTTTGCAGAGAGAATGGCATACACAAGAAATTTACCACAAGGTACACACCGCAATAGAATGGAGTTGCTGAAAGGAAGAATCGAACCATAATGGAAATGGTGAGAAGTATGCTAAAGGAAAAACACTTGCCGAATGAGTATTGGGCAGAAGCAACAAACTGTGCTGTGTATATTTTGAATAGATGCCCCACAAAAGCGGTGATGAACAAAGTTCGAGAAGAAGCGTGGAGTGGCAGAAAACAGGGAGTCACCCACATGAGAGTTTTTGGATGTGTGGCATATGTACACATTCCAGACAAGTTGAGAAAGAAGTTGGATAGTAAGGGGGAGAAGTGCATTTTCCTTGGATATTGTGAAGATTCCAAAGGATACAGATTGTATAACCCATCCACAAAGAAGTTTGTAATAAGCAGAGATGTGCAATTTATTGAAGAAGAAACATGGGATGGAAGCATTGAAAAAATAGTCAATGTTAAAAGCTATTTGTCTCATGATGAAGATGAGGAAGATGTGGTTGAAATTAATAACCCACCGGTAGCACAACCTCCACCAGCACAAGGACAGCAAGGGACACCTCAGGCAGCAGCAAGAACACCCTTAAGAAGAAGCGGGAGTGCATCTCCAAGCACACCACATGGAGCAGAAATGAGTGCTTCATCAAGCACGGCTACACCAAGTGAAAGAGGAACAAGATTCAAAAGCCTTAGAGAAATTTATGAGCAAGGAGAAGAAAACGAAGGTATGAATTCCTTATTTGCTTTGTATTGTCAAGTTGATGATCCTATTCATTTTGAAGATGCAATTAAAGATAGAAAATGGATAGAAGCTATGGATGATGAAATTAAAGCCATAAAGAAGAATAGAACATGGGAGTTGGTTGATCTCCCAGAAGGTAAAGAAGTCATTGGAGTTAAATGGGTCTACAAGACCAAAAGCAATACTGAAGGAGATATAGAAAGACACAAGGCCAGACTTGTTGTCAAAGGATATAAGCAGAAGCATGGTATAGATTATGAAGAAACTTTTGCACCAGTTGCAAGAATGGAAACCGTGAGAGCAGTGTTGTCCATAGCAGCACAAAACAAATGGAAAGTATATTAGATGGATGTAAAATCTGCATTTTTAAATGGAGTTTTAATGGAAGAGGTATATGTGGAACAACCTCTCGGATATGAGAAGAAAGGCCAAGAGCACAAGTTCTGCAAATTGAAGAATACTCTTTATGGGCTGAAGCAAGCACCAAGAGCGTGGTACAGCAGAATAGACTCCTATCTATTGGAGAATGGATTTGAAAAGTGTGAGGGAGAACCCACCCTCTACATCAAAGAAAAGGATGGTAAAATGTTGATTGTTGTTTTATATGTTGATGATTTAATTTTTTCAGGTAATGATGATTACCTTGTTGAAAATTTTAAAACAGTCATGAAGGATGAATTTGAAATGACTGACATGGGTTTGTTAAGATACTTCTTGGGAATAGAAGTAGAGAAAAATGAAAAAGGTATTTTTATATCTCAAGCAAAGTATGTGAATCAAGTTTTAGAAAGATTTAATATGCAGGAGTGCAAAGCTGCAATTACTCCCACAGTAATGGGATTGAAGTTGAGAAAAGATGACAGTAGCAAGGATGTTGATCCAAGTTCGTATAAAAGCATAGTTGGCAGCCTCATGTATTTGACTGCAAATAGGCCGGATATTATGCATGCTGTTAGCTTAATCTCCAGATTTATGGAGAAGCCAAAAGAGGCACATTGGCAAGCAGCAAAGAGAATTCTGAGGTATGTGAAAGGAACAAAAGGATTTGGTATTTTATATACTACTTCAGAAAATTCAGAATTAGTTGGATACACTGACAGTGATTGGGCTGGAAGTGTAGATGATCGGAAGAGTACTTCCGGTTATGTTTTTCATATGGGTTCAGGAGCCATTTCATGGGCTTCTAAGAAACAGCCTATTATAGCATTATCTACAGCAGAGGCAGAATATGTAGCAGCTACAGCAGCAGTGTGTCAAGCAATTTGGATGAGAAGAATGTTGAGAAGTTTGTGCGAAGAACAGGTAAAGGGCACTGTGATTTATTGTGACAATAGCTCAGCTATTGCATTGTCAAAGAATTCTGTGTTTCATAAAAGAATGAAGCACATAGACACAAAGTTTCATTATATCAGAGAATTGGTGAACAATGGTGAAATTGTTTTACAACATTGTAAAACAGAGGAGCAATATGCAGATGTTTTGACAAATCCAATGGATAGAAAACATTTGAATTTCTGAGAAAATGTCTGGGTATGACGGACAACCCAGTAGCTGACTTTAAGGGGGAGTGTTAGAAATATTAAAGTCACCTGTCGTGCCTTGGGCAGTGACAGGAAGAACAAAGTACAAGGCAGGAGAAGATTTAGTGAGCAGCACTCTGTATTTAAGAAGAATGGAAGATCCGTAAGGAGAAGAATTAAATTTAGATGGGCCGCAGCCAAGTATGACAGCAGAATGAAGACTTTGTCTATGGAGGAGCAGTTTAATTAAAACAGTCAAGTCGGGCGTAAAAGCCCTCAACAACCAAATTGAATGAAACAGGCGGAAGTCTTTTATGAGCGGAAGGACAAGTGGTTCCTACCACTTGAGCGCAAAAGTGCAAGATCGCAAGATTGCAAGTTCAGAAGTTAAATGTCTTGTAGATGTTGAATTCTACGATGTGCGATGTGCGATCATTGCAAATCGCAAACATCGCAATATCACAATTTTGCAGAAGCACCCTCCGCCCATTGCATTGTATCATCGCAAATGTTGAAGTTGCGATGTGCACCCGTCGCACCATCGCATGTTACGAGTATTCCTCCATATGTTGATCGCATCGTTGATAATTGCGATATGCGCCATCACAGATCGCAAAGTGGCCGACTGCGATGTGGTCCCACTCGTACGTCGTGCCGTATTGAAATGTTTTATGTTTTTGCAAAGATTTTCATTTGTATTTTGGTTTATACATTGGTTTATATTTTTATATGTAATTTGTGCCGCCGCGCCATATAAAAGGAAGAAAAGGCCCGCGTACATTGCAGAGTAAGGTAATTGCATTGTATTGTTGTTGTGACCGCTGTGAGAGCCCGTAGGGAAAGAAAACACAGCAAGAAGAACAGAGCATGGTTCTGTGTGTTCTTGAAGAGAGACAGAGAGAGAAGATTTGTTTGGTGCACTGTGTCAGTAGCAGTCCCAGTCATATTATGTGAATCCCTCACTGTTGAGGAAGAAATTTGTAACAGTTTTTTTTTGTTCTGTTTAATGATATAGAAGAAAGCATTTTCATGCCATCTCTGTTTGCAAATCGAAATTTTTATTCTTCTGAACATCTCTGTGTTGTAGAGGAGAGTTTCATTATCTCCACTGTATGCTTGGAATTTCCAATAATTTCAACAGGGTTATAGGCAGAGTATTCCTGTAGACTCTCATTGTATTTCAAGATTTGGGTTTAAATATCCGGACCTCTACCTTCAAATAAACTGCGAGTTTGCTGTTTGTTTGTTTTTAACTTTTTTTTTTCTCTCTCCTTGTGATCGATTAGGTGTTTTCCTTAACACTCTTCGAGCTGTTTTAAATTCTTCTTTGCTCTATATCACAACTTCGTATTTTTATTTTGGAAAAGACACAATGAAGGTTAGTTTGTTGCCAATATGGGTCGCTCTTATGCTATCATGTTTTTGTCATCCTGCTTCACTGTAGAAGCTCGGCATATGGGCTTCAAGCTTCACGCTATTCATTCCTCACTGCAGCCTCCCAACGAAGAAGCAATGAGAAGGAGCTCGAAAATGAGGAAGGAACAATGATCAGTAGAGCCATCAGAGAATAAACTCGCAGCCACCAAGTTCAACGTGTCCGTAAAAGATAGAGGTGGCCATAACCACTCCCCCAAGAGCGAGGACGGTGAAAAGCTGGCAAGCAACGACAGTGGAGCTCATATCTTTTCACGGAATCGCAATAAGTTAGTGAATAAAAATGTAGCAGCAAAAAAGGACATTGCAGTAATGGCATTTCGTCCATCATCATCCGGCCACAGCCCGAGGATAGGTCACAATAATCCCCCTGACCCAAGGTAGACAGCAATATGGACCTTTTGACCTAGCAAAACATACAGTGTCTGTTTGAGAGAGTAATCGACTATCCACAATCGTAAAGATCTACAGAGATGGGTAGCGAAATCACAAAAAGAGTTAATTATTTCATCAATTCAAATCCTTTCTGCACATGGACATGCAAATAGCTTTCATAATGTAAAGGAGTAGGATTGGGCCTTTGAATTAAACAAAGGATTCTGCCTCCTTTGTGAGTCTTCATGAGTTTGAGATTTTCTTTTCGCGATGACGTAATTCCAGGAATAATTATACTTAGTATCAAAATGGACGAATGGCATATGGATTGATCCTTAATATATCACATAATATTTCAAGGTTCAATTGATATTTTTTGTTTGATTAAATTTGATTTATGATCTAATTTTGATTTGTGTGGTTTAAATTAATTTTTTTATATATATTTTTTTTAAATTAATATTTTTTTTATATATAAAAATATAAATTCTCAAATGTTATAAAACATTTAGATTATGAAGAGTTTATCGAACTTTTAATTTCAATAAATTCTACAAATTCTAAACCAATGAAATCATAAAGTAAAATATAAAACTTCAAAAAAAACTCAACTATAAAAAAAACTCGATTTAATAAAAAAATCTCAAATATAGAAAACTCGATTTAATAATAAAAGATGCAGAATTTCCCTAATTTGATTATAAAAAATTATAGAAGTGCTTGACTGCTGTAGCCTTAATAGATCTTTCTAGATTATTTCTAAAGAAGCTTAGTTGTATATTCTTAGCGGAATCAACCGAATGAATCAAAAATTTCGTTAGTGTATTGGCGTATTCAATTTTTGAAAATGGTATCTAAAGAGATTAGCGGGCAAGAGCAAGGTTCCAAGGAGCCAACAGATTCGGTTGGTTTGTAAGTGACTAGATTGGAGATTGCCACACTGCTCGTTTGATCTGTTGTGTGATCGAAAGGGCAACTGTCCGATTGCGAGGGACCTTCGAGGGATCTCTCAGTCATTGATGGTGTCGTTTACTTTGTTCCCTGTCATCATGACCCGCTATCAGCTTCTGTGGGAAGACTGAGCTGCTGCCATAAGATACCTATCCATCACAATCTGCCAACGAAAGTCGCGGCCATTTCGGTTGTCAACACTACGAACTGTAGCCGCCACAATTGTAGCCGCAGCGATGACCGGATCGAACTTGTGGGAGTGACATCACCAGGTTAATGGCTTGGTTTTGTTTCAATGATTGTAATATCATTTTCATCTCAAGCTATAATTGTTTGTTTTTGTCAAAAATTTCCCATTTTCTTGGAGGCTTGGCATTGGAATTGGAGTCGTTGGAATTGGCCATTGAGGTCGACTGCGTTTGTCAATAGATGACGATAAGCTAAAGAGCTTATCTGCTAGGTCGTGGATAAGGCTAGTGGCATCCTTTCACAAGTTCATCCTCGGAATACTTAGCGGACACTCCATGATTGTGCCTGTCAAAAGCTGTCAAGTTTCCTATATTGCTCTAGCAATCGTTGGATTGTTGGATTGGATTGCTTCATATCAAGGAGGAGATTTGTTTTGCAGCTTACATAAACATATTTAAATTTATTTATTATATTAATAATCACTTCTGGTTATTAATCTTTTTGGTTTAGTTTTTTTTTTTTTTAGTAAATATAGTAAAAATATTAATAATTATATTAATAAAAATATAAAAGTTATTAAAAATTATTAATAATATAACAAAAAAAAATATAAAAATTATTAATAATACTTTTAAGACATATATATTATTATAAATAATAATAAAATACCATTATTATTTTATATTTCACTTAAAACTATTAATATATCAACAAAATTAAATAATATATTATTATAAAATATTTAATTATTAAATGGCATAATATTATATATAGATAATAGTATAACATATTTTAGTTTAATATATAGTAGGTATATTATTAATATACTACAAATGAATATACAAAATGTAATGCTAATTATATTTATAAATATATAATAGTTATTATTGTAAAATGCATAGTATTAATAAAAACTAAATGTTATTATTATGTTATATGTGAATTATATTAAAGTTTTAAATATAACTATTAATATATTAGAAAAATTGTATATAATAACAAATTATGAGAAATTGGAAGAGCCTCCATTGAACAAGATTCACACAAAATAATAGTTTGTATTACCTTAATACATCAAGATATAATACCTATATATATAGTTGGAGTGAGATCCAAGTAATTCTAATCTTGGAGATTTAGGTTGAGAGAATATCTCAATAGTCTCCTACAAAACCTCAAAGCCAATCCCCAAAATTGGCACACAACATTAATGTGAGCATTATCTCAAACACCCCCTTTAATGCTTACATTTCCAAACTTACAACACTCAAATCACAATTACAAAATTTGTCATTTGTCTTTGTCTGACTAGTGAGCGCTTACACCCACTCTGAATCTTCCCGCTTCCACTCTTTTCTTCTCCACACATTCAAGCTTCCCATTTGACACATTTAAAGTATAAAAGCTTCTGACCATCTCTGACGTTCTTTGTAGAACTGATGCTTCTCAACCTCCCCAAGGATAGTCTCAACACTGAACCATTTTATCGATACACTTTCATCTGTGAATTCCCCCGAAGAGCAAATTTCGACAGTTATATAGGACAACGATCTAAGTACGAAATGTTTTCAGCAATCAGTTAAACAACTGACCTTTCTACACACTTACAAACTCACAAGGTAACATGTAATTGTCGATCTTGGAGCACCGAAGTACAAAAAGAGTGTACATCTTATAACATATTGGACATAATCAAACTAGTAACATGTTCTTGTGGCAATGAAGAACATGCAAGAACTACAAGTTTGAACTACATCACTATGTTCAAAATTTGGTTCTTCTTTACAACTTAAACAATATAAAAATAACAAATTTGACATAAAACTTTGATGGATGCAACCAAGAAAGCGACCAACACATCTCGCATGCCTGTAACATTTTTTTGAAACTTGCGAAGGGATAGAAAATGCCCTGTGGACTTGTATTTCCCCACTCCAACGTCCACCATGAAATCTGCAACAAGCTTCTGAACAACGTCCTTCTTGTTCAGCTCCGCGAGAACTCGAGATTTGACAACAAATCCAATAGCTCTCCCCTCCGCATCCACTTCAATTTTCATCCCAATGACTCTATCCACGCCCATGTGTTCCACAACAAATGTGGCTCGATCGTTGTGTTTGGCACGCCTGCAATAAAAGCCATCGGAGAAATGAGTGTCGTCAAAGGAATAAAATGTGTCTCATGGAAACTTATCATGACGCTGCTGAAATACTGTATTTGGAGATCATTGCATTCGGAAATTAGCTTCATTAGGTCGAGGCCTCCAGAAATTTCACATGATTGTTTAGCGTTTTTAGGGCTCGATGACTGGAAACTGATCCACAACAACAACATCGCCACTAGAGGGCCCGAGTGTGTCATTCTTCAAGTTTACCGGATCTTGGCCTTTCGAAACTGGCAGAGACTAAATCCCAAAAGCTCGATATAGTCATCCACAACGGATTGAATACTTTGGTCCGTGATCAGTTGTCGGCTCATCTTAAAGCCTAAAGATGCAGAGAGATTTTTTGAGCTTGTACAGGGTCACCTTCACAACAATAGTGGCGAGCTCCTTGGAGTTTGTAGCTTTTCTGGATTCCGGATGTGCTACGAGAGTCGAAACGCAGACGTCTGAATACAATGTAATGCTGCACGCCGATTCGAGAATGCCAGTGGCCTCCAATTCACTGCGGTTCATTGCCACCCCATGCTCATTTACTTTAATGTTGTGGGAAGCTATTTGGTTGGAGATTACATCCGCATGTAACTCAATCTTGTCGTCCATGCACGCACAATGATCCTACAGCTGATTCGCAACGCGGCTCTGTCACAGCCTTCACCAGAAGACTCGCCAAGTATGGATTCAAAAGCATCAGGTCCTCCTCTTTTGTTTTCACTATAGGCAGCCCTACAGGTAAACAATAAGCACATAACACTCTCATAAAAAAATAATTCAACACTCCTAATCTATGTATGAACAAAGAACCTCTCCCAAACTATTTCATCTTCCTGGGCACTCCCGTGAGGGATTAAGCTCAGCTAGGCTTTCATACCATATGAGAAATTGGAAGAGCATCCATTGAAGAAGATTCACACAAAATAATAGTTTGTATTACCTTAACACATCAAGATACAATACGTATATATATAGTTGGAGTGAGATCCAACTAATTCTAATCTTGGATATTTAGGTTGAGAGAATATTTCAATAGTCTCCTACAAAACCTCAAAGCCAATCCCCAAATTTAACACACAGTATTAATGTGAGCATTATCTCAAACATAAATGTTATATTAATATACTAACTATTATAATTATTAACATAATAAGTATTATTTTATAAATATAAGATATTGTTTTTATTAAAATTTATATAATTATTAATAACTAAAAATAATTAATATTTAAAAAAATATAATTATAATTATGAATGTAATTATTAATGTGATGGGTAGTTGAGTAATTATTAATGTGATGGGTTTATCATCTATATATTAACCAAGGTGGTTATGAATATGTAATATATTATATAAAATTCTTCTTCAGTCTTATGCTTTAGTACTTTAATAATAAAGAGATACAAAATATATCAGATTCCACTGTCCAATCTAAAGTTTTTGTACATTAATAATAATAAAGAGACACACGCTAAGGACGATATGTGCCTTTTGGTTGTCATCAAACGGTTGTTACATCTCAACGAAGTTAGATGGCTTCTGGCGATCATCAAACAGTTGTTACATCTCAACGAAATTTGATTCTCTCAGCCAATGGTGAGCGATATATAATATAGGAAACATATAGAGGTGGAAAATGGTAATTATTCTGTCTATAGGAGAGAATTTTATAAGAATTTCGTTAATATGATTATGAAAATCTTTAGAAGAGTTTGATTGGTGTAGTCATAGATAGATTTTTCTAGATTATTTCTAAACAATTTTAACAATTTTAATCCAGAATTTTAGTTGTATATTCTTAGAGGAACAACTGAATGAATCAAACGTTTCATGAATGTATTTTTTTATTACTCAAACGTTCAAATTGGTATCTAATCTACATTCAGAATAATAAATTACTGGGAAAGAACTAGTTTCCAAACAGCTTGGCCATTCGGTTGGTTAACAGAAGCAATACAGCCAATATACGTTCGGTTTATAATGAACTAGATCTGTAAATTTGAGAGGATATTGCAACGATGGCCAGGCTGCTCAAATCAAAATTTTAGTGGTTTGTTTTGTTCCAAATATCTTTCTATTCTTTTAATAAAATATATTCAAATTTTTTTTTATTACAGGGGAAGTTAAGTCTGGAAACACTTCGTTTTTTTCTTTGACAGTATAGGAACAAACAATATGTTGCCACTTGTAGTAGGTTCTAGATGACCTAGACATGCTTTATTAAAGAGACATGTTTTATAAGAGAACGGATTGTGTTCAATCAGCAAGTCGACATAGTCATATTAGAACATGAACAACGAAAGAGATATGTTCGAAACGCAAAAATGATTCTATCCACTTCGTACCATAGATTCAATTCCACAAGACGACACGAAGATCTTTAGAAATCTAAAGTATCTCTAGTGCAACAATTATCTAGCAAACTTTGAAACCTCTATTCTATAAGTAGATGCGCTAATCATTTAATCCTAGGAAATAACGATAAACTAAATTGTAAAGTATAAATAGGGAATGATGAACAATATAATTAGTGAAACCATTGAAACTAAATAGTTATTGAAGATAATGCAGAAATTATATAAAAGAGAGTCGGTTCACTTGAACTTTAGATTAGTAGTTTGTTTCTATTTCTTTAGTTTTGGTTTTAACTTATTTATTTGTATGTAACTTATATATTGTTTGATTTCTAATTAGAATGTAGAGCGACTTGCGGATGCGGTTTTTTTTGGTGTAGTCTTTCATATTAGAGCTAACTAGTACAACATTCAATAATTTGATTTTGCAATATTTTATCACGGTATCAAAGCTCCACGGTTGAATCAAAGCCACAGTGCTTTGATCTTTGTGAATAATCCACGTGGCAGAGGAGAAGCCCTTGATGACTTGAGGGTAGCCTGACTGAGATTGTGAGAAAGTTTGCTTTTTTGGGAAGGTAAAGATGATGAACGCGTTTGTCTCCCTCACAGGTGCATCGATCAGTGTTGATCTGCGCCTGAGAAAGGCACTGATTTCTAAAATCAGCGCGGATTCACATAGAGAACGCATTGATTCATGTTAGCACTTATGGAGTTTCTGCCAAACGTGACCAATGTAGGATCTAGAGGTTTTTAGGGTGCCAACAGAGAAAGAGAGCTCGTGATTGGAGGAGCCAATCTTCTTGGATTGAAGGAGGGAGAGAGCTTGTGTCGGAGGAGCTAGAGAGCTCGTGCGTTGGAGCGTCATTGAGCCAGAGAGCTCGTGTCGAAAGAGCCAGAGAGCCCGTGCTATGGAGTGTCGTGGAGCCAGAGTGCTCATGATACGGATCACCGACTGAACCCAAATAGCTTCTCCCTGTGGAGCCAGAGAGCTCATGCCTATAGATCTAGTGAGAGCGTGTCAGAGGAGCCGGAGAGTTGTGGCATAAGAGGCAACAAAAGTGGGAGGATCGCAGAAAGCGTGATTTGTGACAGACTGAGGCCGTGATGCAGTGCCCAGAACAACCTACCAGAGTGGTCAAAAAATAGGTAGATATGTCTCTTGATATTATTATATTTTGTGGATTTGAGATAGATTCGTTTGTAGATGTGGTTTTCTGTCAATTTTTGGAAGTCATTTTTTTATTGTCAAGATGAATGATCTGATAGAGGTATACTTGAATGAGAGAAACAAGCTCGACGGTTCCAATTATTCTAATTGGAAATTAGAGTTACAGGCTATGCTAGAAGGGCATAATAGATGGGGGATCGCAACTGGAGATGAGGTGAAACCAAAAATTATAGGAGATATAATAGCTGCGACAATACACGAGTGGGAGAAGAGGGAGAAGAAGGCAAGAACAATGTTGACGATGGAAGTCAAGGACTGCATCATCCCTCACATCAGAGATTGTAAGTCTGCGAATGAAATATGGACAACTCTCAGAGACCTGTACGAAATTAGAAATACAAATCACCTATTATTCCTAAAAATAAAGATTCTTTCCATCAAGGTGGCAAAGAATGAGACAATAGCTACACTCATCTCACACATCAAGGATCTTAAATACAAGCTCGACGCCATTGGAGAGGTTATAATTAATATTGATCTGGTAACTATTACTATGAATGGTATGATTGACGACTACCAGATGTTTATAACAAGCTTGAATGCTAGATGAAAAGCCCCCAAATTCAAAGAATTGAAAGGGATTCTCATGCAAGAGGAGGAAAGTTGGATGACATTGAAAACCCAGAATTCTATCTAGCTCTCATGGCGAAGAAGAAGCCATTCAAAGGAAAGGCGAATGGAGGACAAAGAGGTGAAGGCACAACACAGAAAAGGTCGAATCCATCTTAAGGTATGTCACCAAATAGGAATAATCCGCCATTAAAATGTTTTATTGTGGAAAGATTGGCCATATGGCTAAACATTGTCGAAAGAAGGAATATAATGAAGGTTAACAGAGATACAAGAGACATGTAGAGAATTTCTTAGATGATGACCATAACCAAGATGTCAGACTTTTTATGTCTGAATTTGATGAGAAGGATGAAGAATATACATGGTATGTGGATTCAAGAGCATCCACCCACATGACAGGAAAAGGAGAGTGGATTAAAGAATTCATGGAAACCAACACGAGAGAAAAAATATACCTTGGCGATGATAGGGGGTACCAAATCAAAGGACACGGTAATGTTCCTGTAATTATCCTTGATGGTAATATTAGGCACATTCAGAACGTGATGTATTTATCGGGTATTAATAAGAATATGATTTTTTTTCAATGATAACAGGTGAGAACCTTAAGGTAGAATTTTATAAATCATATTGTGTTGTTAAAGATTTCTCGGATTCTATGAAGATAATTGCAACATGGATTCGTGTGGGCGGTCTTTACAAGTTGAATGTGAGAACTGCACCACATCAAGCCTTTACATCGTCAGGTATGTCTACGGAAGAAATATGGCATCGGTGATTTGGCCACATATATTTTTCAAAGATTTGCAGTTACTTTAGAAGAAAGGTATGGTTACTGGTCTTCCTTATTTAAAGCATATTCATGTTGATTGTGAACCATGTTCTCTTGGGAAGATACACAGAGATGAATTTCCTGTTAATGTTAATAGAAAACAAAGAGATATACTAGAGTTAGTCCACAATGATTTATGTGAGCCAATGCAGTCAAGATCTTTGGGAGGTGCATATTACTTCTTATTGTTTGTTGATGACTGTACTAGATTTATGTGGGTATATTTTCTCAGCAAAAAGAGTCATGTTTTTTAATATTTCAAGCAATTCAAAAGCATGATAGAGATGCAGATAAGAAAATACATCAAGATTCTCCCCTCCGATCAAGGGGGAGAGTACAGGAAGATTGAATTCAAAAAATATTGCAAAGAACATGGAATACTGTCGCATTTTACAGCACCCCACACTCCTCAATGGAACGAGGTTGCAGAAAGGAGAAACAAAATCCTCATCAAGTGTGCTCACTGTATGCTGAAAGGTAAGAATCTTGCTAACAGATTTTATGCTGGAGCAATAAACACTACAGTGTATTTGAAAAAAATGAGTCCTACAAAGAGTCTTGAATTTAAAACTCCTTTTGAAGCTTTACTAGGATTTAAACATGTTGTTAAGCATTTAATATTTTTTTGGATCCAAATCCTTTGCCCATGTTCCAAAGAAGGATAGAAAGAAACTGGATTCAAAGGCTATCAAATGTATTTTTGTTGGTTATTCTACATAATTTAAAGGTTACAAATTGTTTCATCCCTCTACTTTTAAAGCTTTTGCGAGGAGAAATGTAGTGTTTCATGAGTAGGTACATGAGGAAATAGTGTAGAAAACAATGATGACAGTGATATTCCATCGCTGGTGGAAGAAGGGAATGGTGAAATAGGAGAAAACCATGAACAACAATAGTAGCAACAACAACAAGAGGAGAAAAGGGAAGAAGCAAAAATTTTAGATACAAATATCGAAGCAATTCCATCAAGGGATAAGCAGGACAGGTTGGTTACCACTACTAGCTAGATATTGAGAGAATGATTTTATAACTAGCATGTTAAGTGTTGTTGAACCCTCTATTTATAAATAAGCAAGTCAATATAAGGAATGGAGGGAAGCCATGAAAAAAGAGCATGATTCAATTCTAAAAAAAAAAACTTGGGAGCTAGTTGAATTACCTGAGGGTAAACAAACCATAGGTTGCAAATGGTTATACAAACCCAAATTTTAAGCATATGGGAGCATAGATAAATATAAGGCTATACTGGTTGCAAAGGGGTATTCACAAAAAGAAGGTATGGACTATGAGGAAAGCTTCTCCCTGGTAGCTAAAATTAATACAATTAGAATGTTAAAACCTTCGCTACTAAATATCACTAGATGATTCGCCAACTAGATGTTAAATCTACTTTCTTAAATGGGGAATTAAAAGAGGAGGTATATTTAGAGAAACCTAAGGGGTTTTGAAACAGGGAAAAGAACATTTAGTCTCTAGATTAAAGAAAGATTTATATGGACTAAAACAGGATCCAAGAGAATGGTACAATAAAATTGATTCATTCTTCTTGCAGCACAGCTACAATAGAAGCAAAAATGACCCCAATCTCTATATTGTTTTTGACGAAAAGGGGAAAATTGTTTTTATTTATTTGTATGTATATGATCTTTTAATTATAGGAAATACAGATAAACTCATTGAAAAAATAAAGGTGCAGATGTCACAAATGTTTGAAATGAAAGACCTCACTGAGATTCACTATTTTTTGGGTTCAGAGATCTGGAGAGATTCGGGACATGCTATTCTAGCACATCATAAGTACGCTAGGAGTCTTTTGAATTTTTTAAAGATGGATCAGTATAAGGTTGCACCAGTTCCGCTACAATAGAACAACAAACTTCAGTGTGAGGAAGGTTCAAAGGAGTTGGATGCAACATTGTACAGGCAGTTGGTCAGGATTTTAATCTAATTGACCACTACTAGACTAGATTTGGCTTATGTAGTCACTCCATTGAGCCAATTTATGTCCAAGCCAATTGAGAGCCATTGGATTGTAGCTAAATGTGTCTTACGGTATCTACAAGGAACCTTAGACTATGGAATTTTATATACTGATTCTTGTGATGTGAAATTGACAAGTTTTTCACACTTTGACTGGGCTGGAAACATAGATCACAGGTGATACATAACTGGCTATAAGTTTAGCATTGGGTCTGGGGTAATTGTATGGAGTAGTAAAAAGCAAAACATAATTTCATTTTCTTTGGTGGAAGCAGACTACCAAGCGATGTGTGCAGTGACTTGTGAAGAAAATTGTTTGGGGCGAATTCTGCAACATGCAGGAGAAGAAAAAAAGTTGCAATAGTTATCATATGTGATAACTAGAGCTCCATCAAACTTTCAAACAATCCGGTGTTTCATTAAAACACTAAGCACATTGATACATAGTTCCACTTTGTCGGGGAGAAAGTTCAGTCTAAAAAAATTCATGTTGAATATTGTAATACTGGTGACAATATTGCCGATATTATTACTAATCCTCTTGGTAGAATTAAATTTCATATGTTTAGGGACATGATAGGAATATATTTGAACCCTTTCTCCATTAAGGGGGAGTGTTGAAGATAATGGAGAAACTATATTAGACAGGGTCAGTTCTCCTAAACCTTAGATTAGGAGTTTGTTCCAATTTCTTAGGCGTTGGTTATAACTTCCCTATTTGCATGTAACCTATATATTGTTTGATTTCTAATGAGAATGTAGAGTGACTTACGGACGCAGTCCCTCCTAGTGTAGTCTCTCAGAGTAGAGCTAATCAGTACAACTTTGAATAATTATATTATGCCATATTTTGTCAATAGTAACGTATAAATAAGGGATGACAAACAATATAAGTTGTGGAATAAGTAAAGTTGTAGTTCTTATTTCAAAATAATATATTCTCATATTCATTTGTGGATTGATAGCTATATATTGAATTTGGTTTTTTTCCTATAAATATCTTTTGAAGGAGTAGGGAGGCATATTTCAAATTGATAACTATGTATTGAATTTGGGAATTTTTCCTATAAAGTTCTCTTGAAGGAGCAGGGAGTCGTATTTCAGAAGTAACACTACATTTCTTATTTTATTTCCTTTTCTAAATTATTCACATTATTTTAGCTTCTATTCCTACATTATTTCTTCTTGTGTGTTGTGTTTTATTTTTATTACAAGATTTATATTTTCTTGCATGAGTGAAAGTCACAAAGAAAATAACTAAAGCATAGCTATCTATTGAGACATGAATTTATACAATGCCAAACAACTAACTATATATCTACAATTGTGTTACAACTACTCGAACTCTACATCCAGACTATGCATTCTCATACATTTGATCATCTACTTTTATACACAAAACGAAGTCAGCTATTTGGCCCTTCAATTATTAATAGGTTAAGGTAGTGGTGACCCTTTAAATATGAACATGTTATGGCGGTGAGGTGGTGTAGGATTTGAAGGTATTGCGTTGGAGAAATCAAAGGGGTAAATTTTTTTAACACTCCCCCTTAATTACAACTCACAAATTAACCATGAATTAACATCACTTAAACATGCATACTAGTCTAAGTCTAAGTGATGGTTACAATGACTTAAGAACTTTGAAATCAACTCTTTAGCTAGATCTATTTTTCCTTTTATTCCAAATCTTCTATCCTATGAATGGCTCCATCTTTGGTGTAGGTTCCAAATTTCAGTTTCTTGATTTATTATTGCAGCTCTTCCATTGTTAAATTTTGTTTATCAAAAAAACATAGAAAATTATTTTAGGGTGTTCATGGATGTATTTTCCCTCTTTAGAAATATGTTTGTAATTGGACAACTACCACGTATAAAATTTTATAGCTTGTTCTTTTTCATCAATCTGTTGATTATCAATTCATTGCAACATAAGTTCATAATAGAATTTTATCTCTTTAGGACTCCAATACATGAAAATTTCATTGAAATTTTCATTTTTAACTTCGTTCATGTTGTCTTCAACATTTATTGCTACAAATTCTATGCAGACATCATCAACACATGGTGTTTCAAGCCATGTTTCAAGGAACTTTAATTATTCTTCAAATTTTGTTCTTTCATATGGGTTGCTTCTAACATATGCACACACAAAATCAATGTTAATTTTATATGAAAAAACATCTTTAGAACAATATTGGTTATGTTCATTCCGCTATGGAATGAGAGCTTTATTTTTTTGTTCCTTCTTTGACTCTTGTGATGCCTCATAATCTTGATTCTCCACATCTGCTTTTGCAAAAAAAAATTCTTCGACTTGGTTTCTAGACACAAGTGAGTTTTTGTTACCGAATAGCAATGCATCAATGATATTTTATTGTTGCATCAGTTTCAACCACTCATCACTAGTTAATTTTTCCTCATCAAATTTAACACCAACAATTTCAATTGTTGGATCCACTAAATCAATTATTGCTCCATTAGAAACATTGTCTATTCCAAAATCAGCTTTTGCTAGTAACACACCATCAACATTGTGATGAAATTTCATCTTTTTGTAAACATGTTGCTATAGATCCATCTTGAAGCACTACTACAACAGGTTGTACGATACTACGATCTTTGACTTGATTACTCCCCCTTGCACCAAATTCTACTTCCAGGATCTTCCATGTTTCCTTGGAATTTTTAGATTTTGCTACCTTACACAAAAGCATCTCACCCAATACTTGTATGAAAAAATCCAATGCTAAAGCATCACATTCTTCATCATATGTGTTATTAGAGTGATACTCAATTAAATATTTAGCTCAAATACAAGATAGCATTTGGCTAACCCAAAAATCATAATATTTACCAGTAAACATAGGCAGTGGCAACAGATCAAAGCTACACCATTCACCTTCGATCTCTTCTCCGTCTTCTGCTAGAATTCTTAGTTCATCAGCTCCAGCCTGAACTGTAGCGATATTTTCCTTTCCTTTTCGATTCATTTTCTTAATCCACTTTAGTTGTCTTTTGTGACCCATGACTACTATATTTCCTTTGTATTATATTTATTTCCCTAACTTCATAAAGCTATCTTTATTATCGCCCCTGAAAAAAATATGATCTTTAATATGCACCCCCATCACAATATTCACTCAAAAAAACCATGTCATGCTTGAAAAAACAACAATATATTTTGTAGAAAAACATTTATTTTGCAAAACCTATAACTTTCTTTCTAATATAACTTTATTTCTAATCAAAATTTATTTCCAATCAAACCATTTGTGTTGTTATAAACCCACTTTATAATATCCTACCATTAAAAAAATTATTTTCATAAACAAGCCTAAAATAGATCTGATCAATTCCCATTAAAAAAAAACATCATAAATGCCTTGACACATATATGTATAAGCTCATAAAATATCTCTTCACCTTTTAAAAACCATTTTGTTTTCTTGAATAAAAAAATCCCTTCAAGCCTTTGACTTGCGCAGCTACCACTACCTTCAAACATGAGTCCATGTGGATGTTAAAGAATATTCAACCATGAACGACCTTCCCAAAAATGCTTTTGTCATTTCCTGTCTCTCGTTGTTTCAACTTCAATTTGACTCTTTTGCTCTCTCACCATATTTGATGGCAATTTGTTTAAACAGAACGTCAAACTCTATATCAAGCACCATCCTGTGTAGGGGCCTACACACCAAGGAATAGATTAAAAAATTAAGCACTAATTCGATGGATTTGGCATGCAGAGGCCACCTCTCAGATCAAGATTCTTATTACAAATGGCATGATTCTAGAATTCACATCCACAAGATACTGGCAGACCAAAACAGAAACTTGACCAAGATGATCAGTTTGAAGTGTTACGATTTCACTCTTTTGTATGTCGTAGGAGTAGTTAATGAGTTTGGTCCCAAGATAAGAAGTACTTCATGGTGTATATTTCACCTTCCATTCATTTAAACTACCCCGCATTATATTTTTTTGGCCCACGCTTTCATCAGAACTGACACCAGCATGATCTTTTTCGTGATCTTTCTTGTTGGGATTTTGTTATGTGTGTGGGTTGAATGAAATGGCTTCATGAGAGCTTAAATTCCACACAAGACTCGAATTATCAGCATATACTTTCTAGATGTTGTCGAAGTTGTTGAAAGGCAGAGAAAAGCACAACTCGCACTAGCTACTATGCTGCGCTCAACTCCTTGTATACAAAAATTTCACCTTCTTGCAACAAACACGATTCCCATAACTTTTACAAAAGAAAACAACTACGAAATGTGTAACAGATGGAGAACAATGAACTATAATGGGAGAAAAATAGTATCATGAACATGAAAAATCAATAAAAAAGTCGAATAATGTTTTCCCACCACGGTTTCCTTGGGTGTTTTCACTATTTTCATAAGGTTATCTACCACGACCTATGAAACACCTTTATATTCTTCAATGATCACAACATAATCTTCTTCTCAATTAAAATAACAGACAATGCACAACTACATGTTCCCACAACACTACATCACACTCATTCAATACCTTATTGTTTATGATCTCAACTCGCTCTGATATTAGAGGAAAGGACAGGACAACGAGCATCAGTATGTGCTTGTTATTGAGACATGAATTTAAACAATGTCAAAAAAAAATGTGGGATTATTATAATTAATTTTTATAATCAATCATAAAAATTAATTATAATTAATAATTTAATTTCTAAATTATTATATTTAATAATTTAATCTAAATTATTGGGTCATATTGTATCTCACGAGGGTGTTAAGGTAGACTCTTTCTTGGTTTAACGGGTTATTATCGCAAGTTTGTTCTGAATTATGGGATAATAGTTTCTATTTATTATAATTATTTATTATGGGAGAAAAGTTTATATTTATTGTAATTATAATGAATTATGGGTTTCTATTTATTATAATTATTTTACTATAGACCTTGTCTTGGTTCTTAAAATAGTTACGTCCTCCTCATAATTATTGTGGTTTCCTAAGTTATGAGGAAAACACAGCTCCAATTATTGAGACATGAATTTATACAGCATCAAACAACTAACTATGCACCTACAACTACGTTAAAAATATTCGAATTGTGCATCGTGACTATGCTTTCTCCTATGCTCGATCATATACTTTTATACACAAAACAAAGTCGATTATTTGGCCCTTCGACGTTTAATAGCTTAAGGCAGTGCCACCCCTTTAAATCTAAACAGGTTATGGCAAAGAGGCAGTGCGCGAGGTGAATGAGGTGTGTTAGTGAAATTACAGGAATAATTATTTTTAACAATGTGGATAAGCTCAAAAGTGTTAAATTACATGATTATGAATACCATACCTATTATTCCAAGTACTCATTTACATGATTATGAATACCATACCTATTATGGCAAGTACTCATTTATTCATTAGAGAACTTTGGAGGTCTAAAATGGGCCTCCTAAACAAAATGTACAATCGAAATAAAATTTATAGAAACCAATAGCATTCAAGATGATGATGTCAACCATGGGGGATGATTCACCATTTTTGAGGTAAAAAAGTAAAAATATTAAAAAATATTAAAACCATTTTTTCAACTTGTATTTTCAAGTTATCTCCCTAAGGGTTTACTCAAATTTGGAGCGGGAGTACTCATTGGATGAAAAAAATAATTCCTCATCCAAGGAGTACGCATGTTGTATACATTCGATGGACCCTTCTACAAGAAAAATGTTAAATACATGAAAAAATGTGATTGCATTCATATTTTTCATGTATTTATAATTTTTTCGTGTAGCGGGGTTGATTGAAGTTATGTTAAATGGATACTCCTTGGATGAGGAATCAAATTATGCATCGAAAGAGTGTTCCTACTAGATATTTGACTAAACCCATAGGGAGATAAGTTGAAAATATGAGATGAAAAAATATATATATATATTTTTTCCCTCTAAAATATGATGATGTAATCTAATTTTATTTTTTTCGTACAAGCTAACTATGCATAGTTATTGATAACACCCTGCATGTAAGCACAACACAAGGGGTAACATATTGGGCACTGGTCTCATGGTTGGGAGGATGAAGCACTAAATTAACTAGTATGTATATTAGAAATTAAAATAATTACTCTGTGTGTTTTTGTGTGCTAATGCTATAAGATTGAATGGATAATTAATAACAAAATTTGTAGGGGAAAGAATATTCAAAGAACAATTTTATTCTGTAAAGTTAGGTATTAATAATACAATGTTGATAACCTTAAATGGAATTAATGTTAGATAAAATCATTGAGCTAGAGTTAGTTTCTTGGCATACACACGGTAATTGCCTAGCATGGGAACAGACCCTGGCTATTAACCTCCAGTACAATAAATTATAACAGTAAGAATATAGAATTTTTCATAGAATAACCAATGAACCAATATTTCCAAAATTAACTGAAGTTTATTAGAAAGAAAACAACCCCAGAATACTATGATGTTCCAAAATAATAAATGAGTTTCTTGCATGGAATAAAATCACAATACCAACTTAGAATAACAATAGTCATGAACTTCTAAGTTACACATAGGAAAATAAAATTGAGAGAATCATGCAATGTGTACATTACGTAAATAAGTGAGCATGATCTATTAAATAAAACCCGAGAAGGAAAAAAATTTGGGTTACAGTAGAAATAGTTCCAAAATATAACTAATTGAGTATTATTCTTACAATGGACCAAAATATTAATCAGAGAATCCTTAAAATTCGAGATTCCCAAGGAACTGTAAAAACCCTCAAATAAAATAAATCCAAATTATATTTCAAACATAATTTAATTAGTGATCTGAGACAACATCTCTCGCTACCCACAATCTAGAATTGGAAAGCGATTCATGCCTATGAAAACTGAAAGAAGAATAGTCTATTGAATACAATGGAAACAAGCTAACCCTAAGTACCTGGGCTAGGAGGAAGTCATATAATTCTTGGATGTTGATAACCAGGTTTTTAGAAGCGGGTACAGTCAACAAAATTAAATCATGGTCATTTTTTTTAAGAAGTAGAATGGAAAGCTAAAAACATAAGAAGGTTTATCTCAGTAAAACATAAAAAATTTACATGTACACTATATGTTTTTTCCATCACTTCTAACTGGAGTCCAGGCCTTTCTAGAAATGGTTCGTGTAAATGGAAGTGAGTTAAAAACACCATTATAAACCATGAAAATTTTCAAACAGTTCAATACCTTAACCGATCAGTGGTTCAGGTAAGAAATGAGGGACTGAATAATGAAAACCACATAGGTGAAAGAAAATGGCCATGTAGTAGCATAACTGTTCTGAAAAATCATTTCATTCTAAAACCTGTGAGTTGGCGATGGGTGTAATGCTCTTTGCGTTGGAACCAGAATAGATAACAACAACCAAGGATGGAAAATGGAGACACTTTGTGACAAATTTGGAGGAGGCGACGTCAAAAACTCACTGTGAAAAGAAAAAATGAGTTAGGAAAATGGTTTTTCTTGGAAGTTACCAAAACCTAACCCAAATCAATCTCCATCATAGATAATGAGTCCTTAATCTAAGCCCTAGATGAAGTCCTAGGTTCAAGGTCGATGCTAGGTTTTAAGCCGAAGCCAAGTGTCTAGAAAATTCCCGAACTTACCACATTCATTTAAAGATAGCTAGGTTTTGGGTATGGTTAGGTTGAGGATCAATAGAAGTGTGAACAAATAAGAACCACCATATAACCTCATACTAATTTACATTTATTTCTATGCAATGTAACAAATGTTGGAAACTACATAAAACACTATGTTACTAAAGACAATCACAACCATACATATAAGAAATGGGTGTTACAGGTATATTAAAATTTTTTAATTGGTGATACATATATGTTTATAGAAATAAAAAAGGTATTATGTTAGGTAGTCAACTTTTCATAGCAAGTTAACCAATGTAAGTTATGTGTTAAGAACTGTTTTTTTTATTTTTTTTATTTTTACTTAGGGATATGTCTAGGGATATATGATAGGTGGTATCATAGCCATAGTTTTAAAGTTTTTGCCTCTGGGTTGAAAAATATTAACAAACATTGTGATTTTCACATAGAGAGAGAGAGAGAGAGAGAGAGAGAGAGAGAGAGAGAGAGAGAGAGAGAGAGAGAGAGATTATGAGAACATCATGATTTCCATGAGTGAGACCTGCGATGGAAAATGGTTCAACCCTTTTTTGGAAAACGATTTAGAAATGTGGGTGTAGTTGGGAGAAGAATCAAGAACCACCAATTTTGTTATATTGGAGACAGTCCAAGAGATGAAGAGTGAAATGGACATATTAAGAGCCGAAAATGAAAGGTTGAGGCATGAACAAGAAAAAATTATGAAAACCTTGTATGATAAACAAAACCATTGACAACCCATTCCAATTCCAGAGCCAAAGAATCTTATTGGTAATAAAGATTTAAGGGGTGAAAATACAGAATCAGAATATGATCAAGAGAGGCAAGAAGAAGAATCAGAAAACATATCTAATCATAAAAGAAATAACAGATAGGAAGATGAATTGTAAGGAGAATTTAAGAAAATAAAACCTCCAATAGTTGATAATGAACAGGAAGAGGATGTTGAAGGCTGGCTTATCAGTATGAAAAAATATTTCCGATCGTACGCATATGATCATAATTTAAAGGATCGATTGGTGATCTATCAGTTGCAAGTAAAAGCCACTTTATGGTGGGATGAAGTTAAAACAATATGTGGAATCAATGAGAAAAATGTGACATCAAAATTTTTTTAGAAACATTTTAAAGACAAGTATCTAACTCAAATATTTTATGATGAAAAAGTGAATGGATTTCACAATATTCAGTTAGGCTAAGTGACCATGGAAGAATTCATAAACAAATTCACATCCCTGCTACGATATGGTCCTTATGTACGCAAGAAAAAGGCAAAGGTTCAATGATTTATTAACAATTTACCTACGTTCATGAAGTACCATCTATAATTTGATATTCCAAAAACAATGGATGAAGTCATGAGGAAGGCACGTATACGTTATCAGTGTTTAAATAAAAAATGATGCGGGGAAAATATGGACTGAAAAGAAAAGAATCAAGTTTTCATTAGGAGCTAAGGGAAATAACTCCAAAGATGTTAAAGTAACCTACAAAAATCTGCAACAGAACCAAAATACTATTAAGACCCAACAGAGGTTTAGACTGTAAAATTAATTAAAGGCCTATGAAAAGTATAATAAAATTAAAGTGGAACTAGCAACTCTTAGAAAATTATGTATTACACAGAAATGGAACACATAAAATATGCAGAAACAAAAACACATAAATAACATATAGAACAAGAGAGACATAAATATATGTGGTTCACCCAACTTAGGCTACATCCACGGAGACAACCATTCCTTATTTTATATTATCCAGCAAAATGAAGAGACACAACTTACGCAAGATCCGTTGTAATATCCTCTACTCTCTCACACAGTGCCCCTTGCTATTTCTCCCTCCAACTATACACACTATACACAAAAACAATACAATACCCTCATATAATAGAGGGGTTTCCTTCTAGGGAAAAAAAAACCTAAATTAAACATCACTTCTACCATTATATCATCAGCCTAATGAACAACCGAGATTGACTATGAAATTGAAATATTTTAGAAGGAAAATTTACATATGTTTTTAGCGTCGGGGGTGTTTCCCCAAAAACCGCCTGCCCAGGGGGGGCTCCAAACGATCACCATCACCCCCCCTAGACCCTCGTAATGGCGATCAAATAATGGGCGGTGTTGTTTCCTCATTAAGAACAAGCGTCCAACACGGTGATAGATATAATAAGGAAGATAATCAGGATCCACACCCAACAACTACTAGACCTCTTGTACAATGTTGGGGATGTGGTGGATGTAGAAATTTATTAATACTAATGTATTACCAGATCCTCCTGATCTAGAAATATTTATATTCGTTCTAAATATGGAATCCATCCACTATTAAACTTGCGGAAATTTAAAACTCAATTGCAAACACATGTGAATAATTGCAACATGGATTCATGTGGGCAGTCTTTACAAGTTGAATGTGAGAACTCCGCCACATCAAGCCTTTACATCGTCATGTATGTCTGTGGAAAAAATATGGCATCGGTGATTTGGCCATATATATTTTTCAAAGATTTGCAGTTACTTTAGAAGAAAGGTATGGTTACTGGTCTTCCTTATTTAAAGCATATTCATGTTTATTGTGAAGCGTGTTCTCTTGGGAAGATACACAGAGATGAATTTCCTGTTAATGTTAATAGAAAACAATGAGATATACTAGAGTTAGTCCACACTGATTTATGTGGGCCAATGCAGTCAAGATATTTGGGAGGTGCATATTACTTCTTATTTTTTGTCGATGGCTGTACTAGATTTATGTGGGTATATTTTCTGAGCAAAAAGAGTCATGTTTTTTAATATTTCAAGCAATTCAGAAGCATGATAGAGATCCAGATAAGAAAATACATCAAGATTATCCCCTCGGATCAAAGGGGGAGAGTACAGGAAGATTGACTTCAACAAATATTTCACATAACATGGAATACTGTCGCATTTTATAGCACCCACACTCCTCAGTGGAATGAGATTGCAGAAAGGAGAAACAAAATCCTCATCAAGTGTGCTCACTGTATGCTGAAAGGTAAGAATATTTTTAACGTATTTTGGGCTAGAGCGGTAAACTCTACGATGTATTTGAAAAACATGAGTCCTACAAAGAGTCTTGAATTTAAAACTCCTTTTGAAGATTTACTAAGATTTAAACATGTTGTTAAGCATTTAATATTTTTTGGATCCAAATCCTTTGCCCATGTTCCAAAGAAGGATAGAAAGAAACTGGATTCGAAGGCTATCAAATGTATTTTTGTTGGTTATTCTATAGAATTTAAATCTTACAAACTATTTGATCCCTCTACTTTTAAATATTTTGCGAGGAGAGATGTAGTGTTTCATGAGTAGGTACATGACGGAAATAGTGTAGAAAACAATGATGACAGTGATATTCCATCACTGGTGGAAGAAGGGAACGGTGAAATAGGAGAAAGCCATCAACCAAAGTAGTAGCAAAAGAAGCAAGAGTAGAAAAGGGAAGAAGCATAAAGTTTAGATACAAATATCTAAGCAAGTCCACCAAGGGATAAGCAGGACAGGTTGGTTACCACTATGATGCCCAGGAGATCAAGTAGGAAAACATAACTACTAGCCAGTTATTGAGAGAATGATTTTATAACTAGCATGTTAAGTGTTTTTCAACCCTCTATTTATAAATAAGCAAGTCAATATAAGGAATGGAGGGTAGCCATGAAAGAAGAACATGATTCAATTCTAAAAAATAAAACTTGGGAGCTAGTTGAATTACCTGAGGGTAAACAAACCATAGGTTGCAGATGGCTATACAAACCCAAATTTTAAGTAGATGGGAGAATAGATAAATATAAAGCTATACTGGTTGCAAAGGGTATTCACAAAAATAAGGTATGGACTATGAGGAAAGCTTCTCCCTGGTAGCTAAAATTAATACAATTAGAATGTTAAAACCTTCGCTACTAAATATCACTAGATGATGCGCCAACTAGATGTTAAATATTCTTTCTTGAACGGGGAATTGAAAGAGGAGGTATATTTAGAGAAACCTGAGGGGTTTTCCAAATAGGGAAAATAACATTTAGTCTCTAGATTAAAGAAAGATTTATATGGACTAAAACAGGATCCCAGAGAATGGTACAATAAAATTGATTCATTCTTCTTGCAGCACAGCTACAGTAGAAGAAAAAATGACCCCAATCTCTATATTGTGTTGATGAAAAGGGGAAAATTGTTTTGATTTATTTATATGTATATGATCTCTTAATTACAGGAAATGGAGATAAAATCATTGAAAAAATCAAGGTGCAGATGTCACAAATGTTTGAGATGAAAGACCTCACTGAGATTCACTATTGTTTGGGTCTAGAGATCTAGAGAGATTTAGGACATGCTATTCTAACACATCGTAAGTATGTTAGGAGTATTTTGAATTTTTTTAAGATGGATCAGTATAAGGTTGCAGCAGTGCCGCTACAATAGAACGACAAACTTCAGCGTGAGGATGGTTCAAAGGAGTTAGATGCAACATTGTACAAGCAGTTGGTTAGGATTTTAATCTAATTGACCACTACTAGACTAGATTTGGCTTATGCAGTCACTCCATTAAGCCAATTTATGTCCAAGCCAATTGAGAGCCATTGGATTGTAGCTAAATGTGTCTTAAGGTATCTACAAGGAACCTTAGACTATGGAATTTTGTATACTGATTCTTGTGTTGTGAGATTGACAAGTTTTTCACACTTCGACTGGGCTCGAAACATAGATCACAGGTGATACATAACTGGCTATAAGTTTAGCATTAGGTCTGGGGTAATTGTATGGAGTAGTAAAAAGAAAAACACAATTTCCTTGTCTTCAGCAGAAGCGGAGTACCAAGCGATGTGTGCAGTGACTTGTGAAGAAAATTGTTTTGGGCGACTTCTACAAGATGTAGGAGAAGAAAAAAAGTTGCAATAGTTATCATATGTGATAACCAGAGCTCCATCAAACTTGCAAACAATCTGGTGTTTCACTAAAACACTAAGCACATTGATACATAGTTCCACTTTGTCAGGGAGAAAGTTCAGTCTAAAAAAATTCATGTTGAATATTGTAATACTGGTCATAATATTTTTGATGTTTTTACTAATCCTCTTGGTAGAATTAAATTTCAGATGTTTAGGGACATGATAGGAATATATTTGAACCCTTTCTCCATTAAGGGGGAGTGTTGAAGATAATGGAGAAACTATATTAGAGAGGGTCGGTTCACCTGAACCTTATATTAAGAGTTTGTTCCTATTTCTTAGGTGTTGGTTATAACTTCCCTATTTGCATGTAACCTATATATTGTTTGATTTCTAATGAGAATGTAGAGTGACTTACGGACGCAGTCCCTCCTGGAGTAGCTTCTCAGAGTAGAGCTAACCTGTACAACTTTCAATAATTTGATTATGCCATATTTTGTCAATAGTGACTTATAAATAAGGGATGACAAACAATATAAGTTGTGGAAAAAGCAAATTTGGAGTTCTTATTTCAAAATAATATATTCTCATATTCATTTGTGGCTCAATAGCTATATATTGAATTTGGTTTTTTTTCCTATAAATATCTTTTGAAGGAGTAGGGAGGCATATTTCAAATTGATAACTATGTATTGAATTTGGTAATTTTTCCTATAAAGTTCTTTTGAAGGAGCAGAGAGTCGTATTTCAAAAGTAACATTACATTTCTTATTTTATTTCCTTTTCTAAATTCTTCACATTAGTTTAGCTTCTATTCCTACATGATTTCTTGTTGCATGTTGCGTTTGATTTTTATTACAAGATTTATATTTTCCTGCACGAGTGAAAGTCACAAATAAAATAGCTAAAGCACAGCTATCTATTGAGACATGAATTTATATAATGCCAAACAACTAACTATATAGCTAAAATTGTGTTACAACTACTCGGACTCTATGCCCGGACTATGCATTCTCCTACGTTTGATCATCTACTTTTATACACAAAACAAAGTAATCTATTTGGCCCTTCTATTATTAATAGATTAAGGTAGTGGTGTCCCTTTAAATATGAACATGTTATGGCGGTGAGGTGGTGCAGGAGCTGAAGGCGGTGTGTTGGTGAAATGAAAGGGGTAAATTTTTTTAACACTCCACCTTAATTACGACTCACAAATTAACCATGAATTAACATAACATAAACATGTATACTAGTCTAAGTCCATGTGATGGTTACAATGACTTAAAAACTTTGAAATCAACTCTTTAGCTAGATTTATTTTTCCTTTTATTCCAAATCTTCTATCCTCTGAATGGCTCCATCTTTGGTGTAGGTTCTAAATTTCAGCTTCTTGATTTGTTGTTGCAGCTCTTCCATTGTTAAATTTTGTTTATCAAAAGAACATAGAAAATTATTTTAGGGTGTTCATGGATGTATTTTCCCTCTTTAGAAACATGTTTGTAACTGGACAACTACCACATATAAAATTTTATAGCTTTTTCTTTTTCATCAATCTGTTGATTATCAATTCATTGCAACATAAGTTCATAATATAATTTTATCTCTTTAGGACTCCAATACATGAAAATTTCATCGAAATTTTCATCTTTAACTTCGTTCATGTTCTCTTCAACATTTATTGCTGCAAATTCTATGCAGACATCATCAACACATGGTGTTTCAAGCCATGTTTCAAGGAACTTCAATTATTCTTCAAATTTTGTTCATTCCTCTGGGTTGCTTCTAACATATGCACACACAAAATCAATGTTAATTTTATATGAAAAAAATCAATGCTAATTTTATATGCACACACAAAATCAATGTTAATTTTGTAGACAAACATTTTTTTTGCAAAACCTATAACTTTCTTTCTAATCAAAATTTATTTCCAATCAAACCATTTGTGTTGTTATAAAAGCACTTTATAATATCCTACCATTAAAAAAATTATTTTCATAAACAAGACTAAAATAGATCTGATCAATTTCCATTAAAAAAAAACATCATAAATGCCTTGACACATATATGTATAAGCTCATAAAATATATCTTCACCTTTTAAAAACCATTTTTTTTCGTGAATAAAAAAGACCCTTCAAGCCTTTGACTTGCGCATCTACCACTACCTTCAAACATGAGTCCATGTGGATGTTAACGAATATTCAACCATGAACGAGCTTCCCAAAAATGCCTTGGTCATTTCCTGTCTCTCGTTGTTTCAACACCAATTTGACTCTCTTGCTCTCTCACCATATTTGGTGGCAATTTGTTTAATCAGAACGTCAAGCTCTATATCAAGCATCATCCTGTGTAGGGGCCTACACACCAAGGAATAGATTAAAAAATTAGGCACTATTTCAATGGATTTGGCATGCAGAGGTGACCTCTCAGATCAAGATTCTTATTACAAATGCCATGATTCTAGAATTCACATCCACAAGATACTGGCAGACCAAAACCGAAACTTGACAGAGATGATCAGTTTGAAGTGTTACGATTTCACTCTTTTGTATGTCGTAGGAGTAGTTAATGAGTTTGGTCCCAAGATAAGAAGTACTTCATGGTGTATATTTCACTTTCCATTCGTTTAAAATACCCCGCATTATATTTTTTTGGCCCACGCTTTCATCAGAACCGACACCGGCATGATCTTTCTCGTGATCTTTCCTGTTGGGATTTTGTTATGGGTGTGGGTTGAATGAAATGGGTTGATGAGAGCTTACATTCCACACAAGACTCAAATTATAAAAATATACTTTCTAGATGTTGTCAAAGTTGTTGAAAGGCATAGAAAAACACAACTCGCACTGGCTACTATGCTGCGCTCAACTCCTTGTATACAAAAATTTCACCTTCTTGCAACAGACATGATTCCCATAATTTTTACAAAAGAAAACAACTACGAAATGTGTAATAGATGGATAAAAATGAACTATAATGGGAGAAAAATAGTATCATGAACATGAAAAATCAATAAAAAAGTCGAATAATGTTTTCCCACCATGGTTTCCTTGGGTGTTTCCATTATTTTCATAAGGGTATATCCCACAACCTCCAAAACACCTTTATATTCTTCAATTATCACAACATAATCTTCTTCTCAATTAAAATAACAGACAATGCACCACTACATGTTCCCACAACACTACATCACACTCATTCAATACCTTATTGTTTATGATCTCAACTTTCTCTGATATTAGAGGAAAGGACATGACAAGGAGCATCAGTATGTGCTTGTTATTGAGACATGAGTTTATACAACGTCAAAAAAAATGTGGGATTATTATAATTAATTTTTATAATCAATCATAAAAATTAATTATAATTAATAATTTAATTTCTAAATTATTATATTTAATAATTTAATCTAAATTATTGGGTCATATTGTATCTCACGAGGGTGTTAAGGTAGACTCTAACAAAATAAAATCCATTAAGGAATGGAAAATCCCCACAACCTTAAAGCATCTGCGAGGATTTCTTGGTTTAACGGGTTATTATCGCAAGTTTGTTCTGAATTATGGGATAATAGTTTCTATTTATTATAATTATTTATTATGGGAGAAAAGTTTCTATTTATTGTAATTATAATGAATTATTGGGTTTCTATTTATTATAATTATTTTAATATAGACCTTGTCTTGGTTCTTAAAATAGTTATGTCCTCCTAATAATTATTGTGGTTTCCTAAGTTATGAGGAAAAGACAGCTCCAATTATTGAGACATGAATTTATACAGCATCAAACAGCTAACTATGCAGCTAAAACTACGTTAAAAATACTTGGATTGTGCATCATGACTATGCCTTCTCCTATGCTCTATCATATACTTTTATACACAAAAAAAAGTCGATTATTTGGCCCTTCGACGTTTAATAGCTTAAGGCAGTGCCACCCCTTTAAATCTAAACAGGTTATGGCAAAGAGGCAGTGCACGAGGTGAAGGAGGTGTGTTAGTGAAATTACAGGAATAATTATTTTTAACAATGTGGATAAGCTTAGAAGTGTTAAATTACATGATTATGAATACCATACCTATTATGGAAAGTACTCATTTATTCATTAGAGAACTTTGGAGGTCTAAAATAGGCCTCCTAAACAAAATGTACAATCGAAATAAAATTTATAAAAACCAATAGCATTCAAGATGATGATGTCAACCATGGGGGATGATTCACCATTTTTGAGGTAAAAAAGTAAAAATATTAAAAAATAATAAAATAATAAAACTATTTTTTCAACTTGTATTTTCAAGTTATCTCCCTAAGGTTTTACTTCAAATTTGGAGCGGAGTGTCATTGGATGAAAAATTAATTTCTCATCCAAGGAGTACCCATGTTGCATACATTCGATGGACCCTTCTACAAGAAAAATCTTAAATACATGAAAATGTGATTGAAATCACATTTTTCATGTATTTATAATTTTTCGTGTAGGCCGATTGAAGTTATGTTAAATGGATACTCCTTTGGATGAGGAATCAAATTATGCATCCAAAGTGTGTTCCCCGCGTAAATTTTACTAAACCCTGTGGAGATAAGTTGAAAATATGAGATGAATATATATATATATATATATATATATATATATATATATATATATATATATATATATATATATATATATATATATATATATATATATATATATATATATATATATATATATATATATATATATATATATATATATATATATATATATATATTCCCTCTAAAATATGATGATGTAATCTAATTTTATTTTTTTCGTAGAAGCTAACTATGCATAGTTATTGATAACACCCTGCATGTAAGCATAGCACAAGGGGTAACATATTGGGCACTGGTCTCTTGGTTGGGAGGATGAAGTGCTAAATTAACTAGTATGTGTATTAGAAATTAAAATAATTAGTCTGTGTATTTTTGTGTGCTAACGCTATAAGATTGAATGGATAATTAATAACAGAATTTATAGGAGAACGAATATTTAAAGAACAATTTTATTCTGTAAAGTAAGGTATTAATAATACAATGTTGATAACCTTAAAGGGAATTAATGTTAGATAAAATCATTGAGCTAGAGTTAGTTTCTTGGCATACACACGGTAATTTCCTAGCAGGGGAACATTCCCTGGCTATTAACCTCCAGTACAATAAATTATAACAGTAAGAATGTAGAATTTTTCATAGAATAACCAATGAACCAATATTTCCAAAATTAACTGAAGTTTATTAGAAATAAAACAACCCCAGAATACTATGATGTTCCAAAATAATAAATGAGTTCCTTGCATGGAATAAAATCACAATACCAACTTAGAATAACAATAGTCATGAAATTCTAAGTTACACATAGGAAAATAAAATTGAGAGATTCATGCAATGTGTACATTACGTCAATAAGTGAGCATGATCTATTAAATAAAACCCGAGAAGGAAAAAAATTAGGGTTACAGTAGAAATAGTTCCGAAATATAACTAATTGAGCATTATTCTTACAATGGACCAAAATATTAATCAGAGAAACCTTAAAATTCCAGAGTCCCAAGGAACTATAAAACCCTCAAATAAAATAAATCTAAATTATATTTCAAACATAATTTAATTAGTGATCTGAGACAACATCTCTCGCTACCCGCAATTTAGAACTGGAAAGCGGTTCAGGCATATGACAACTGAAAGAAGAATAGTTTATTGAATACAATGGAAACAAGTTAATCCTAAGTACCTAGGCTAGGAGGGAGTCATATAATTCTTGGATGTTGATAACTAGGTTTTTAGAAGCGGGTACAGTCAACAAAATTAAATCATGGTCATTTTTTTTAAGAAGTAGAATGGTAAGCTAAAAACACAAGAAGGTTTATCTCAGTAAAACATAAAAAATTTACATGTACACTATATTTTTTTTCCATCACTTCTAACTGGAGTCCAGGCCTTTCTAGAAATGGTTCGTGTAAATGGAAGTGAGTTAAAAACACCATTATAAACCATGAAAATTTTCCAACAGTTCAATTCCTTAACCGATCGGTGGTTCAGGTAAGAAATGAGGGACTGAATAATGAAAACCACATAGGTGAAAGAAAATGGCCATGTAGTAGCATAACTATTCTGCAAAAGCATTTCATTCTCAAACCTGTGAGTTGGCGATGGGTGTAATGCTCTTTGTGTTGGAACCAGAATAGATAACAACAACCAAGGAGGGAAAATGGAGACACTTTGTGACAAATTTGGAGGAGTCGACGTCAAAACCTCACTGTGAAAAGAAAAAATGAGTTAGGCAAATGGTTTTTCTTGGAAGTTACCAAAACCTAACCCAAATCAATCTCCATCATAGATAATGAGTCCTTGATCTGAGCCCTAGATGAAGTCCTAGGTTCAAGGTCGATGCTAGGTTTTAAGTCGAAGCCAAGTGTCTAGAAAATCCCTAATTTACCACATTCATTTTAAGATAGCTAGGTTTTGGGTATGGTTAGGTTGAGGATCAATAGGAGTGTGAACAACTAAGAACCAACATATAACCTCATACTAATTTACATTTATTTCTATACAATGTAACAAATGTTGGCAACTACATAAAACACTATGTTACTAAACACAATCACAATCATACATATAAGAAATGGGTGTTACAGGTATATTAAAAATGGTTAATTGGTGATACATATATGTTTATAGAAATAAACAAAGGTATTATGTTAGGTAGTCAACTTTTCATAGCAAGTTAACCAATGTAAGTTGTGTGTTAAGAATTGTTTTTTTTATTTTTTTATTTTTAATTAGGGATATGTCTAGGGATATATGATAGGTGGTATCAAAGCCATAGTTTTAAAGTTGTGGCCTCTAGGTTGAAAAATATTAACAGACATTGTGGTTAATATTATGAGAACATCATGATTTCCACGAGTGAGACCTGCGATGGAAAAAGGTTCAACCCCTTTTTCGGAAAACAATTCAGAAATGTGGGTGCAGTTGGGAGAAGAATAAAGAACCACCAATTTTGTTATATTGGAGACAGTCCAAGAGATGAAGAATGAAATGGACATATTAAGAGCTGAAAATGAAAGGTTGAGGCATGAACAAGAAAAAATTATGAAAACCTTGTATTATAAACAATACCATCGACAACCCATTCCAATTCCAGAGCCAAAGAATCTTATTGGTAATAAATATTTAAGGGGTGAAAATACAGAATCAGAATATGATCAAGAGAGGCAAGAAGAAGAATCAGAAAACATATATGATCATAAAATAAATAAGAGATAGGAAGATGAATTGCAAGGAGAATTTAAGAAAATAAAACCTCCAATAGTTGATAATGAACAGGAAGAGGATGTTGAAGGCTGACTTATCAGTATGAAAAAATATTTCCAATTGTACGCATATGATCATAATTTAAAAGATCGATTGGTGATCTATCAGTTGCAAGTAAAAGCCACTTTATGGTGGGATGAAGTTAAAAGAATATGTGGAATCAATGAGAAAAATGTGACTTCAGAAAATTTTTAGAAACATTTTAAAGACAAGTATCTAACTTAAATATTTTATGATGAGAAAGTGAAGGGATTTCAAAATATTCGGTTAGGCTAAGTGACCATGGAAGAATAAATAAAAAAATTCACATCCCTGCTACGGTACGGTCCTTATGTACGCAAGAAAAAGGCAAAGGTTCAATGATTTATTAACAATTTACATGTGTTCATGAAGTACCATCTATAATTTGATATTCCAAAAACAATGGATGAAGTCATGAGGAAGGCACGTATACGTTATCAGTGTTTAAAGAAAAAATGATGGGGGGAAAATATGGACTGAAAAGAAAAGAATCAATTTTTCATTAGGAGCTAAGGGAAATAACTCCTAAGATGTTAAAGTAACCTACAAAAATCAGCAACAGAACCAAAATACTAGTAAGACCCAACAGAGGTTTAGACTGTAAAATGAATTAAAGGCATATGAAAAGTATAATAAAATTAAAGTGGAACTAGCAACTCTTAGAAAATTATATATTACACAGAAATGGAACACATAAAATATGCAGAAACAAAAACACATAAATAACATATAGAACAAGAGAGAAATAAATATATGTGGTTCACCCAACTTGGGCTACATCCATGGAGACAACCATTCCTTCTTTTATATTATCCAGCAAAATGAAGAGACACAACTTACACAAGATCCGTTGTAATATCCTCTACTCTCTCACACAGTGCCCCTTGCTATTTCTCCCTCCAACTATACACACTATACACAAAAACAATACAATACCCTCATATAACAGAGGGGTTTCCTTCTAGGGAAAAAAAAACCTAAATTAAACATCACTTCTACCGTTATATCATATTCCTAATGAACAACCGAGATTGACTATGAAATTGAAATATTTTAGAAGGAAAATTTACATATGTTTTTAGCTTCGTGGGTGTTTCCCCAAAAACCGCCCGCTCAGGGGGGGGGCTCCAAACGATCACCATCACCCCCCCTAGACCCTCGTAATGGCGATCAAACAATGGGTGGTGTTGTTTCCTCGTTAAGAACAAGCGTCCAACATGGTGATAGATCTAATAAGGAAGATAATCCGGATCCACACCCAACAGCTACTAGACCTCCTGTACAATGTTGCGGATGTGGTGGATGTAGAAATTTATTAATACTAATGTATTACCGGATCCTCCTGATCTAAAAATATTTATATTCGTTCTAAATATGGAATCCATCCACTGTTAATCTTGCGGAAATTTAAAACTCAATTGCAAACACATGTGAATAATTGCAACATGGATTCATGTGGGTGGTCTTTACAAGTTGAATGTGAGAACTGCACCACATCAAGCCTTTACATCATCATGTATGTCTGTGGAAAAAATATGGCATCGGTGATTTGGGCATATATATTTTTCAAAGATTTGCAGTTACTTTAGAAGAAAGGAATGGTTACTAGTCTTCCTTATTTAAAGCATATTCATGTTAATTGTGAAGTGTGTTCTCTTGGGAAGATACACAGAGATGAATTTCCTGTTAATGTTAATAGAAAACAAAGAGATATACTACAGTTAGTCCACACTGATTTATGTGGCCCAATGCAGTCAAGATCTTTAGGAGGTGCATATTACTTCTTATTTTTTGTCGATGACTGTAGTAGATTTATCTGGGTATATTTTCTCAGCAAAAGGAGTCATTTTTTTTAATATTTCAAGCAATTCAGAAGCATGATAGAGATGCAGACAAGAAAATACATCAAGATTATCCCCTCGGATCAAAGGGGGAGAGTACAGGAAGATTGACTTCAACAAATATTGCAAAGAACATGGAATACTGTCGCATTTTACAACACCCACACTCCTTAGCGGAACGAGGTTGTAGAAAGGAGAAACAAAATCCTCATCGAGTGTGCTCACTGTATGCTGAAAGGTAAAAAATTTTCTAACGAATTTTGGGCTAGAACAGTAAACATTACGATGTATTTGAAAAACATGAGTCCTACAAAGAGTCTTGAATTTAAAACTCATTTTGAAGCTTTACTAGGATTTAAACATGTTGTTAAGCATTTAATATTTTTTGGATCCAAATATTTTCCCATGTTCCAAAGAAGGATAGAAAGAAACTAGATTAAAAGGCTATCAAATGTATTTTTGTTGATTATTCTATAGAATTTAAAGCTTGCAAACTGTTTGATCCCTCTGCTTTTAAAGCTTTTGCGAGGAGAGATGTAGTGTTTCATGAGTAGGTACATGATGGAAATAGTGTAGAAAACAATGATGACAACGATATTCCATCACTGGTGGAAGAAGGGAATGGTGAAATAGGAGAAAACCATCAACAAAAGTAGTAGTAAAAGCAGCAACAGCAGAAAAGGGAAGAAGCAGAAAGTTTAGATACAAATATCGAAGCAAGTCCATCAAGGGATAAGCAGGACAGGTTGGTTACCACTCCGATGCCCAGGAGATCAAGTAGGAAAACATAACTACTAGCTAGTTATTGAGAGAATGATTTTATAACTAGCATGTTAAGTGTTTTTGAACCCTCTATTTATAAATAAGCAAGTCAATATAAGGAATGGAGGGTAGACATGAAAGAAGAGCATGATTCAATTCTAAAAAACAAAACTTGGGAGCTAGTTGAATTACCTGAGGGTAAACAAACCATAGGTTGCAAATGGTTATACAAACCCAAATTTTAAGCAGATGGGAGAATAGATAAATATAAAGCTATACTGGTTGCGAAGGGGTAGTCACAAAAAGAAGGTATGGAATATGAGGAAAGCTTCTCCCTGGTAGCTAAAATTAATACAATTAGAATGTTAAAACCTTCGCTACTAAATATCACTAGATGATGCGCCAACAAGATGTTAAATCTGCTTTCTTGAATGGGGAATTGAAAGAGGAGGTATATTTAGAGAAACCTGAGGGGTTTTTCCAAACAGGGAAAAGAACACTTAGTCTCTAGATTAAAGAAAGATTTATATGGAATAAAACAAGATCCCAGAGAATGGTACAATAAAATTGATTCATTCTTCTTGCAGCACAACTACAATAGAAGCAAAAATGACACCAATCTCTATATTGTGTTGACAAAAAGGGGAAAATTGTTTTGATTTATTTATATGTATATGATCTCTTAATTACAGGAAATGCAGATAAACTCATTGAAAAAATCAAGGTGCAGATGTCACAAATGTTTGAGATGAAAGACCTCACTGAGATTCACTATTGTTTTGGTCTAGAGATCTAGAGAGATTCAGGACATGCTATTCTAACACATCGTAAGTATGTTATGAGTCTTTTGAATTTTTTTAAAATGGATCAGTATAAGGTTGCAGCAATGCCGCTACAATAGAATAACAAACTTCAGTGTGAAGATGGTTCAAAGGAGTTAGATGCAACATTGTACAGGAAGTTGGTCAAGATTTTAATCTAATTGACCACTACTAGACTAGTTTTGGCTTATGCAGTCACTCCATTGAGCCAATTTATTTCCAAGCCAATTGAGAGCCATTGGATTGTAGCTAAATGTGTCTTAAGGTATCTACAAGGAACCTTAGACTATGGAATTTTGTATACTGATTCTTGTGTTGTGAAATTGACAAGTTTTTCACACTTCGACGGGTTGGAAACATAGATTAGAGGTGATACATAACTGGCTATAAGTTTAGCATTGGGTCTGGGGTAATTGTATGGAGTAGTAAAAAGCAAAACACAATTTCCTTGTCTTCAGCGGAAGCAGAGTACCAAGCGATGTGTGCACTGACTTGTGAAGAAAATTGTTTGGGGCAACTTCTACAAGATGTAGGAGAAGAAAAAAAGTTGCAATAGTTATCATATGTGATAACCAGAGCTCCATCAAACTTTCAAACAATCCGATGTTTCACTAAAACACTAAGCACATTGATACATAGTTCCACTTTGTCAGGGAGAAAGTTCAGTCTAAAAAAATTCATGTTGAATATTGTAATACTGGTGATAATATTTTTGATATTTTTACTAATCCTCTTGGTAGAATTAAATTTAAGATGTTTAGGGACATGATAGGAATATATTTGAACCCTTTCTCCATTGAGGGGGAGTGTTGAAGATAATGGAGAAACTATATTAGAGAGGGTCGGTTCACCTGAACCTTAGATTAAGAGTTTGTTCCTATTTCTTAGGTGTTGGTTATAACTTCCCTATTTGCATGTAACCTATATATTGTTTGATTTCTAATGAGAATGTAGAGTGACTTACGGACACAGTCCCTCCTGGTGTAGTCTCTTAGAGTAGAGCTAACAAGTACAAATTTCAATAATTTTATTATGCCATATTTTGCCAATAGTAACGTATAAATAAGGGATGACAAACAATATAAGTTGTGGAAAAAGTAAATTTGGAGTTCTTATTTCAAAATAATATATTCTCATATTCATTTGTGGCTCAATATCTATATATTGAATTTGGTTTTTTTTCCTATAAATATCTTTTGAAGGAGTAGGGAGGCATATTTCAAATTGATAACTATGTATTGAATTTGGTAATTTTTCCTATAAAGTTCTTTTGAAGGAGCAGGGAGTCGTATTTCAGAAGTAACACTACATTTCTTATTTTATTTCCTTTTCTAAATTCTTCACATTAGTTTAGCTTCTATTCCTACATGATTTATTGTTGCATGTTGCGTTTGATTTTTATTACAAGATTTATATTTTTCTGCATGAGTGAAAGTCACAAATAAAATAGCAAAAGCACAGCTATGTATTGAGACATGAATTTATAAAATGCCAAACAACTAACTATATAGCTAAAATTGTGTTACAACTACTCGGACTCTACGCCCGGACTATGCATTCTCCTACGTTTGATCATCTACTTTTATACACAAAACAAAGTTAGCTATTTTTCCCTTCTATTATTAATAGGTTAAGGTAGTGGTGACCCTTTAAATATGAACATGTTATGGCGGTGAGGTGGTGCAGGAGCTGAAGGCAGTGTGTTGGTGAAATGAAAGGGGTAAATTTTTTTAACACTCCCCCTTAATTACGACTCACAAATTAACCATGAATTAACATAACATAAACATGGATACTAGTCTAAGTCTAAGTAATGCTTACAATGACATAAAAACTTTGAAATCAACTATTTAGCTAGATTTATTTTTCCTTTTATTCCAGATCTTCTATCCTCTGAATGGCTCCATCTTTGGTGTAGGTTCTAAATTTCAGTTTCTTGATTGTTGCTGCAGCTCTTCCATCGTTAAATTTTGTCTATCAAAAGAACATAGAAAAGTATTTTAGGGTGTTCATGGATGTCTTTTCCCTCTTTAGAAACATGTTTGTAACTGGACAACTACCACGTATAAAATTTTATAGCTTGTTCCTTTTCATCAATCTGTTGATTATCAATTCATTGCAACATAAGTTCATAATAGAATTTTATCTCTTTAGGACTCCAATACATGAAAATTTCATTGACATTTTCATTTTTAACTTCGTTCATGTTGTCTTCAACATTTATTGCTGCAAATTCTATGCAGACATCATCAACACATGGTGTTTCAAGCCATGTTTCAAGGAACTTTATTTATTCTTCAAATTTTGTTCTTTCATCTGGGTTGCTTCTAACATATGCACACAGAAAATCAATGTTAATTTTATATAAAAAAAATCTTTAGAACCATATTGGTTATGTTCATCCCGCTATGGAATGAGACCTTTATTTTTTTGTTCCTTCTTTGACTCTCGCGATGCCTCATAATCTTGATTCTCCACCTCTTCTTTTGTAAACAATTTTTCTTCGACTTGGTTTCCGAACATAAGTGGGTTTTTGTTACCGAATAGTAATGCATCAATGATATTTTACTGTTGCATCATTTTCAAACACTCATCACTAGTTAATTTTTCTTCATCAAAGTTAACACCAACAATTTCAATTGTTGGATCCACTAAATCAATTATTGCTCCATTAGAAACATTATCTATGCCAAAATCAGCTTCTGCTATTAACACACCATCAACATTGTGATCAAATTTCATCTTTCTGTAAACATGTTGCTACAGATGCATCTTGAAGCACTACTACAACAGGTTGTACGATACTACGATCTTTGACTTGATTACTCCACCTTGCACCAAATTCTACTTCTAGGATCTTCCATGCTTCCTTGGAATTTTTAGATTTTGGTACCTTACACAAAAGCATCTCACCCAATACTTGTATGATAAAATCCAATGCTAAAGCATCACATACTTCATCATATGTGTTATTAGAGTGATACTCAATTAAATATTTAGCTCGAAGACAAGATCGCATTTGGCTAACCCAAAAATCATAATATTTACCAGTAAAAATAGGCAGTGGCAACAGATCAAAGCTACACCATTCACATTCAATCTCTTCTACATTTTCTGCTACAATTCTTAGTTCATCAGCTCCAGCATGAACTGTAGCGATCTTTTCCTTTCCTTTTCGATTCATTTTATTAATCCACTTTAGTTGTCTTTTGTGACCCATGACTACTATATTTCCTTTGTATTATAGTTGTTTCCCTAACTTCATAAAGCTATATTTCTTATTGCCCCTGAAAAAAATATGATCTTTAATATGTGCCCCCATCACAATATTCACTCAAGAAAACCATGCCATGCTTGAGAAAACAACAATATATTTTGTAGACAAACATTTTTTTGCAAAACCTGGAACTTTCTTTCTAATCTAACTTTGTTTCTAATCAAAATTTATTTCCAATCAAACCATTTTTGTTGTAATAAACCCACTTTATAATATCCTACCATTAAATTTTTGCTTTCATAAACGAGCCTAAAATAGATCTGATCAGTTCCTATTAAAAAATAAACATCATAAATTCCTTGACACACATATGTATAAGCTCACAAATATCTCTTCACCTTTCAAAAACCATTTTGTTTTTTTGAATAAAAAAGACCCTTGAAGCCTTTGACTTGCGCAACTACCACTACCTTCAAACATGAGTCCATGTGAATGTTAATGAATAGTCAACCATGAACGAGCTTCTCAAAAATGCTTTTGTCGTTTCTTGTCTCTCGTTGTTTCAACATTATTTTGACTCTCTTGCTCTCTCACCCTATTTGGTGGCAATTTTTTTAAACCAAACATCAAGCTCTATATCAAGCATCGTCCTATGCAGGGGCCTACACACCAAGGAATAGATTCAAAAATTAGGCACTACTTCGATGGATTCGGCATGCAGTGGTGACCTCTCAGATCTAGATGCTTATTACGAATTCCATGATTCTAGAATTCACATCCACAAGATACTGGCAGACCGAACCCGAAACTTGATAGAGATGATCAGTTTGAAGTGTTACGATTTCACTCTTTTGTATGTCATAGGAGTAGTTAATGAGTTTGGTCTCAAATCAAAAGTACTTCACAGTGTATATTTCACTTTCCCTTCGTTTAAACTACCCCTCATTATATATTTTTGGCCCACGCTTTCATCAGAACCGACACCAGCACAATCTTTCTCGTGATCTTTATTGTTGGGATTTTGTTATGTGTGTGGTTTGAATGAAATGGGTTCATGAGAGCTTACAATCCACACAAGACTCGAATTATCAACATCTACTTTCTAGATGTTGTCGAAGTTGTTGAAAGGCAGAGAAAAACACAACTCGCACTGGCTACTATGCTGCGCTCAACTCCTTGTATACAAAAATTTCACCTTCTTGCAACAGACACGATTCCCATAATTTTTACAAAAGAAACCAACTACGAAATGTGTAACAGATGGAGAAAAATGAGCTATAATGGGAGAAAAATAGTATCATGAACATGAGAAATCAATAAAAAAAGTCGAATAATGTTTTCCCACCATGGTTTCCTTGGGTGTTTTCACTATTTTCATAAGGGTATCTCCCACGACCTCCGAAACACCTTGATATTCTTCAATGATCACAATCTTCTCCTCAATTAAAATAATAGACAATGCACCACTACATGTTCCCACAACACTACATCACACTCATTCAATACCTTATTGTTTATGATCTCAACTCGCTCTGATACCAGAGGAAAGGACAAGAAAACAAGCATCAGTATGTGCTTGTTATTGAGACATGAATTTATATAACGTAAAAAAAAAAGTGGGATTATTATAATTAATTTTTACAATCAATCATAAAAAATAATTATAATTAATAATTTAATCTAAATTATTGGGTCATATTGTATCTCACGAGGGTGTTAAGGTAGACCCTAACAAAATAAAATCCATTAAGGAATGGAAAATCCCCACAAAATTAAAGCATTTGCTAGGATTTCTTGGGTTAACAGGTTATTATCGCAAGTTTGTTATGAATCATGGGATAATAGTTTCTATTTATGATAATTATTTATTATGGGAGAATATTTTCTATTTATTATATTTATAATGAATTATCGGTTTCTATTTATTATAATTATTTTATTATATACCTTGTCTTGGTTCTTAAAATAGTTATGTCCTCCTCCTAACTATTGTGGTTTCCTAAGTTATGAGGAAAACACAGCTCCAATTATTGAGACATGAATTTATATAGCATCAAACAACTAACTATGCAGCTGCAACTACGTTAAAACTACTCGGATTGTGCATCCGGACTATGCTTTCTCCTATGCTCGATCATATACTTTTATACACAAAACAAAGTCGATTATTTGTCCCTTCGAAGTTTAATAGGTTAAGGCAGTTCCACCCCTTTAAATCTAAACAGGTTATGGCAGAGAGGCGGTCCGCGAGGTGAAGGAGGTGTGTTAGTGAAATTACAGGCATAATTATTTTTAACAATGTGGATAAGCTCAGAAGTGTTAAATTACATGATTATGAATACCATACCTATTATTCCAAGTACTCATTTACATGATTATGAATACCATACCTATTATGGCAAGTACTCACTTATTCATTAGAGAACTTTGGAGGTCTAAAATAGGACTCCTAAACAAAATGTACAACCCAAATAAAATTTATAAAAACCAATAGCATTCAAGGTGATGATGTCAAACATGGGGGATGATTCACCATTTTTGAGGTAAAAAAGTAAAATATTAAAAAATAATAAAATAATAAAACTATTTTTTCAACTTGTATTTTCAAGTTATCTCCCTAAGGGTTTTCTCAAATTTGGAGCGGGAGTACTCGTTGGATGAGAAAATTAATTCCTCATCCAATGAGTACCCATGTTGCATACATTCGATGGACCTTTCTATAAGAAAAATGTTAAATACATGAAAAAATGTGCTTGCAATCAGATTTTTCATGCATTTATAATTTTTTGTGTAGCGGGGTTGATTGAAGTTATGTTAAATGGATACTCCTTGGATGAGGAATCAAATAATGCATCCAAAGAGTTTTCTTGCTTGAAATTTGACTAAACCCATAGGAAGATAAGTTGAAAATATGAGATGAATATATATATATATATTCCGTCTAAAATATGATGATGTAATCTAATTTTATTTTTTTTGTAGAAGATAACTATGCATAGTTATTGATAACACCCTTAATGTAAGCACAACACAAGGGGTAACATATTGGGCACTGGTCTCTTGGTTGGGAGGATGAAGCACTAAATTAACTAGTATGTGTATTAGAAATTAAAATAACTAGTCTGTGTATTTTTGTGTGCTAACGCTATAAGATTGAATGGATAATTAATAACAAAATTTGTAGGAGAACGAATATTCAAAGAACAATTTTATTCTGTAAAGTTAGGTATTAATAATACAATGCTGAGAACCTTAAAGGGAATTAATGTTAGATAAACTCATTGAGCTAGAGTTAGTTTCTTGGCATACGCACGGTAATGGCCTAGCAGGGGAACCATCCTTGCCTATTAACCTCCAGTACAATAAATTATAATAGTAAGAATATAGAATTTTTCATAGAATAACCAGTGAACCAATATTTCCAAAATTAACTAAATTTTATTAGAAAGAAAACAACCCCAGAATACTATGATGTTCCAAAATAATAAACGAGTTTCTTGGATGGAATAAAATCACAATACCAACTTAGAATAACAATAGTCATGAACTTCTAAGTTACACATAGGAAAATAAAATTGAGAGAATCATGCAACGTGTACAGTACGTAAATAAGTGAGCATGATCTATTAAAAAAAACCCGAGAAGGACAAACGTTGGGGTTACAGTAGAAACAGTTCCAAAATATAACTAATTGAGTATTATTCTTACAATGGACCGAAATATTAATCAGAGAACCCTTAAAATTCCAGAGTCCCAAGGAACTATAAAAAACATCAAATAAAATAAATCTAAATTATATTTCAAACATAATTTAATTAGTGATCTAAGACAACATCTCTCGCTACCCACAATCTAGAACCCGAAAGTGGTTGAGGCCTATGACAACTGAACAAAAAATAGTCTATTGAATACAATGGAAACAAGCTAACCCTAAGTAACTGGTCTAGGAGGGAGTCGTAGAATTCTTGGATGTTAATAACTAGGTTTTTAGAAGTGGGTGCAATCAACAAAAATAGATCATTGTCATTTTTTTAAGAAGTAGAATGGAAAGTTAAAAACATAAGAAGGTTTATCTCAGTAAAACATAAAAAATTTACATGTACACTATATGTTTTTTCCATCACTTCTAACTGGAGTCCACGCCTGTCTAGAAATGGTTTGTGCAAATGGAAGTGAGTTAAAAACACCATTATAAACCATGAAAATTTTCCAACAATTCAATTCCTTACCCGATCGGTGTTTCATGTAAGAAATGAGGGATTGAATAATGAAAACCACATAGGTGAAATAAAATGGCCATGTAGTAGCATAACTGTTCTGCAAAAGAATTTCATTCTCAAACCTGTGAGTTGGAGATGGGTGTAATGCTCTTTGTGTTGGAACCAGAATGGATAGCAACAACCAAGGAGGGAAAATGGAGACACTTTGTGACAAATTTTGAGGAGTCGACGTCAAAACCTCACTGTGAAAAGAAAAAATGAGTTAGGCAGATGGTTTTTCTTGGAAGTTACCAAAGCCTAACCCAAATCAATCTCCATTGTAGATAATGAGTCCTTGATATGAGCCCTAGATGAAGTCCTAGGTTCAAGGTCGATGCTAGGTGTTAAGCCGAAGACCAGTGTCCAGAAAATTCCCAAACTTACCCCATTCATTTTAAGATAGCTAGGTTTTGGGTATGGTTAGGTCGAGGATCAATAGAAGTGTGAATAGCTAAGAGCCAACATATAACCTCATACTAATTTACATTTATTTCTATACAATGTAACAAATTTTGGCAACTACATAAAACACTATGTTACTAAACACAATCACAACCATACATATGAGAAATGGGTGTTACAGATATATTAAAAATGGTTAATTTGTAATACATATATGTTTATAGAATTAAACAAAGGTATTATGTTAGGTAGTCAGCTTTTCATAGCAAGTTAACCAATGTAAGTTGTGTTAAGAATTATTTTTTTATTTTTTTTATTTTTACTTAGGGATATGTCTAGGGATATATGATATGTGGTATCAGAGCCATAGTTTTAAATTTTTGGCCTATGGGTTGAAAAATATTAACAAACATTATGATTTTCACATAGAGAGAGAGAGAGAGAGATTATGAGAACATCATGATTTCCACGAGTGAGACCTGCGATGGAAAAAGGTTCAACCCCGTTTTCGGAAAATAATTCAGAAATGTGGGTGCGGTTGGGAGAAGAATCAAGAACCACCAATTTTGTTATTTTGGAGATAGTCCAAGAGATGAAGAATGGAATGGACATATTAAGAGCCAAAAATGAAAGGTTGAGGGATGAACAAGAAAAAATTATGAAAACCTTGTATGATAAACAAAACCATCGACAACAGATTCAAATTCTAGAGCCAAAGAATCTTATTGGCAATCAAGAGTTAAGGGGTCAAAATACAGAATCAAAATATGATCAAGAGAGGAAAGAAGAGGAATAAAAAAACATATCTTATTTATCTAATCATAAAAGGAATAAGAGATAGGACTATGAATTGCAAGGAGAATTTAATAAAATAAAGCCTCCAATAGTTGATAATGAATAGGAAGAGGATGTTGAAGCCTGGCTTATCAGTATGAAAAAATATTTCCAATTGTACGCATATGATCATAATTTAAAGGATCGATTGGTGATCTATCAGTTGCAAGTAAAATCCACTTTATGGTGGGATGAAGTTAAAAGAATATGTGGAATCAATGAGCAAAATGTGACTTCAGAAAAACTTTAGAAACATTTTAAAGACAAGTATATAACTCAAATATTTTATGATGAAAAAGTGAAGAGATTTCACAATTTTCAGTTATGCTAAGTGGCCATGGAAGAATTCATAAACAAATTCACATCCCTGCTACGATACGGTCCTTATGTACACAAGAAAAAGGCAAAGGTTCAATGATTTATTAAAAATTTACCTACGTTCATGAAGTACCATTATAATTTGATATTCCAAAAACCATGGATGAAGTCATGAGGAAGGCACGTATATGTTATCAGTGTTTAAAGAAAAAATGATGGGGGGGAAATATGGACTGAAAAGAAAAGAATCAAGTTTTCATTAGGAGCTAAGGGAAATAACTCCTAAGATGTTAAAGGAACCTACAAAAATTAGCAACAGAACCAAAATACTAGTAAGAACCAACAGAGGTTTAGACTGTAGAATGAATTAAAGGCCTATGAAAAGTATAATAAAATTAAAGTGGAACAAGCAACTCTTAGAAAATTATATATTACACAGAAATGGAACACATAAAATATGCAGAAAAAAAAACACATGAATAACATATAGAACAAGAGAGACATAAATATATGTGGTTCACCTAACTTGGGCTACATCCACGAAGACAACCATTGCTTCTTTTATATTATCCAGCAAAATGAAGAGACACAACTTACACAAGATCCATTGTAATATCCTCTACTTTCTCACACAATCCCCCTTGCTATTTCTCCCTCCAAGTATACACACTATACACACAAAAAAATACAATACCCTCATATAACAGATGGGTTTCCTTCTAAAGAAAAAAAAAACCTAAATTAAACATCACTTCTACCGTTAGATCATCAGCCTAATGAACGACCCAGATTGACTATGAAATTGAAATATTTTAGAAGGAAAATTTAGATATGTTTATAGCTTCGGGGGTGTTTCCCCAAAAATCGCCCAGGGGGGGCTCCAAACGATCACCGTCACCCCCCCTAGACCCTCGTAATGGTGATCAAACAATGGGCGGTGTTGCTGCCTCGCTAAGAACAAGCGTCCAACACGATGATAGATCTAATAAGGAAGATAATCATGATCCACACCCAACAACTACTAGACCTCTTGTACAATGTTGAGGATGTGGTGGATGTCGAAATCTATTAATACTGATGTATTACCGGATCCTCCTGATCTAACAATATTTATATTCTTTCTAAATATGGAATCCTTCCACTGTTAAACTAGCGGAAATTTAAAACTCAATTGCAAACACTTGTGAATAAATTGAATTGCACATAACACAGTTGTTTAATGGGAAAGCTTAAAGCTAGAAACCCCAACTATCATATATTATGTATATCAATGGAATGATGTAATAATCTCATACAAAGCTTAGTACATCAAGCTCTCAGTACAATCTAGATTCATTACACACTGTCACACAAAAATTTACACTTCCATGCACCAATTTCTTTCCTCCTGGCAGCCTGCCTCCATTGCACAAACTCTGCTAAAGAAGACCCCTGAATGAATTCAAATTGGCCTTGCCTTGACTATGCAATCCTAATTGGCAACTCCAATGTGTATCAAATGCATTGAATGCATCGCTATAGTCACAATAGATAGTCCATCTCACCCTTTCACCTATCTCTCCATTGGGTCTCCACTGGAATTGCCATGAAATTTAGTTAAATGTTGTTTCTATTCAGTTGTTAGTGAGTTATAAGTTGTGAATTAATTAACTAATTAATTCACTTAACTCTCACTACTGTATCTTTCATTTAGACTAGATAAAACTATCTCAACTAAGTTTAACTCACTTAACTGAGTTAAACTGAATAACAACTCCATAAACTACTCTTCCAACTCTATCATAACTTTTCCACTTCAGGTCTAACTGAGTCCTCCATGCATGAGCCACCAATAAACCATAGGAATTGCGTAATTCCTTCAACCCACTTATTTTCCAAATTTGTTATCTTAAATAAAGTGCTCCAAGAGAATAAGTTGATGTTTATTGTTGGATTATTATTAAGGGTTAATAATAATCGATATGCACCAATTTTTAGATCGACGATCTATAAATAGACTTCGCCCAATATTTTAAAAATAGAATTTCATATATTTTCCACATTTTACCAACCATCTACAAATATCATCTTGCAACTTATAGAATATGCTCACCATGTGTAAAGATAGACATACACCTAAAAATAGCCTGCGGGCCCCACTTAGTGAAGGTGCTTACTTTTCAGTAAGCTCATCATCTTGTTGAATCTCAACACTCCCTCTCAACAAGATAGGGATTATCCTTCACCCTGATCTTGCCTCTATGGTATTCGAATTTTCTCCTGTCGAGCGCCTTCGTCAGAATATCTGCATCCTGATCTTCCGTAGGAATGTACTGAAGCAACATGATCTTCCACTGCTCACAATCTCTGATATGATGATATCAAATATCAATATGTTTATATGTATCATGAAACATAGGATTAATATAGATTTTAATGCAACTATGATTATCACAATGTATCACTGTAGGATCTAAATGTGAACCAAACAAACTGACCAGGATCTTCCTCATCGAGATAGCCTCACATGCAGCTTGACTTGCTGCCATGTATTCTGCTTCTACTAAAATAAGTGCCATGGATCTTTGTTTCTTGCTGTACCAAGAAAATGTTGTAGATCCAATACTGAAAACCCCTCCTGATGTGCTCTTTCTGTTCATTGAGGTACCTGCCCAATCTGCATCTGTGAAGCCATGCAACTTCACCTCATCTATCTGTCTATACCATAAGCCATACTCAGATGTTCCCTTGAGAAACCTCGGGACATGCTTGCCTGCCTTCCAAAAGAGCTTGGTAGGCTTAACCATCGCTTGTGAAAGTTGGTTCACTGCATAGCATATGTCCAGTCTTGTATTAACTAAATACATGAGAGAACCCACCAACTGTCGATAAACAGTGGCATCCACTACCTCTGCCGATGTAGAATCCTCTTTCCTCCAATTTCCTAGAATAGGAGTATCAATGGGCTTGTAGTCCTCCATGTGAAACTTACTGAGTATCACTTGAGCATACTTTCCTTGAGACACAAACATTTCACCTTCTCGCTTTCATATTTCCAATCCAAGGGAATAATGAAGGATCCCAAAATCCTTCATCTCGAACTCCTTTTCAAGATATACCTTGCATGAGTGTATCAAATGCTGATAATGCGTTAGTATTAAATCATCAACATAAGGAAAAATGATTAAAATCTTACCCTCCACCACAATTTGGTACAGGTTCAAATCCACCTCACTCTTGGTGAAGCTAAGTCAAGTGAAATAGTTGTCGATCCTTGTGTACCAAGCACGTAGTGTTTTCTTCAACCCATACAACACACTTTTGAGTCTAAACACATGAGAATCACTGCTGAAGATATCAAATCCTTCATTCTGCTCAATGTATACCTCATCCTCAATGATCCCATTAAGGAACGTAGTCTTCACATCCATCTGATAAATGTGCCAACCCATCTGCCCTGAGAGAGCAAGGATGGTCCTTATGGAACAATACCGTGCGACAGGTGCAAATGTTTCTTCATAATCAATCCCCTCGATCTGTGAGAAGCCTTCGGTAACAAATATTGCCTTATACTTCTCGACGCTCCCATCAACATCTTTCTTGACCTTGTAGATCCATTTCGAATCTACCACTTATTTACACACCGGCCTTGGAACAATCTCCCAAGCATTTTTTCTAACAATGGAGTCATACTCCTCCACCATGGCATATACCCTGTGGGCTCCTGCACTACTTCTTAAAAATAATATGGCTCTGTCACGATACACTTTCTCATAAGAGCCATGTATCAAGTAAATCAGTCAAGTGACTGTCTCTGTCTGCACTATGATGTAGGGACTCCTACATTCTCTGTCACATAAAGCTTCAGTCTCTCAGCTTCTGTGGTACACTTTATTCCTATTCTGATGTTTGGTTCTGCATGAGTGGACTCCTCCACTCCATGAATCTCCTCCTGTGGCTGATCCACATCTAGAGGCTCATCTTTTGGAACAAGAAGTTCCTCCTCTGCATGCAAATGTAGCTCCCTCTCAAGCGACAACTTCATGGCTTTCACCTCATTGAATTTTATATCCCGTCACACCATAGTCATTTGACTGTTTGAAAAATACACACGATAATTTTGGGGTGTTTCTGTGTACCCCACAAATATCCCAAATTCTGCAGTCAGCTCTAGATTCTTCCTGGCGTCCTTCATCACATGAATGTAAAAAAATGAGCCAAAAATCTTCAAGTAGGAAATATCAGGCTTCTTACCAGTAAAATCTTCTTCAGGTGCACTTATGCCAAGTACTCTATGAGGACAACAATTTTTCACATAAACTGCAGTGTTGCATGCTTTCGCCCACAAGTGCATCAATAGGCCCTGGTCATGTAGCATAGATCTTGTAGCACCTATGATCATTCTGTTCTTCCTCTCTGCAACCCAATTCTGCTGTGGGTTATGAGGTGCTATGAGTTCTCTTTGAATTCCCTCTTTGCTACAGAAGTCTTTGAATTCGTTTGAGATATATTCACCACCATTATCGCTCCATAAAGCCTTCACTTGCTTCCCCGACTCCTCCACCAATGCTTTAAACTCACAGAACTTTGAGAATGTTTCGATCTTCTTTTGCATGAATAATATCCAACATATACGAGAATATTCATCAAAAAATATAACATAATACCTGTGTTTTGTTGTTAAAGCAACAGAGAAAGGTCCACACACGTCTTTGTGAATTCTCTCCAGGATCACCAAAGCACGATTCTCCTTCTCATGAAAGGTGGTCTTCACAAACTTACCCATACTACATCCCTCGCACTGATCTAACTGTGCAAGAGTACCCTTGGGAAGTCCAGTATAAATCTACTACAAAATATTCAAGGCGCCATGGTGAAGATGGCCCAATCTCTTGTGCCATAATTCGACCTCATCCTGGCTCACCACTTCTTCTTCTTTGCCCATCATTGTAGCATAGCCATCTACCTCCATCTTGTAGAGATTATTAACTCGAATCCATATCCTCTTGGTTTCACCCATTGTTTTATGTCACAGTAAGCTTTTCCCTCGCTGAAAAAAACGTCATAACCTCTGTCTTCCAACATTGCGACTGAGACAAAGTTATTATTTAGACCTGGGACATGCATAACATCTTTCAACATAAATATTTTACCTGAATCCCTCTCAAAGGTAATGGTTCCAATGCTGGTCACACTATATCTGCCATCGTCGCCTATCTCTATATGTATTTTGAGATCCTTCTCCTCCAAGTCACTAAACAATTCCTTGTCTCCCATCATATGGAAAGACACACCACTATCAAGATACCAAACCGATCCCATTTAGCTTGAAACCAAGCATGTGATAAAAGAAAAATCAAGTTCAAATTGCGAGGCTAAGGCCTCTCTGGCTGTAGCTCCAACAACCTTCTTTTTCATCTTTTTCTATGGGCATTTAGTGGCGAGATGCCCATGTTCGTGATAGTGAAAACACTTCACTTTGTACAAATCCATCTTCTTGCCTTTAGCCTCGGATTTTGGATGAGATTTCTTCCCCTTTTCTTTCCTTGACTTGGCAGCCAAAGTGCAATCTCTTCATCATCAATTCTTCGATGAAGAGCCATCCCTGGTACTTCGCCTTATCTCCTCCTGCACAAGATCTCACCAAAGTCACTCCCAACCTGGCAGTTTCTCCTGTCCATTGACAGAGTCTTGGTTGCTATGCCAACTCTTCAGAAGCCCAAGGAGAGCCAAGCTCACCAAGTCATAATCATGAACAATAATCCCCACACTTCACAGTTCATCCCTACAATGGAAAAACTTCATGAGATATTTTTGAATATTGTCGCCCTTCTCCATTCTTATTTTTTTGAGCTTATATTTCAACGCCAAATTCCTCTGGTCACTGCTTCTTTGGAAAAGATCTATCGAAGCCTTCCACATTGAAAATGGAGTGGCTTTCCCATGAAGGCTTGACACAACATGGTCCTTCATACCCTCCAAAAAAATTATTCTTGTCTTTGCTACCTTCTTTTTCCCTGCATCAAGTCCTTCATCATCGCTAGAAGTAGGCTTAGGAAGATCGCTATCGATGAACTCCTTCAGCCCATTATCTTCAAGCACCACCTCCATCCTATCCTTCCAGGCTATGTAATTCGATCTACTCTCAAGGTCATACTCTAATTGCAACCCATAGAAATACATTTCAATGAATATGCAACTATCGTGCCAATAAATTTCTGCAGCAAATTTGAATTGTCCACCAGCACAAAACTAAACATTTATTCATAAATGAAATCTCTAGTGATCAACACTGCTCTGATACCATGTAAAAATTTATTAATACTGATGTATTACCATATCCTCTTGATCCAAAAATATTTATCTTCTTGCTAAATACAGAATCCTTCCACTGTTAAACTTGCAGAAATTTAAAAATCAATTGCAAACACATGTGAATAAATTAAATCGCACATAACAAAATTGTTTAATGGGAAAGATTAAAGCTAAAAACCAAAACTATAATATATTATTTATATCAATGGAATCATGTAATAATATCATACAAATCTTAGTACATCAAGCTTTCAGTATAGTGTAGATCCATTACACACTGTCATGCAGAAATTTTCACTTCCATGCACCAATTTCTTTCCTCGTGATAGCCTGCCTCCACTGTGCAATCCCTGCTGAAGAAGACCCCTGAATTAATTCAAATTGGCATTGCCTTGACTACACAATCCTTATTGGCAACTCCAATGTGTCTCATATGCATTGAATGCATCACTATAGTCACAACAAATAGTCCATACCCCCCTTTCACCTATCTCTCCACTGGGTCTCCACTAGAACTAACATGCACTATAGTTAACTGATGTTTTTGTTCAGTTTTTAGTGAGCTATTAGTTGTGAATTAATTAACTAATTAATTCACTTAACTCTGACTAGTGTATCTTTCAGTTAGACTAGATACAACTAGCTCAACTGAGTTTAACTCACTTAATTGAGTTAAAATGAATAAAAACTCCATAAACTACTCTTCCAACTCTGTCATAACTTTTCCACTTCAGTTCTAATTGAGTCCTCCATGCATGAGCCACCAATAAACCCTAGGAATCGTGTAATTCCTTCAGCCCACTGATTTGCCAAATTTTTTCACTGAAATAAAGTGCTCCAAGAGAATAAGTTGATGTTTATTGTCAGATTATTATTAAGGGTTAATAATAATCGACATGCACCTATTTTTAGGTCGACGATATCTATATATATATATATATATATATATACTTCACCCAATATTCTAAAAATAGAATTTCATCTATTTTCCACATTTGACCAACCATCTACAAATAGCATCCCGAAACTTATATAATATGCTCACCATGTATAAAAATATACATACACCTAAAAATAGCCTGCGGACCTCACTTAGTGAAGGTGCTTACTTTTCACTAAGCTCATCATCTTGTTGAATCTCAACAATGGACCACATAATGTTAAAAATTATATGTATCATAATTGAACAAAGAATGTAGGACAGATCCAGGAAGCATCAATCGTAGGATAAGTGCCAAGGAGATTACCCAGAATTAGTGTTGCTTTGGGAGAACATCAGGATAAATACCAAACAACAATGTTACAATTTGAAGGTAATATTTCTGGCCAAATTGTGTCTATTTCAATTTATCTAGGAGCTAGCTTTAGTTATATAAGCCCCAAGCAGTAGAAAAATGTTGTTTGCAGATGGTAAAATTTAAAACTCATGGATATGAAGCTAACCACAGGGGCTAAAATGAGGGTGCTCTCTAAGGTTAGAAACTCATCCTTGGCACTAGAAGGTCGATTAATTATATCAGACGTAAAAAAAATTTCTACTAGGATTTTATAATATTCTTATAGGCATGGATTTTCTAGAAATCCATTAGTATCTCATTAATTGTAAAGATAAAACTATTGATTATTTAGATGAAAAACGAATGATATAGGAGATTCAAGGAGTGAAAATACCCCTGGAATTAAGACTGGTAATAGCCTCTCAGTTGAAAAAATGTATTCGGAAAGGGTGGCAGATTTACATTGTGCAAGTAGGATACAAAAATTCAAAAGAAAAGGTTTCCACCTTAGAAAATCCACTTTTTTGTGCAAAATTTTCCTGATGTTTTTCCTCATTATATTCTTGCATTCCATCCAAAGTGAGATATATATTTTACCATTGAATTAATTCCTAGAGACGCTCCAGTGTCTTAAGCACCTTACCGTATGAGTGTGCCATAATTAACAAAACTTAAGATGAATTTACAAGAATTATTAGATAAAAATTACATTCTCCCAAGTGTGTCACCTTAGAGAGCCCCTACACTTTTTCTGAAAAATAAGGATGGTACCTTCCATTTCTGTATTTACTACTAACATTTAAATGAGTTGATATTCAAGAACAAGTACGCCTTACCTCGTATTGATGAGATGTTTGATCAAGTAAAAAGGGCTACAATATTCTCTAATATTGACCTTTGACCAAGTTACCACCAAATAGGAATAAAATAAGAAGATATATTCAAAACATCCTTTAAGACTCACTATGGGAATTATGAATTTTTCATCTTTCCCTTTAGGCTCACTAACTCCCTAGCCACTTTTATGTGTCTTATGAATAATTGATTTGATCGATATTTGGATAAATTTATATTTATTTTTATTGATGACATACTGGTATATTATCGAAACATGGAAGAGCATAAGGATCATTTTCATATTTTTTTACACTCCTTAAGGGAACATCAATTTTATGCCAAATACAACAGATGTGATTTTTTAAGGAAAAAATACAGTATTTAGGGCATGTCATAAAAAAAATATGGTTGTGTTGTGGACCCTGAGAAAATAAAAACTATAACGGAATGGCCAATTCCAAAAGATGTAACTGACATAAGATAGTTTATGGCATTTGTTAGATATTATAGGAGATTTTCCGAAGGATTCTCCATAGTAGTGTACATTATTAACTCCTTACAAAAGAAAGGACATACCTTCAAGTGGAAATATGAGTGTCAAAACAATTTGACCGATTAAAATGGCTGCTTACATCTGGTCCTATTCTAATTATTGCGAATACAAGGAATATAATGTCTTTATAACTTCTTGTAAGGAAGGCGTAGCGGTAGTATTAATGCAAGAAGGTAGAGCTATAGCCTCTAAATGAAAAAAATAAAATAACATGAGAAAAAATAATTATCCTATGACTTAGAGCAAAAAATGGTGATACATGCACTATTATTGGATGATATTACCTATTAGGGAAGACATTTTAGCTAATGACACATCACCATAGTTTAGCTAACTATTTTAAGAAGCCTAAATTGAATGCTTGGCAGGCCTGTTCGGTTTCCTTCCTGAGCGAATCTGATTTTGAAATTAAACATTTAAAAGGAAAAGAGAATCGAGTAGCAGGTGCCTTGAGTCATAAAATTAAATTTTGTTTATGAACTTTCCTTTAGCAAAGATGAGATTTATTTTAAGTAAAAAATTAAATAAGATTCTTGAATAAATCTCAAATATCAGTTTTTATGGAAGTTAACTCAAATTATGAACAAAAATGAACAACGATCAACATTCTAGGTAAATGAAGAAAATATACTAATCTACTGAGACATAATGTATGTTCCCAACAAAAACAGTGTCAAATAGGGAATTATTTATGAGTACCATAGAAGCACTTATGTGGCTCACCACAATTACCAAAAATTAATTAGTGCATTAAAAAAAGAATACTTATGGCCCATAATGAAGAAGGAAGTGGATTATTACTTGGCTTGTTGTTTATAATATCAACAGGTGAAGACTGGATACCAACATCCAGCTCGCCTGCTTCACCCATTGCCTATTTCAGAATGGAAGTGGAAAATGATTACAATTTATTTTACTACTATTTTACCAAAGACCAAGACACAAAATGACTCTATAATGGTGGTTTTAGATAAATTAAGAAAATATGCTCATTTTACTCTCATACAGTCTACCTTTAAGATTGCTCAAATTGCTAACATATTTATCAAGGAAAACTTTAGACTCCACGGAATACCAAAAGCCATAATTTTAGATAGAGATTTAAAATTTAAGTCAGCATTTTGGAAGTATTTGATCGAAGTTTTATGCATTAAAATACAATTTAGTACATCCTATCACCTTCAAAAATATTGGAATACCGAGCGAGTAAATCAAGTAATTGATTATACGTTGATAATGTATGTAATGAAACAATAGTCTAAATGGGAGGATTATATACATTTGGTGGAACCTTTTTACAAAAAAAGTTATCATGCCTCCCTAAAAATGAGTCCCTTTGAAGTATTTTATGGAGGTAGATGTAAGACACCCATAAATTGGGGAGGCCCTAAAGACAAACTAATGTTGGGACCCGACATGTTAAAAGAAATGGAGGAACCAATGAAGAAAGTAAGGATGAATTTGAAGGTCATGCAAGATCGATAAAATACCTACGCGGACAAGAAACTCAGTTATTGGGAATTTCAGGTTCGAGATCATGCATATGTACGAGTAAAACCAAAGAAAATCTTCTTACAATGCGGAAGTTGCGCTAAACTAGCACCCCAATTTTGATGTCCTTTCCATATTTTGGCTTGGATTAGACTAGTAGCTTATTAGATTGCCTTACCTAGTCATATACATGTACATATCATCTTTCATGTTTCTATACTAAAGAAATATATATATATATATATATATATATATATATATATATATATATATGATCCTAAACATATCATCAATTGGCATGATATAGAGGTAACCTATGAGACAACAATATTTGTACATTTTTTTTTAATTATGATGAGGGATCTCATAAATTTTTTAATATTGTGTATGTCGGTTGAGCCGAAGGACGAACTCGTAATCGAGCCCTTACACATACTTGATTGGAGAGAAGTAATTTTGTGGAGGCTAGTTGTCACCTAAGTTAAAGTGTAGTGGCAACATTTTAGGCCAGAAGAGGCTACTTGGGAAGATGAAAATCTTATGAAAGGAGCTTACCCAAGCCTTTTCTAGAATCACAAAAACATTGGGATGATTTTTGGTTTAAAGGGGGAATAGATGTAACATTCCCTTCGAAAATTTGTAAATAACAAGTTACTTCAATCAAAAGACATAACAATGCTGACATACTTTGGAAAATTTAAATATATTAGGAAGGAATAATCGATTTTATTTTTAATAAGAATTCATGTTTATAATAATGCAATAATTATGATAAAATTTGAGGAAAACATACCTAATTGTGCCTTACATTTCAGGGTGGTTAGTCGGTTATGGGCTAGGCAGTTACCTGACAATAATCTATCCTTGAGAATAATAAAAATTATAAACCAAAATAGTAATATTTACTTGAGGTATGCGGAGGAGAAAAGGGAAGAAGAGAAATAAATGTTATGATCTAGAAAACTAGTGCTGAAATGTCAGGAAGATCCATGCAACAATAAGGCTTAGACTAAGTCTAGTGAGGATTAGATAATCATAGAAGCTAACTGTCCCAAGTTATTGCTAACACCCTGTGAGTAAGGTTAGCAGAGTCGGAGACACAATGGGAACTTGTCTCGTGGTTGGGATGATAAGGCATTGTTTTCTGCAAGAGTTCTAGACTTTCTGTGCAATATAAGTACTAATAAGTATTTTTTTACTTTTTTTTAATTGGAAATGTGATAGTAAAGCATGTAAATGGGTCTATAATAACAGGAGGTAGAATGAATTCGTTGAGTGGAAGATTATGTTGTCACTATTACCAAGTCTTTAAAATAAAATTGGAAATATTTATGATAATTAGAAACTAAATTAACTACTCTATGAATTTCTATGTGGTAGTCATGTAGGGGTGAATGGATAAGTAAAATAATAATTTGTAGGAAAACAAATAATGCAAATAATAATTTTCTTTGGTAGAGTCATGTATTAACAATACAATGTTTGGATCCTTTGAGGGAATTAAGGTCAGATAAACTCGTTGTAGCATGGGTTAGTTTCCGGGATTAACCACAATAATGGTCTGGTATGGTAACACTCCCTATATATTAACCTCAAGTACAATAAATTATAACATTAAGCATATATAAATGTTCATATACTAACCTCTTAACCACACTTGCCAAAATTAACTAAAATTTATTAGGAAGAAAACAACCCCAGAATACTACGGTGTTGCAAAACAATAAACAAGTTTATTGCATGGAATAAATGCGCAATACCAACTTAGAAAACTATAGTCAGGAAATTCTAAATTACACATAGGAAAATAACACCAAGATCCACATGCAACATGTACAACACATAAATAAGCGAACATGATCTATAAAATTAAACTTAAGCAAGAAAAATGTTTGGGTTAGAGTAGCAACAATTCCAAAATATAACCGATGGAGTATTGTTCTTACAATCGACTGAAATATTAATCAGAGAAACCTTAAAACACTACAGTCATGAGAAAATGTAAAAACCCTCAAATATAAGAACTCTAAATTACATTTCAAACATAATTTAATTAGTGATACAAGAAAACATCTATCGCTACCCATAATTTGGAACAAGAAAGCCATTCCGGCCTGTGGCGTCTGTAAAAATAACAGTTTATTTAACACAATGTAAACAAACTAACCCTAAGTACCTGGGATAGAAGGGAGTCATAGCATTCTTGCACGTCGGCAAGCAAGTTTTGAGAAGTGGGTACCTGCATTTTACAACAAATAAATGATGGTATGTTTTTATTTAAGAAGTATATTTGGAAAGGAAAAACCATAGGAGGGTTTATCTCAGTAAAACATAAAATATTTACCTGTACACTCTATGTGATGTCCATCTATTCTAGCTCCAGTCCAGACCTATCTAGGAAGGGGTTGTGCAAATTGAAGAAAATTAAAAACACCATTACAAACCATGAAAATTTTCCAGTAATTAAATTTCTTGACTGGTCAACAGTTCTGGTAAGAAACGAGCAAAAGAACAATGAAAATCGTATATGTGAAAGTAAATGACCATGTAACAGCACAATTGTTCTGCAAAAGAGTTTCATTCTCATACCTGAGTGTTGGCAATGGGCTTAATGTTTTCTTTTTTTGCACCTTAATGAATAGAATCAACCAAGGAGGTGTAATGGAGACACCCTGTGACAAATTTGAAGGAGCTGGCATCAAACCCTCACTGTGCACATCATGAATGAGTTTGGTGGACGATTTCTCTTATAGTTACCAAAACCTAACCCAAAGTAATCTCTACTTTAGATAAATAGTCCTTCATCCGAGTTGTAGATGAAGCTCGAGGATTGAGGTCGATGCCAGGTGTTGAGCCGAAAGGCATTGTTTGGAAACTTCCTGAACTTACCACATTCATTCTAATATAGCTAGGGTAAGGGTATGGTTACATCGGGGATTAATAAAGGTGTGAAAAACAAAGAAAAAACATTAACCTCATATTAATTTACATTTATGTTTGTGGCGGTATATAATGTAACAAAATTTAGTAACCCCATACAACACTATGTTACTAAACACAATCAGTACCATACATATGATAAATGGGTGTTACAAGTATATTCAAAAGGGCTAATCTGTAATATATATATAGAAATAATCAAAGGTATTATGTTAGGTAGCCAACTTATCATAACAAGTTAACCAATGTAAGTTATGTGTTAAACATTATGTTTTTATTTTTTATTTTTTACTTAAAGATATGTGACAACTATTATTGAAAATATTATCGTTTATATTACAAAGGCTTGAGAAATAATAACCATGAGTAATATTTCTTTTCCTCCATAGGAAAGAAAAGAACTTTGTTTACTTGTAATGTTATTTTGAAGGTTTATGAAGCAAATAATTTTCTCAAATACAATTTTTATTGTTGAGGGGATCTGCAACACTATATGGATTACAAATGTAAATCTATTTTTGTTTTAGATAAAAAATTTCTTCATACATAATTTCATTGGTTTTAATTTTAATTACTAAAACATTTTCCTTTCTATTATTACATTTTTTCTTTTTTTCTAAGTGTATAAATTAATTGAATACTTCAAAAATAAAACAAATCATATAAATTCTAAAATTCAATATCATAAATTTAAAAATATTGAATAAAAAATTAACAAATATATACATAGATTTCCAAAAGATATACTTAGATAAAGACACACTGTACTATACTTTTTATTGATATACTTTATTAATTTGTAGTAGATTTTATATTATTACAATTGCATGACATTATATTTTGTGTTAAAGACACACTACACTATATTTTTTTTTTATTGATATAATTTATTAATTTGTAATAGATTTTATATTATTATAATTACATGAAATTATATTTTTCCTCAAATCCTTATTTATTTCAAAAAAAAAAAAAAAAAGTTAAAAATGTTTTTTTATTAAATATTTAAATTTTATTAGTTTTTAAATGAATTTGAAAATTTATTACGGTTACAGTTCTGAATTTATTTGTAAATCCAATAAAAACTAATAAAAACAACAATCATGGTACATTTGAAGTGAAAGACTTCCTCTCCTCATTATCATCATGTCCTTGCTATCCACTTCTCAATTATGCATTAATGCCTTATCTAAAGGCATTGGGACTTTTGTACTAGTTGGGATTTTTTTAGTCGTCTATACAATATATAGAGTAAAATATGTGAAAGCATTTTTTGAAAATTTTTGTTATTTATAATTAATTTTTGTTATTTATATTGAGTTTTAATGATACGTTAAATTAAATTATACGGAACGATTATCACTCTTTAATTAGCCACTATCACGATACTAGGTCAATAAGTGACACAAAATTATAAGATTTATTTAATTATTTGTATGGAATGATGTAAGAACTTGCACTATCTCATTTTAAAGATAAAATTAAAAAAAAAATCAAATGTTTTGGATTTTCAATAGTATTTCATATATTTTGATTTGTTGGATAATTCTTTGCATTATGCGATATTTCTCTCAAATTTACTAAAAAAGAAAGAAAATGGGTTAAGTCAATATGCAGACTTCATATGAGGGAAATTGCACATGTAAATGATACTGGATGCACGTCCATCGCTTTGGAATTAAATTCTTGTGTTATAACTTGGTTCAATTTATTAATTAATTAAAATTATTCTTTCAAATTTGTGTAGCAGAACTACGTTTACATGAAACAGAAATGATAAATGCTTTTCTATAAAAAAAAATCTGTTGATTTTTAATTAAATTTATTTTTCTTAGGTCATAACCAACCAAATAACACATAAATTACACTCACGACTATTACTCATACCTTTGAAAAAAAAAAACCTTCTATCTTTACTACTACCGTACATATTCTACACCTAATCATGCTCGAACTAATTCATATTTATTACTACAGCATATATAACTAAATTATGTTATTGTTTAAGAATATATAAATGTTATATAAGTCCATATAAATGTTATATAAGTCCCAAGCTGAAAAGGGACATATTTCACATTATTCATTAATCTTTTTGCTAAGCATCATATGCAATGTAAACATTAAGGTCATGATTAATGTATGCATGACTTGGTACTTCTGATCTTGGTTGATATGACTACACAGTTTATTGGTTAGTATTTATGATTTACAATTTTTTACAAGGATTTGGTAAATCCTTACGATGATGCCATGTACTAATTTGCATGGGATTTTGGGTTAATGAAATTTATGATTGATCCCTCATAAATTTGGAACTCTTGGCCATCTATCAAATTGGATGGATGGAAGTTGTCCCGCACTGACCATCTTCGAGCTTTGTCCATCGTTGGTCTTTGAACCTCTTGATTGGAAGACCGATAGGTAAACAGGGATGGTTAGGGTAACCACCCACTCCATGCCCCACAACTTGGCTCAATTGTTTCCTCTTCAGGTTCGGCTCCTCTCTGCTCTCCACCTCGGCTCTGAAGGTAGCCCTGTGAAAACTCCATTTATGCACTAGAGGTAACATCTACCACCATTGTTTCCAGTTTTCCTTTACGAATTTAACAAGAACCAGATTTGTTGTTTGTTTCCTGCTCAAGCTCATATATGTAAATATTGATTTTAGTCTATGCCATGAGGATCAGAGTCTTCTTCAATTCTGCTACTAGTTAAAAAAAATTATTGTTCCACAGTGCTAATACGTTTAATGTCTCCATGAGCCAGGTATGCTTTGTTGTTCTCCATGGTTTTTAGCTTGATGGTTATGGGTTTTCTGTTTGGTGAATAACCCTTGGAAGGGTATTTAAACTTGGTGTTTCTCGACTCTTTCAGGCATTGCTTTTCATTTGGAAGTTTTCTACGCCCCGAACCAAGGATGCAAGCTCGCTCATCTCTTGCCTCACCTTTGCAGGTAATCATTCAAGATCCATTTCATGTTTTCCCTTCAGATTTAACTCAGTGTTTGCTATAATGTTGTAGCTAAGGGTTTGTTTCCTTTGCATTTTCAAAATAGGGTTAACCCATTCAATTCTCTAGTTGTTGCAGATCTGGCTTAGGAGGAAGACGCATGGAGTCCTTTGTCCTTAGCATTGCACTTCCAATGCAACCACCATAGGTAAGCCCTTATTTATGTCCAGCTTTACATGATTCCATTTCTCTCGTTTATGACACCGGGTCATGGTTGCTCTTAGGCATGCGCCAAACTTGAATCACTCGTTTCATTTAAGGTTTTTCTTGTGAGAATAATATTATTGTTTCTCTCCTATGTTACCTTGGATGGTTTTAACATTCAACGGTTTTTCTGTCCCTCTTGGGTCTAGGGTATATACTCCATGATTTAGTATTAAACAGGTGTTCATAATGTTATTTTGTTTTTCTTTTCAGAGGTAAATATCTGTGAAGCAATGTAAAAAATCATAGGCATGCACTGATTGTTATTTGACAGTTAAATATTTTACGCACTAGGTGACTGTTTGTATCTAAATTATTGTTCCATCTCCCTCCACCCAAGGGTCTGGAGACTAGATGTAATTCAAGGTTTTTCATTTTACAAGTGAGGTTCTAGGTTAACATGTCTGTACATTTTCATAGAACTCTATTGTTTTAGCTATTCATAATAGAATGTATAATTTACTTTGAGCTTTCTTCCGATATTTGTTTTAATTTAAAGAAAATTTATACAATTGTTTTATTCACTATTAATGACGTTTTATTTCCATTCTTGGGAATGTAATGGCAAGAGTACCATGACCCCAACCCAGTCTCCACGAGGTTGGGTGCTAAACCTCAACTCCTCATCATTTCTATGTTTTGTAAATGATATTGTTCTGCATGTATATACAAATTTCATATTTTCTTGTTTAATTTTCGGGACTTTATCAGTGACTGATCAATATCTCAAAATTATATTGAAAAGGCAGTTATTTCTTTTAATACATGGTTTTTTGTGTAAGTCATATGGATTTTTCCTTCTACATGGATTTTAAATTTAGCAGCAGTTTATAGAAATTTTGTTAGCATGTCATAGGATGAACATATAAAATTCTAAATAACTATTTTCCAATTTTTTCTTTTTGGTTATTGTAATATAATTTCCAAACTGTGACCTCTACTTTGATTCATTAAGAAATTATGTACTATTCAATGCTTTCAGAGATAATTAATTTAACAGAACTACAGAACTACTTTACACAATTAGTTTTATCTCTAGAGTTGTGATAGAACATGGAAAATACTTATCACTATATTTTATTTTTGATAACTGATGGTTCCACCCAACCTTGAAAGAGTATATCATGTCCTCTACTTCCCCCATGCTCCACACTAGAGTCTTAGGTAGTAGGTAACATTTAGAAGCTAGGCCTCAGGAACTCTGTCCAGCCTGCACTTCCCTTGGGTTTTAGAGCTCCACTGGTTTCTTACCATCTTTGGACAACTCTTTAATTTACAACATATTGTTAAACCCTCTTATTTCTTTCATGAATACAACCCCTTCCCAATCCCAAGATTTCCTTCTTATCCTCTTAGGGAATGTAAGTGTCAGAAACTACCTCTCCTTTTTACTCTGGAATCTTGGAATACTTTTTACAATTTAGTTAATCCATTTACTGAAGATAATTATCAAATTTATTTATGAAATAAAATCAAGTATTATTAATGAATAGCCAAATCCGTTAATTTTGTTTTTCACTTAATAATTCAAATGTATTTATAAAAGTCTGTCAATCATAATTTAAAATAAAAAATGGTGTTACATCTTCCCCGACTTAAAGTAAACACCGTCCTCGATGTTACCTTATCATTGAAAACATTTTAGGATATGCCTCTCAAATAAATTTTTCATCCTCCCACGTAGCCTCCTCTGGGCTAAAGTGCTTCCATTGCACATTAACTTGGGGGATGACTCGCCTCCAGAGCGTTATTTCTCTCTGATCAAGAATACACTAAGGTTCTACCAGAAACTCGTCGTCTGATTCTACCTGCAAGCAACAAATTGAATTAATTTAATTAAGAATCTTTCTCACTTACAAATGAAAATGTAAAAATAGTGTGCATGTATACTCTGCCAGTGTATCACATGCTTGGGATCATGTATGTATCGCTTCAATAGAGATACATGGAACACATTATGTACCAATATGTGACTAGGTAGAGCCAGTCGATAAGCCATCAGTCCTATCCATTTCAAAATTTGGAATGGTCTGCAATAACTCGGAGCTAGTTTGGCACAAGTACTCCACCTCAAAGTAATCTTATTTGGTTTAATCCTCACATATACGTGGTCACCCACTTCAAATTCATGGAAATTTTTCTTCCATTTTTCATATATATTTTTCCTGTCTTGAGTTTATTTTAACTTCTATCTAATATTTCTTACCTCACACTCCATTTCCTCAAGCATATATGTTCCAAGCATCATTTTAGTTTCCGGAACACTCTAATTTATTGGATTCCAACATTTTCTTCCATACAATTCTTCAAAAGGACTCATATTGAGGGATTTTTGATATCTGTTATTATAAGCTTCGACCAGATGCAAATACTCCTCGCACCTTGTGGGTTGTTGAATTACATACATGCATAGTGTATCCTCCAATATTTGATTCACTATTTTCGACTGCCCATTCGTTTGAGGATTTTATGCAGTACAAAACTGGAATTTTGTTTCGAGACTAGTGAATAATGTCTTCCATAAAGTTTATGTAAACTTTACATCTCCATCTGAGATGAAAATTATTCAAATATCATAAAGTATAAATATTTCTTTGATGAAAATGTCAGCAACCTGTACGGTCTTGTAACTTCAGTGGACAAGTATGAAATGAGTTACCTTGCTGAGCCTATCCACTACCAGCATGATTGCATCATTGTATCTTCTATTTATTGGTAACCCAATGATAAAATAAAGTGAATTGACTTCCCATTTCCATTCTAGTACCGGGATAGGCTAAAGCAATCCCGCTGGATGTTGGTGCTCCACCTTGACTTACTAAAAATCCAAACATTTGGTCAGGTATTCAGCAAATGTTTTACACATTATCGGCCATAAATAATCTTTCCTAATTGCTATTAATATCTTTTGATATTTGGGATGTCTTGCATAGGAACTCCGATGATATTCATCTAAAATAAGCCCCTTTAAGTTCATATGATTCAGAATACATAAATTCCTTCGAAATAACAAGAATTGTTTATCATTAATTTCATAATCTAATTTCCTTCCTTTATTTTTGGCCTCTCTTGCTTGTTTCCATAAGAATTGATATTTGGGTTCCCTCCTTGTTTCCTCCATAATCTGCTCCTGGAACTTAGATTCAACCTGGTTAAAATAAAGTTCATAGATGCAACATAATTCTTTTCTTAAAACATCATCAACACAGTTCTCCTTACCTTTTACTTATTGAATGTCAAAATCAAATTCACTTAGGAACGCATTCCATATTGCTTGGCTTACAATTAAATCAGATTGTTTAAAATAGCTAGTCAAACTACTATGGTCGATTTTGAGCAGAAACCTTTTTCCCAACAAGTAATCTCTCCAAATTCTAAGGGCATGTACTACTGTAGTTAACTCCAAATCATAGGCAAAGTAACTCTTCTCATGATATTTTAATTTTGTGGACTCATATGCTATGACCTTACCTTCTTGGGTCAATACTACTCCCACCCCTTCCTTGTGAGCATTAGTGCAGACTTCGAATTCATTGCATGGATCTACTAATTTTAGAATAGGTGGAGTAGTTAGTAGTTCTTTTAATCATTCAAAATCGCTTTGAAATTATTTAGTCCACTTAAAGACTCATCCCTGCCGCTGCAAGGAGGTAATGGGAAAGGCTATCTTAGAGAAGCCATCAATGAATCATCCTTATAACCAGCTAAGCTGATGAATGAGCGTATGTCTACCACATTTCTGGGAAATCTCCATCCTGTAATCATCTTTATCTTTTCGAGGTCTACAAAAATCCCCTTAGCAGATATTGCATGGCCCAAATATTGGACATGTTCTTTGTAGATGTCACATTTACTAAATCTTCCATAGATTTGGTGTTCCCATAACATTTTTAGCACCAAGCGTAAGTGTCCCTTGTGTTCTTCCATATTCTTATAATTTATCAAGATATCATCAATGATTATTAAAAAAAATATATCAAAAAAGGGGTGAAAGGTACCATGCATCAAGATTATAAAATGTGTTGGTGCATTGGTTAACCCAAATGGTAACACAACAAATTCATAGTGTGCATACTGGGTATGAAAAGTTTTTTTGGATATTTCGTCATCCTTAATCCGCATTTGATGATAGCCTAATCTCAGACCAATCTTGAAAAATACCATTTCTCCCTTCACCTGATCAAAGAGGTCGTCTATATGTGCCAATGGGTACTTGGTTTTTATATTCAATTAATTGAGTTGTCAGTAATCAATGCACATCTTCATAGAACCGTCCTTCTTCTTAAAAAACAACATTGTTGCTGGAAGGGGACACACTTGGCCAAATATATTCTTTGTCCATTAGCTCTTACATCTATATTTTTTATTTTATCAATTAAGACACACTCATTCTGTATGGTGCTCATGACACAGGTGCTGCCCCATGTATTAAATCTATAGTAAATTCAATGTCTCATTTCGAGGATAATCTTGGAATATTTTCAGGGAACACATCCATGAATTCCTGGACAACTTGAATATTTTCCAACATAAGGGTCTTATCCTTGGAGTTAGAGAACCCCACCTGAATTGTGTAGAGTTGATACCCCTTTCTAATGCATTTGTTGTGTTGGGATGCATTAATGGAGCACAATTGAAGTGCCTTCATAATCCCCTACAATTACTGACGTGTACGATCTTCTACTTTAAAATGGATGACTTTATCCTTGCAATCTACTAATGACTAGTGTCTTTCTAACCAGTCCATTCCTAATAGAATGTCATAGGAGCCCAGAGGTAGAATATTCAGTTCTACAGTTATTTTTTGTTGTCCTATATTCATATTACAGTTTCATTTTTGGCATTAACTTGTCTCTTTTCTCCTGTGTCCAATTGTACCATCCATGGAATTTTAAACTTATGACTTTGCAGTTTATAGTTTTCAACTACGCAGGGGTTTATATAACTTAAAATAGCACCAGGATCAACCAAAATGGAAACAGATTGGGTTTTCCGCTTGCCTTCTAGTTCTATCATAGTTGGATGGTAATCCTCTTATAGATCCTCTAGTGCAGTAGTTATCTTGGGTATTTTTCATGCTACATCCCCCATTGTAGATGCATCTTGTAGATTGGTTGTAATGTCATTCATTCCTCGATGAGGACAATTCTTAAAATAATGTACCTCACCACATCCCTAACATTATAATGGTGGCCTTGGGACTGACCAGGGTATTTCCTAATGGAAGCCTCAGTATTCCGTTCTTCAGCTGCCCATCTAGGCTTTTGCTAATTTTCCCCAAATTTCTTGTTTGTTGAATTTATCGGAGCATTTTTATAATTTCCTAGTCTATTGTTTTTAAAATTTGAGGGGCCTTTCTGCGCTTTCTTTTGTGGCCAACTTCTTCCAGTTTCACCCTTTTACTTGGACTGATGATAGCAGATTTGTGCTTTTCTTATTACCTCATCCATAGTTTTTGGGTTTGCAAAATTGATCATTTCTTTCATGTGCGCATGAAAACTAATCAAGGATCGATGTACCTTTGCCTTTGCGTCGCTTAAATAAGGTATGTATCTTAACATATGTAAATTTAGTGATGAACTCATCCATAGACAATTGATCAAACTTTAAATCATGAAACTCTCGAGATGTTTCATCATAAAATCGTTTTGTTAAGTACTTGTCCTTGAAATACTGTTGGAACTCATCCCAAGTCACGTTCTGGTTTTCAACTCCACACACATTTTTTACCTCTTCCCACCATAATGTTGCCTTTTCCCAAAATTGATAAATAACTAGGAAATCCTTGAGTTTTTTGTCATACTCAAAAAGGTGGAAATACTTATTCATATTAATTATCCAAGCTTCCGCCACTTCTTTAGCCTCTCCGTCGAAAGTATGAGGCTTAATTTTCTATAACTCACCCTATAATTCTACTTTCTGTTACTTCAACTCTTGTTGATTTCAAACATTACCAGATTCAACTTCATTATAAGTCTAATCTTATTACTCCACTAGCTACGACTCCCTTTTGGGTTGTCATGAACTTGTTGTTGTTGCCCTCCTTCTCCATGGTTGTCCCTCTCTGGACTAGGCTATGCAGTATTATGATTATGATTATCTGAGAACTTTCAAGTATCCTTTCTTGTTCTCTCATCAACCTTTCATTATCACTTCATACTCGAATCATTTATGTCTAAATTTGTTGCACAATATCTAGCAATATATTTGTTTGAAGTTTTTGTTCTTCAAGTAATCTACTGGTTTGTTAGTGTTGGTCCACGCTTAATTGCACCCACATTTCTAGGTTGACCTTGCTTGGCAAGCATTCAAGTTATCATGTTTACAATAACTGGTCAAGATGCTATGGTAGTGCCTCCATACCTTGAGTGCATGCAATACCACGGTCAACTCTATATCATAGGTGGAATATCATTTTTCATGATCTTTCAGCTTCCCAGATTCATATGCAACGAATTTTCTATCTTGTTACAACACTGATCCCGCTCCTCCCTTGCAAGCATCGATGCAAACTTCAAAATCCTTTTCGAATCCTCAGTTTTTTTAACTATTCAAATATTGTCTCACATTTGCTAGTCCACTTAAACATTCACCGTTTTCACTACAAGGAGGTAATAGGAATTTTTTTTTTAGAAAATCTGTCGATAAAACGTCGGTAATTGCCGGCCAATCCTATGAAAGAACGTATGTCTAATACGATTTTGGGTACCCTCCATTCCATAATAGTTTTTATTTTGTTAGGATCTACTGCTATACCTTCAACAGAAATAACATGGCCTAAATATTGGATCTGTCCTTTGTAAAAATCACAGTTACTGAGTTTGGCATAAAGTTGATGATCCCTCAACATTTTTAGTACCATTCATAAATGTTCTTTATGTTCCTCCATGGTCTTTGAGTAAAATAATATATCATCAATGAAGATCAGAAAAAATTTATCCAGAAACTAATGAAAAATTCCATGCATCAAAGTCATGAAAGTTACTGGTGCTTTGGTTAATCCAAACAGTAAAACCACAAACTCATAATGCCCATATCAAGCATGAAAATCTATTATATATATATCCTCATCCTTTATCTGTATTTGGTGATATCCAAATCTTAGATCTATTTTTGAAAATACATTTTCCCCTTTTACTTGATCAAAAAGATCATCTATCTGTAGCAATGGGTACTTGTTCTTAATAGTCAATTCTTTAAGCTTCTTGTAGTCCATAAACATTCACATCGTACCATCCTTCTTCCTCAGTAATAGTACTAGCACCCCCTAGGGATACACACTAGGATGAATATATCCCTTGTCTAAAAATTCCTGTAGTTTCATTTTCAACTCAGTCAGTTCAAGTACACTTATTCAGTATGGTGCTCGTGAAATTGATGCCGCCTCAGGCATTAATTCGATGGTGAAATTGATATCCCACTTTGGAGGTAGTCCCGATATATTTTCTAGAAACACATCCATAAATTCTTGTACCAGCGATATATTTTCAAAAATGGGGGTATATCTTTATAATTGGTGTATCCTACTTGAATAACATAAAATTGACATCCTTTTCTAATCCATTTACCTAGTTGGGATGAAGTGATGGGGCACATTTGAAGTGGTTTCTTAATTCCTTGAAACTCTTGGCAAGTTCAATATTGAGCCTTAAAATAGATGATTTTCTCTTTGTATTCCAGTAGTGACCAATGCCCTTCTAACCCATCTGTTCCCAGTAATATATCATAGGAACCCAAAGGTAGAATTTTCAGCTCAACCTTATATATTGATTTCCAATTTCTAGGGGACAGTTTCAGACTTTAGCGTTAAATCTTCTCTTTCCCCAGTGGCCAATAGTACCAACCAGGGACTTTTAAATTTTTGGCTTTGCAAGTCACATTTTTCAACTATCTAAGGATTTAAATAACTTAAATTGGCACCAAGATCAACCAAAATAGAAATAGTTTGGGAATATAACTTACCTTCCAATTCTATCATGGCCAACTGCTAATATGCTTGCCGATCCTATAGTGTCGCATTGATTCTTTGTATATTTTGTGCAAAATCCCCCATCGTGGATTTCTCTTGAATATTGGATGCAATTTCACTTCTCCCACGGTGAGGATAGTTCCTATAATAATGTGCTTCACTGCATCCCCAACATTGCAACGACGTTTCTAGATTTTCCCATGATTTAGTCTACTGGATGCTTCAGTGGGTCGTTCTTATGTTGGCCATTTGGGTTTTTGTTGGTTTCTTCCATATTTTCTATTTGTTGGGTTTCTTGCAATATTTTATAGTTTCTGTATCTCCTACCTTTAAAATTTGAAGTACTTTTATGCCCTTTCTTGGGCGGCCAACTCCTACCATCTTCTCCTTTTCCCTTGGACTGCTAATATCACATTCATGCTTTTCGAATCACCTCATCCATAGTCTTTAGGTTCACAAATTTGATCCTCTTCTTCATGTGAGAAGGTAGGCTACCCACGAATCGTTGTATTTTTTCCTTTTCATCTCTCAGATTTGGCACATACCTCTATAAGGAGGTAAATTTGGTTATGAACTCATCCATAGACAGTTTTCCCAACTTCAAATCATGAAATTCTCAATATTTTTCATTGCGAAAGCACTTTGTTAGGTATTTGTCTTTAAAATATTTCTCAAACTCGTCCGAAATCACATTCTAGTCCTCGATTCCTCGCACATTTTTAACTGCCTCCCACAATAATGTGGCTTTTTCCCACAGTTGGTAAATAGCCAAGTGAGTTTTGAGTTTCCTGATATATTCATAAAATTGAAAATATTTTTTCATGTTAATTATCCATGATTCTGCTACCTCTTCGGTCTCTCCATTGAATGTAGGAGTTTTAATTTTTTGGAATTCACCTTGCAGCTCTACTTTCTATTTTTTCATCTTGTGTTGATCTAGAACATTTCCTGACTCCCCTTCGTTCTAAGTCATTTTTTATTACTTCGTTGGGTTTGGCTTCCTTTCGGCTTATCATTAGCTATTTTCGATGTTCACCCTATTCTAGGGTATCTCTCTCTAGGCTCGGTTGGGTTGTCCATTGATTATGGCTATCTGAGAGGCTTTTAATAATACTCTCCTATTCCCACATTAACTTCTCATTATCACTTCTTACTCAAACCATTTATTCCTACAATTATTGCACCATATCCAGAATTCTACTACTTTTCCATTGTTGTTCCTCGAGTAGTCTGTTAGTTTTCTGATGTTGATCCATGCTCAATTGTACCAACATTTCCGGGTTCATATATGTGTTAGATTGGGGGTGAGCTTCCCATGTATCTCTCGGAGCTTGATATATGGACCCCCTCCTCATTATATTATGGCAACCCCTCATTCCTATTTTTGTGCACAATTTTATAGACATCCAATGTTATTTACGTGGCCCATCTCGGTCCCAGCGTGTGACCGCTGCTCTGATACCTCGTGTAACATCTTACCATAACAGGAAAAAAAAATACTTTTAATTATATTGCAAGCATAAATAACATAAGGATATTATTAATTCTATATACATGTTATAATACAACTAAATCCTATCTCGTTACCGAGACTTTTCATTAAACACATACTATAAAACAAATTTGGTAACACTATGGGTTACGAGCCGTTTATATGTTTAATTTTTGTGATGATTAAACCTTGTATTTGTACCAATCACAATATTTAGATTTTGGTACGTTGTTATTTCTTACTCACACACTTGTATCTTAACAAAATTATTCATGGTATCAAATCTGTTATCAATTAAATTTCTTGACACCTAGGACTGATCTAAACCATTTATGGGTTCTTGATCGATGGTTGTGATTATAGCTGGGATGTTTAGGGTAATACCCTACCCCCAAACCCTAATCATTCTATCCATTTCTTGTTGCTGCGAGGCAACTCGAGCTCTGCAACTTTTCTCCTCGGACTATGTCTCCTCCTTTCACCCTCGGCCTGAAGATTGAGGTAACATTTAACTGATGGTTTCTTTGTCACTTACCAATGTTGGGTTAACGAGTATTATTTTCCCTCGGGTGTTCAATATTCTGTTCTTTTCGCAACTTTATATGCTTTTTTAGGTGTGAGAAGGTTTCCCCTCATATCTATTTCTTCTCGGCAATATTTTTGCATGTTCAACCTTTCATTCTCGGTCTTCATGGATTTTTACATTTCTCCAGGTTTATATATGTCTGGAAGGATAGATGCCCACCGTCGGCGTGGCCAAGAGAGGTAAGTGATGACTCTTCCCTCTTTCTCTAGTTAATAAATTCAATGTTTAGAGTAATACATAGTCAAAATCTCAGAGTTTGATATCATTTTCTATCTTAGGTCTTCTTGTTCGAACCCTTACGCATCAGTAAGGTATTCTATTTCATTTTTGCTACTATGCTTTCGTTTACCTTCACTGTTTTTCATTCAATCTAAACCTACATGTCTTCTAACATATTTTATTGTCTTGTAGGTAGTTCTGAGTCTCTAAACATCGCCAGAAACCATGTTTTATTAAAATTCTTACCTTAGTTAGTGACCATTAGTCCATTTTTCTAGGTATTTTTGGAAACTTCATAGGGGCCTCCTCTGAAATGTTTCATGTTCTGGTCCTAGATTAGACTACTCTCTGTTTCAATGTTTAAATGCATTATTCTATCTTTTAGATGAGGCCACTAAGGCTTTGCCCACCGTGAATGTAATTTAGCCCTTGATGGACATATTATTTAATGTATTAGCTGATTTTCTCTGAGAGTGAATTTGAACACGATCTAGTATTTAAATGGACCATGAGACTCTGTTTTTATTTATATCATGAATATGGTACTTACTCTGACTCTTTTCAATATTTGGCTCTGAACTTTGGCTAGAAAATAAGTGTATATATATACTTTTATATATATTTCACATCTGTATTTTGTCAAGGATGTATTTTTTTATGAAAAATAACTATCCATTTGTATCTACGGTTGTTTGAGTTCCCTTTGAGTTTTTCTATCGATTTTCATTTATACTAGCAAGGTATAATCACAATTTTTTGCTATGAAATCCCTGCTATTCTTTCAAAGTCTCTAATTAGCTCTTAATAAGCTTGGTTCTTCGGGTTTTAACACCTTACCTCCAATTACTTAATATATGATTGCAGCAGTATCCAAAATAGTGCACTCATGCTCGACATGTTCTTTTCACATTCGGTTTACCTCCTTCTGAGGGTTTCTATGTTTTAAATGTCTTTCATTGATATAGTCTTATATCCATTGCAATGGCCCTTAACTATATTGATATAAATTATATACATGCTTCCTACGTTTTTTTTATAATATTCACTTATTATACTCAGCAGTATCAACACCAAATTATTTTTGACTTGAGTGCCTTTTTTAATAACAATATTCTTTCAAGTTTTACGACTACAGATGACCGAACCATAGTTCAAAATGGGTTTTATTTCTAAAACCCTTAGTCCATGTAAGATTTTTCCTATATCTTCATAAGAAATATTGTCTGGTCAGGGGACTACCCCTCCCCATATGGACTAACTGTCCCTTTTCATTCCATGGCCTCTGTGTTTTCTGGAGATTTTTTCCATTCTGTTCATTAGTTTCTATAGAGTCAAATCTACTATTCTTCATTTTCAGGAGTGATATTTATTCTTTCTTAGAATTTTCTATGCATGTAAATATTTTTCCTTAATTATATAAACATCATAAAGAATTCTAGAATATGTACAACCACTCTGAATTAAGTAGTTATATATCTGTCATATTTAGTCTATATAATAGTTTTGTCGAAATAAATATTTAATTTTTGCTGCAATAAATATTCACAATTTACAAAGATAAAAATACTTAATAAAATCACATTAAAAACCTTTCCTTACAGAGACAAACATACTTAATAAAATCATATTAAAATCCATTCCTTTCTTTTTGTTTTGCGTTTATAAGACTTATCTCAGTTTAGCAAAGCTGATGGTAGCCTCCCAACCATGAGAGAGGAAATTACGTCCTCAAAGCTGATGGTAGTCTCCCAGCCATGAGAGAGGAAATTACGTCCGTATATCCCCCTGTGCTCCTCACTATAGAATGATTGATTAGCAGTTCTACTAGAGAAAGACCTCCAGACCTCTATCCAACCTCTTCTCCAATGTCATCAAACCAACTTTGGACCACTATTGCCTTACATCCCTTTAGTTGTTCTCTTCTCATTACACATAACCCCTTTTCCTCTTTGGGATTTCCATTTTATCGTCAGAATTTAACTACTCTGGAATCTTGGAAGTTTTACCCATCAGTTTATGGAAACCATAAAATAATTCATGGAAACCACACCATAAAATAATTCTTTATTGAAAAGAAAAATAAATCTTGTTCATCATCATGCTTTACTTAAAAAGTCAAATGTATAATTTAAATTAGTATAAGGAATGAATGTTGGAGGTTTACCCATCAGTTTATGGAAACCACATCATAAAATAATCATTTATTCAAAAGAAAAATAAATCTTGTTGATCACTTAATTAACATACTTATTAATCCTACTTTACTTAAAAACTCAACTATATAATTTAAAGTAATATAAGAAATGAATCTAGTGTTACAATAATATAAAGTGATATTTATTTCTTTGTGTTCATAAGCTTATCGAATTTGCAGCACAATGCACAATGTGAAGGCTTTAGCAACCAGGAGCACGACCAATCTGAATTTATTAATATGGTGAATAGAATATGGATTACGAAAAAAAAAAAATTATGAAGATAAAAAACCATAAAAAATACAACCAGAATTTCGAGTGTATAAAACAAACTTATTAAGATATATACATAAATATAAAATATCAATAATAAACAATAAATAGTACATGTTAATGGATGTATAAAAATAAGTGTTTTCTTTAATAAATAATTCAAAGTATTAATTAAAACATAATATAAATTGATATGCATTATTTTTTATTGTGTCTAGAGGCACATTCTAGAGCCCATTGTGACTCATGTCATATTTATTAATGGATTAAGAATAATTATTAAAATATAACTATGCATTATTATGTGTAATCTCAATGGATAGTAATTTATCTCATTTCTCATAAATTTTAATAGTTCAAATTTCAATGCATGATAAATTTACCTTTAACACAAAATTTGATCTCATTAAAATTCCAAATTAGGTAAAATATTAAACATCTTTACTCAGATTTACTAAAGTTAATGTCATCTAGTAAATGAAATGAAAAACTTAATTCAACACAAAGAATCACAAATCTTGCTCCAATACGTTCTAAAATTTATTTTAATTAAATATTTGTAAGATGAATCTTTAAAGGGAAAAACCATATCCTATTGATATATTAATGTCTTTAAAGACATAAATATTTCCATGTCAAATTTCTAATATTTGAAAATATTAATTTGATGTAGTTTTATTATAATTTTTTTTATGATGTCAAAAAAAATTATTAAATCTAATATCAATATTATTAAATTTAATATGATATTAATTTTTTTATATTATAGTATATATATTAATATATCGTGATATATATTAACTCTCTCTCTTTCTCTCTCTCCCCCTCTCTCTCTCTCTCTCTCTCTCTCTCTCTATATATATATATATATATATATATATATATATATATATATATATATATATATATATATAGGGAAGAACAAAGACAAAAATAATATAGGTGGAGAGATTGAGGGAGTGACAAGGGAGAGATGGAGATAAAATGGAGAGGGGAGATAAGGAATGAAGAGGGAGAGAGAGAGAGAGAGAGAGAGAGAGGGAGAGAGAGGAGTGGGAAAGGGAGATAAGGGTAGGAGAGAGAGGAGGGAGACACAAAGATGAAGGGGGCTAGAGGAGGAGATAGGTACAAGATTGGATAGAAGAGAGAGAGGGGGGGAGAGGGTGAGATAGGGACAAGGTTGGTGAGAAGAGAGAGATGGGGGAAGAGAGAGGGAGGTAGGAGAGAAAAGGAGAGAGGGGAAGGAATAGAGAGAGGACTTGAGCAAGAATGGGATAGAGGTAAGAATGAAGAGGGAGGGTCAGAGATATGGAGTTTGAGTGGGAGAGATGGAGTGAAGAAGAAATAAATAGAGAGAGAAAAGTGGAGAGAGAGAGTGCGAGAGAGGGGGTGACAAGGGAGAGATGGAGAAAGAGTGTGTATTTTTTGTGGGGGAGAAAAAGAGACAAAGAAGGATAGATGGAAGGAAGGGGGAAGAGAAGGAGAGAGGGAGGGAGATAGTGCCAACTTTGTAGGGTGAAGAGAGACATAGTGCGGTGGGAGGAGATAGAGGGAGCTGAGAGAGAAAGGGAGAGAGAGGAAGGAAGAGAGAGAGAGAATGTGAGAGAGAGGAGAGAGTTATAGAGAGAGAGATGGAGGTTGAGGGAAAGAGAGAGGGGGGTAAGAATAAATACATAGATAAGCATCATGGATAGAGAGAGAGAGACAGAGTGATAAGGGAGATAGAGGGGGAGGGAGAGAGGAGAGTAGGAGGGAATAGAGATAGAAGGGAGGGAGAGAGAGAAAGAGAGAGAGAGAGAGAGAGAGAGAGAGAGAGAGAGAGATTGAAATGGAAGAGAGAGGGAGAGGAAGAGGGAGGGATATATATACAGATATGGAGAAAGAGTGTGTATGTTTTGAGGGTGGTATGTAAAGAGACAAATGAGATGCATAGGGAGATAGAGATATATATGAGAGGTGAAGAGTGGGAATAAGAGAGAGATAAAGAGACAGAGGGAAAGATATATAGATATGGAGACAGAGTGTGTGTGTGTTCGGGGGTGGTGAGATAGAGAGACAAAGAAGGAGAGATGGAGGGTGGGAGAGGGAAGAATAGTTCTTGTACCATAAGCATTGATTTCACTGTAGATGATTATTTTTAATCATATTTTTATTGTTTGCGCTAGATGAATTGATTTCAAAGGCATATGTTGATTTATAATTATATTTCTTTGTTTGCACTAAAATGCACTAATTTCAGTTTAGATGTTGATTTCTAATCATATTTTATTTCTTGATCGAGATGAATTGATTTCAGTGTAAATGGTTATTTATAATCCTATTTGATTGCTTACACTAATTCATTAATTTTAGTGTATATGTTGATTTCTAATTATAATTAATTTTAGTGTAAATGTTGGTTTCTAATTATATTTTATTTCTTGCACTAGATGCATTAATTTAAGTTTAGATGTTGGTTTCTAATATTATTTGAGTTCTTTCATTATATGAATTGATTTTAGTGTATATGTTGTTATCTAATCCTATTTGATTGCTTGCATAAATTGTTTTAGATTGTGTTAATATTGAGATTGTAGATTATTAAAAATATTTCTCAAGATTAGATGGATGGGGGAGAGGGGGAAGAAAATTTCTTACACTATATGCATTGATTTCATTGTAGATGATGATTTCTAATCCTATTTTATTGTTTCCACTAGATAGATTGATTTCAGTGTAGAGGTTGATTTATAATTATATTTTATTTCTTGTAATAGATGCATTGGTTTCAATGTCGATGTGGATTTCTAATCTTATTTGATTGCTTTCATAGATGCATGTATTTCAATGTAGATGTGCATTTCTAATCCTATTTGATTTCTTGCATTAGATGCATGGATTTCAATATAGACGTGGATTTATAATGCTATTTGATTGCTTGCATTGGATGCATGTATTTCAATATAGATGTGAATTTTTAATTCTATTTGATTTATTGCATCAGATGCATGGATTTCAGTGTAGATGAGGATTTCTAATCTTATTGTATTGCTTGCACTCGATTCATCGATTTCAGTGTAGACATTGATTTATAGTATCATTTGATTGCTTGCATTAGATGTATTGATTTCAGTGTAGATGTTGTTTCTAATCATATTTGATTTTTTTCATTAGATGAATTAGATGTTAATATTGAGACTATATATTATTTAAAAATATATTTTTCAAGATATATTTAGTAATAGGTAGAGGGACACTATTAAGGGATAAAAATATGCATAATCAATCCTCCTACAAAGTGGAAATTAACTTTGAGCTGGGATCGTCTCCTTCTTCATCACCAATTAATTATCAATAGACAATTAAATATATACAAAATATATTAAAAATTACTAATAGAGTAATTTCATACAACAACGTATTCAAAATATTTATAAGAGGAACATCAAAACAAATCGAACTATTCTAGAGGTGATGCGCTAATTTTTTGGAAAAGAAAATAATGTAAATATTTTAGAAATATGGCCACTCATTAAAAAAAATCAAAAATACATTATTTCTTGACTTTGAAAAATAGACTATAGATAAAAACAATCACCAAAATATTCTTGAAGGAAATGAAATATTTCGAAAATAAAAATGAAACAAATTATTTCAATAATAATCTTGACAAAGAAAATTATTAAAATTGTTCTTCAATATATATTTTGTAATATTTAGAGGAATATTATTTAGAATTACTTAATTTAAAAAAAATTTGATACCTAAAATTAAATGAAATAGATGTCCATCATTAATCCTCTTGCAAACTATTGACAAGATTGTCTCCCTTCTTCATCACCAACTAATTACTAATAGACAATTATATACACATTTGAAAATACAACACAACATTTGTAACATTCATAGAAATTATCGTCCAAATCCAAACACATAAACACACAAACCACTCAAAGCATCCAAATACAATGTACAAAACATTCAAGGAAAGCAACACAAACTAAATTAAAGAAGAGAATGAAATGCTCATGCCAAGCAAAGAAAACATAATGTGAATTTTGAAGTTGAATCTCAAACATATACATAATAATGATAATCTAAAAATGTGACATTGTTGCCCTCAACTGGAACGAGCTTAGATCCATCTATCTAACACCAAATCTATCATGCACCAAGAGGGACCAAATCTCTTGAGGTGCAAACCTTTCCTCAAGTTCTACACACTAAAAATATCTATACCTCGAGGGTTTGATCTCTCTCGCACATGATATATCCAACGTACGGATCGAAGGTTTTTAATATTGGCGAAGATATTGCTCTCTCTGTGAAATAACTCCCTAGAGGTCGTTGGGTCAGAAACCTCCACAGATCAAGGCATACTATTCAAGAAGGACTCACACAACCAAACTTGTATGCTAAAAACTAGATATTATCGGTTATAGAACTCACCCGTAGATCCTATGTTTGATGTAGATCTCGCAGGGTCCAAACCCCCAGTAACTCTTCTTCCTCTTCAACCTGAAAATCAAGAAGAATCGTGCATCGAAATCTAGTTGTACAACATATATCTTTCCTGAATGTTAGTATAATCCATGTGAAACATCATATAAACAATAATAAATGTTTAATTAACAGTATTTTCACATATATAAATAGATATTAACACATGAATTTGGAAACAAGATGGTTCTTCTTCATTACGAACAACATGTACAATAATAGAAAGGTGGAGAGATCACCTGAATCCTTCCACGATCTTCGAACAGACCGTCATCTAGATCCATCCTGCCCTTGCCTCGCTAGGATTCTTCCAAGACTTGTGCACACGAGATGAAATATAAGCTAATGAACATCTCTAGGAAACAAGGGTTTCCTATAAATACCTGGGAAGTGCAGGAGGCACGGGACATCAGACTTGAATTGGGCTCCAACAGAGTATAATGTCTATAATTTTTCTCCCTCCCTTAGGCCATGCATGTGAGGGGCTTTTATACTCCCTCAAAGTAGTTTCAATCAGTTGGAAACAGTTGGCCACAGGCTGGGGTGGTTGAATTACAGGAATAACCATCAACCCAGCCTCGAAAATAGGATTTTTATATATTTTTTAATGATTTTAATGGCATACACGGAAAAGTATCTCTGGACTTGCGTATACACGCGGAAAATTCTGGGCATATCTGCGTATGGGTTTTGAAACACTGTTTTTTATGAACTTTTATTCAAGTCTGTGGGAAAGGGGTGATACGGAAAGGGGTGCTCAAGGCCAAAGAGACAATCATGAATCACATGAGGGTGAAAAATGATGCTATAAGAGATACCAGTGAAATATATAATGAGAAATACTTCCTTCAATGTCTAATACATATTTTCTCACCCTTGGTGATATGGTTCGATGGGAAATGGAACCTTTTAGTATTGAATTTCCCGTCATGATTTTGGACCTGGACCTTTCTTTGGAAGTGACATACTTTAAGTTTTGAAAATTATTGGAATTGATATCACCATCCGTTTAGGAATATTTAGAAGTTGAAATTATAGGTGGCATAAATTCGAGAAGAATTGTGACATATAAAAAATCATTGAAGCGATAGCCATCAAGCACATTCTCTAATGGTTTGTTTAGGCATGCCAAGTTTCCTGCTTCAATATATGTTCATTGGCAGTTCAAAAATAAAAAGTCATGAGAATTAACATACTGTCATGGTGGTGAACTTTAAATGGAATGACGTGAAACGATATGCCACATTTCCATCTAATTTTCATATACTTCTCAAATAATTCCTTTAGAAGTCACTAACCATTCCCATTGCTAACTTTTTTTGTATCTACTTCAGTCTATATCAATGCAGAGCTACAACATATTCTCTATTATATTGTTTAAATGTAGCAACTATTCAGTCCATATCAATGTGTAGCCACAACATATTCTCTATTATTTTATTTAAAAGTGGCAGCTATTCTGCTTCAATAGGAGCTCATTTTGGGCATAATCCCTTGACTAAAGAATACCCTACTATCATATTTGAAAACATAAAATGGAAACATCCACATGTGTTTTCCAAAATATCATATCATTTTCTAGGCGAGTTGATCTATTTATGTGAAAGGAAACACCTTTTAGACAATTCCTTTAGCTAAGCTGCTGAAGTCACTCGAAACATGCGCCCAAATTGATTACTAATCTGATTAGCGTCCAATCTAAAAACTTGAACAATTGAAGGGTGTTTCTTTTTATTGGGGGATATCCTCTCATTTAATCAATTGTCTTGAACTCAATTTTTTTTTTTTGAAATTAGTATGTAGACCTAAGCTTAAGCTCATGAAAACCTATATAACAATATTGTTATTGATATAAATTTAATTACATTAATTGATAATTTCATATGAATGAGTTCTTGTTTTTTTTACTGGAATGAACTTCTTAATGGTTGTTTTGTCAACCGATTAGCGATCAATGAAAAATGATCCCATTTTCAATCATTTCCAGAATCCTGTAGACAATCATTTCCTTACTCATTTGACTACTTCAACTTTTTACTTGTTTATTCAATTTTTGTTGAGTAGTTAAGGTAAATTTGAAATATAAATGGTTGGTGGTTTATTGGATTGTGTGAATAATAAATTTCTTCAACCATGTAGATGTTTCTTCACCATGTAAATTTTTACAATGGTTTGTTTCAATTTTCAATATCTAAATACATGATATATAAAAGAAGTTATAATACAAATTAGAATTTTGGCCACCAAGAGATGTAAATCCTGTACTATTGAGGGGAAATGCAAAATACTAAAATAGTCTATTTTTTTGTCAATGAAATTTAAATGTTTCTTTACAATTTCAAAGATGATATTCTCGGAGGAAATGTTGGAGACATAGAACATCATCAATTGCACTACACTCGTGCTTCCCATCAAAGTTGCAGATTTTACGCTCGTTGTTATGAATAACTCAGAGATAATGTTTGCCTCATTTTATTCTAATACGTAATGATGTCTGAAACATGTCAGCTTGTGATGAAAATTCAGATTTGGAAATATATCCATAATATTTTCCATCAATTAATATTATTTTATTTAGCCTATCTCATCTACTACTTGGATTTTTTTTAAATCTATCAAAAGCTTCCTATTGGAACTTGAAATATCATCTTTGAATATTAAGAGGAAATATATGTTTGAAAGGTTACAAAATCTATCAATTTGGCATAATCTAAGTGATTTCTCTTTGTCTTCTAGATTTGAATGAGATTTTTTTTACTAATTTTTATCTTCATTGATTTTTTATATGTCACGATTCTTCGTAAATTTATGCCTTACAACGTTTCCTTTTCAACATCTTCTGCAAATGCTAGTGATAGTCCCCTATAGATTCACCTATAATCACTGGTTTCCTTTTCCATAACCAAGTCCCATAAGAACGCTAATTGGAATCCATCATTAATAGAATAAGATAAGAGTAACATAGCCTGGTCCTCTCTCCACTACTTCAAAAACCTTCAAAATCAGTATGAGGAAGAGAATTACCTAAAAAACTAGGAGAAAATGAGAAAATTGGGTTCTTTTTATCAACTACAAGGTATATGATCACCCCATCCCCTAAGTCCCACACAACACACGTTAAAGGTGACAACACAATGAAAACAATGAATCAAGGTATGGATTTCATTTAAAATATCAACAGGTGATAACACTACCCACCTCCCTTCCCTAAGGGGGTAAAAACAATTGGTGATTGTCATGATATTAAGTCTTTTTGAAGTTTGAGGTTTTGGGTTCCAATCCTCCTTGTTGTATTTTTTGGAAACAAAATTGGTGATTTTCATGATATTAATTCTTTTTCAAGTTTGACATTTTGGGTTCCAATCCTCCTTGTTGTAGTTGGGCCATGCATGAAGGTACAGATGTTTTCACCAAGATGCTACAAAGTGGGTAGTGGCCGGTGATGGGACTCTCCAAGTGTAATGCTATTATAAGCCCTACCCAATTTTCGATTCCTCAAGACACAAAAGGTAACCTCCACCTTCTTATTCGAGTAAATTTTCTCTACCCTTTTAACCAAGGAATTTTTCTTAGTCTGATGTGTTAGAATTACATTTTATAAAAGCATTAATGAACACACATGAGGATATAATCAAGAGGGACACATGTCATCAATCACACAAAAAAAACGCAAGACGTTTAATAACGGAGTTCGTCCTATTAGGGTCCTATAAGAATAGGATTCATAATTTTGAATTGACTTTGATTAGTCTTATAATATGTACATACTTTTTATTTTTGCAAAATTATTTTCCCATATTAAAAATAAAAAATGTAAAGAGGGTAAAATTCCTAAAAGAAAAATCAAAGGACCGAAAGAAAAGATAAAAAATAATATAAAAAATAAACCCCAAACAAAAAGGAGATAAAGATATATCATGAAAGTGATGCAACTTCAAATTCCACTACTTTTTACTTCACTTTACAAAATAATATTGTGTGCAACTTGTCAAAAAATTCCATAATTCATGAAGGTCAAACTGCTTAATCTTGACCTTTCATGATTTAAATTTCATGCTGATAGATAGAAAATAAAGATCTAGCCAACCGTTAACCTTGACAGATCGCAGTTAGTAGAGAATAATAAATGAGTTCAATAGTTTAATCTCGAGCTTACCCAAGTAATACATAGAATTATATAGTTTGTTGTTAAAATAAAAATAAAAAGGGTCTGCAAGCCTAAATGCACCCAAAGAAATGAAGAAAAAATGTTAAGGTAAATGATGGGTAGGCAGAAGCAGTTTTCACAAGGCATGGATAGCAGAAATTGGTCATTTCATATTTACTATTTTCCCTCTAAACTCATTTCCCTTGTAAAAATATCCCCTCCCCTTAATATTTATCTTTTTTCTGCTTACTTCACTCATTTTCCCTACATAAATACCTATTCCCTAGTTTAAAACACATTTACCCTTTGGAAACTAATTTTCCTTTTATTAAATTCCCTTTTAATCTAAAAATCCCAAAAACCGCCTTATCCTAAGTCTAAAAAATTAAATAAAATGTTGGGCTCCAACATTAAATCATCCCTCACATTTTGTTTAAATGTAAAAACTTAGTGTATTTTTCCTGAACATATTAACATTTCTGCACGTATATTTAACACCGTTGTTTTAACATTAATATATTAACTCTTATATATATTAATCATGTATTTAATTAATTCCCGCACATATATATCTCCTATCCCTTTATATTATATTTAATATAAAGTTTTATTATTAAACCCCGACCCCATATAGTCCTAGCCTTTTATATATATATATATATATATATATATATATATATATATATATATATATATATATATGTATGTGTGTATGTATGTATGTATGTATGTATGTATGTATGTATGTATGTACGTATGTATGTATGTATGTATGTACGTATGTATGTATGTTCCCATTGCATTGACTTAGGACCCGGTCCCACCTATCAAATCCCGACGAATCCATCGCAATCGCCCAACCGTCAGATCTGGATTGATCGAATCCAATGACCAATAGCCTCTTTCGCACATTTGATTACCCGATGGTTAGCATCCCTCCAAACTTGAGAAATGAATGGTTTTCATGTCCCTGCTCTTGGCTACATGGCAGTATTCCATTCGATCACATCCTCAAAAAATTTACTACCCAACCAATTTAGCCGATGAAAAAACCATCCTGCACTTTGAATTTAACCCACACATTTATGTTTAATTAATGCTGGTTAAAACGCATATTAGCCACCCTTTGTAATAATTTTTCACTATTTTCTGTTACATTGTGCATGACTACGTCATTTTCGACCTATTTCTTAGCCAAATATTACTCTGCCGACTTGTAATCAAGCCTTTTTCAACTAGAATTCAACAAATTTGCTGCCAAAGACATTGCAGAATCCATATGAAGCACTATAAAGACCAGTGAAGCCTTAGAAAGCTTCCGCAACCTCAAAACACCTTCTACAAACTTAAAATATTCATTTTATCGAGGTATTCCTCCCAGCAAATATGTTTACTTATTCTAAAAAGAAAGTAACAAGTATTTGAATCAGTTAAGGAGCCTTTGCAGACCAAAAGAAACCCCTGTTACTTCCCTATCCTTTTTCTACAGACCCTAGGCATATTTTAACAGGATTTCCAAGGCCTAAGATTTTTTTTCTATCACAGACAGTATTATTTGATCATTTGAACCAGTTTAAACCTTTCCAGACCATAGAAAAGCCCCTATTCACTCGTAAACCCTTCTTCACACTATAAAAATATTTCACAGCATTTTAAAGAGGCCAAAGTCTATTTTTTCAATCAGAAAGTAATCAATTGATTAAAATTAACAAAAATTTGGATTCTCAAAGTATTGTATCGGTCAATCCTCTGCAAACTCCTCTTGTATATGTAGAGAATACCTCCTTCGCAGATAGAGACTTTAAAATTAGTGACCCTGTCACTGAATTTAACCTTCTTGAGCTCCACTATTCGAGCGATGACAAATGCATTGACCAAGCTAATGAGGTTTTCATTTGGGAGTCCAATTTGCCTAAGTATATTTTCCCACAGACCTTCCAGTGTCTTGAGGTCTTCAAACTTTTTCAATCTTGCTATTTGCATGATCAAAGAGCCCTAATAACCCTTGATAAAGAAAATTTGTTCACTATCACAATTGAATCAATAAATCAGATGCTGTGGATCAAACCTAGACTAGATGAAACTCCTCTGTCTATTGAGGCCCTTACACATTTATACCTGAATATGAAATTCCCCAAGAGGTTCCAGATATTTCATAAATTCATTCCTTCATTTGTAGAGACTCCCAAGACCAATCCTCCTTACCCATCTGCAATATTTTCTTAAAGAACTAGGCATATTGTCTCTATGATGTCATGTATTCTGGGTTATTTCACAGATGAGCATGCTAATGCTTCCGTATTAGGTTTCTTGTATACTTTCACAGCTGGTCAACCTACTCCTACCATTTTCAATTTTTCTCAGTACCTTTCTGACTCAATTCATGAACAACTGGTCAAATTTCATGAAGAAGGTATTTTCAAGTATTCGTTAGTCTTGTTCCACATGTTTCTATATTTCCAGTCTAAAAAATTTGTCATCAACCTTCAGAAACTTGACGTTAAAGGTAATCCACAGTAAGTAATATTTTGGACTTCCTTACTCAGAAAGGATTCAACACAATTCACATACACAGATTTCATTGAATCTTTCATCCATCCAATGGTTAACATGTTGAACAACATCATTCAACCAAGAGTCAGCGAGGAAATTAAAAATGCCTTGCAGTTGTCTCAACACATTAGGATAGGATATTGGTACTTGTATCAAAACCACACAGATATTAGGGTATATGGATCTAATATTCTTCCATATAAGCTGCTCAAATACCTCCCAATGAGGTTATTTTCCCTTTAATATATTAGGCAGATCCTTAATTCTGATGCAATAAATTTCTTGGTAGCTAAAAAGAGGACACGGTTTAAAATAAAAAGTCATATTGGTCCTTTTATTTGTAACAACAGATATGCTGGTCCACAAGCAAAAAAGTATTTGCAGGAGTTTAAATTCAGTCATAGTTTTCAATGGTGCTATGATCCTTCAGGAGTTTTAAGCAAATTGAGAGTTAAATTTAAATTAACTCCTTATGTACATGAGTCCAAGCCTGACATAGATAAGTACTCCAGTCAGTCTGAATGGTTGTAGAACACTTTTAAGGAGGCAGATAAGCAAGGTGATACTAGTCAAACCTTGAAAATTCCAACCCCACAAGATGGGAACTCAAAAAGAGTCAGAGAAGAAGGATCATACACTTCATAAACTACCACTGAAAAAAATTCAAAATGATGTATAGGAAGAAGCCAAAATTAAATCCTGTAAATGAAGAAGTGGAAACAATTGAAGTAATTGACACAGATATAGTGGTGAAGGATAATGCACCTCCTGTTGTTTCTGAAGAAACTCATCAGCCTTTAGTATCCAAAACTCAGATTATTCAGAAAAAAAACATCATTGAAGAGTCTTCATTGAGAAAACCAACAGATAAAGATCAGGATATCATGCAAAAATATAAAGAAATCAAACCAAGAAATGAGACATTAAAAGCTGATACATATAACCAATATTGGAAATAGTCACCCAGTGACCAAAGCAGATTTCTTTCCGCATTTGATTACAAGACCAGGAAGATGCAAATGACCTTCGTAAAACCTATATTAAATAATCCCAAATCATCAACAGATTATAAAAAGACATCATATGAAGTTCAAGCATAAAATCTTCATCCAATTAACCAAATATAATTTCACAAACAAGCTGGTGAAATGTTGTATTCTACAATGACAAACAAAGTCATGAGTTTACAGAAGCTGAAAAACACTCTAGGGAACATCAGAGATCAACTCAAATTAGAAAAAGCATCTTCACAGGCTAAGTATAACATAATCAAATCACTGGAAGATTTGATTATTGAAGTAGGATATGATCCAACAAATGTCAAACTTGCAGATGAACTGATAAAAAGAAAAATGCAGACATTGCTCCATTAAAGAAGCATCTCAAATTTTCTCTTACCGAACATCCTTAAGCAAAGGAAGTATTGTAGAATTCAAACCAAAAGGATGAGATGATGAATCTCATTCTTCAGTTAACTTCCCAGTTAAAATAAATGGAAAATGAAATGGATAAGCTAGTGCAGGAGAAAAAGGACTGAATATAAGAAGTTCATGTCACTGTTATTCCTGTAGTCACTACTATTGTTCCTTCTACATTAGCATAATCATTGGCCCCTTCAGTTCCAATGGCTACAAAACTTCTTGTCACATTAGCTATTACTTCAACAACAAAGTCATCTACATCAACTGTACAACCAACTGATGAAGCAAGTAAGTTAATTAAAGAAATGCAGGAAATGTCCATTAGACAAATGAAATCAACAGACTTAAATAACAGCTGAAAATTCTAGAGGATGAGAAGAATATAGCATAGATCATGCATAAAATGAAGTACAAAAGACAAATAGATTGACAGAGAAATTGGAGAAGTTAGAAAAAGATTTAACATTGAAAGAACCAATGGCACAAGCCAAGAAACAACTATGGGCCAATATCTTTGAAAATGTCAATGATATTTTTCCATCCATCCAAGTTATTTATGAACAAAAATATCTCATCAAAGCAGCAAGAGAAGCCATTCAAGAAACCAAAGAAGAACTTGGTAAGAAGCCAGAACAGGCTAATGAAATCATAGAAGTTAGGAAGGTTGTTTCTAAGAGAAATTTAATGGTTCAACTTGAAGAAAAATGCCAAAATGTGGAGATGGCCATAACCAAGTTCATGATGAAGTTTGATACTTTGAGGCAGAAAGGCTTGCCAAATCCTCTAGTTATAAATGACAGATTGACGAAATAAGAGGATTATGATAAAAAAATGAGAGAAGTGGCCAAGGATCAAGCTAACCTTCCTTCTTCACAAGGAATTCCAACTAGGAAAGTTCTATACAAGAGTTTTGAAAATATTTTTTACCTGCAACATGAGGTGAAATACCTATTCATCAATAAGCCTACTTTTTCAAAATATACAGAGGTAGATGATATATTCATAAGGATGGTGAAAATTAAGTTACCATATGCATAGAATTGGGAGAAGTTAACTAATCTATTGTGAAAGAAGTAAAGGTTAAAACAAATAAAATAGAGCAGTAACAGTTTGCAGGTAAAAACAACAGTTACAGTCAAAGAGTATCAGAGTTTAAAATGTATCAGATGAATGTCATAAGCCTAAAGTCAAATCAGAGGAAAATATGTCAATGTGAAAGACACTCAACAATAGAATTCATTGAGAAAACAAAAAAGAGACAAATAAACAAAAGGTCAAAGACAACAAATAACAAATTCAATAAAAGCAGGGACAACTTGTATTAGTTAGAAAACTGTCTCTATCTTCTTGCATGAATATATTTATTTTTCCTTGAATAATTCCTCAGTTTCCTTTAGGATATTTTGTATGAGTTTTTTTATAAAGACTTCACATTTTGAAGTATTGAGTGTGGATGAATTGCTAAACATTTCTATAGTTGTACTGATCTAAACTGGAGGGTTCTTTTTACCATTTTCAAGTCTGCAGACTGGATTGAGCAATAAAGAGATTTTATTACAAAATTCATGTGTTGGGCCAGTTCAGTGAAGTATTCTCAAATGTTATTTTCTTTTATCTGAAGTTTTCACAATACTTGTATGTTTTTCTAAATCTAAATGTATAACTAAAATTTTATTTAAAAATATGTTTAAAACCACTCTGTCTTGAACTGTTATGTCATTTTCATTTTTTCTACTGATATCCAAATTAGGGAATTCTTATTTTCTCCCTAGTTTCGAGTGACCTATGTCTTTTCACTCATTATCCAGATCTGAGAATCCTTAATTGCTCTCTCATCCCGATTGAAACCATTTTCACCATCAACCTAAGGATCTCAAGTTACTCAACCATCTTGCCCTGTGAACACGTCCCTTTAGAACCTTGATTCTCCTCTGACTGCTTGATACATTGACTCGATTAGCCCAGTGGAATTCAAACCTACATATATCCATCTGAACGAGTGATTCCACCACCACCTAAAAATCAAATCCCAAGTAATCCTACGTAACTAGCATAAAATCAACTAAAATCAACAAAGATAAATCATATAGAGAGATCCCTCTCTGAGCATTAGGAAGGCTAGATCCTAGGCCTTAAAAGTATATTTTTGGTTACCTCTAATATTCTTTAAACCAAAATATAAACAACCCTTGAAAATTATTAGAGTGATAACATATTGGTGACCATACTGGGAAACTAACCGATCCTCAGTGTTTAAAAAAAACCTTAAAGGAAATAATTTTACTTATATTTTCACCTTAATATTGTTTTAAAGGCTTTTGAGTAAAATTTTCATTAAAAACTAAAATTCTAGCTTCCAGAAGAATCTATTATACCGGGTCTAATCCTGATCCAGATCTTGTTGTAATAGTAGATAATCCTGATAGAATTTTAAATAAAAAAAAGTAGAAAGTTTAGGTAATAAAAATCCATTGATCAAGGAAAATTATCTTCCCAATAAACTATCAAGTTTACAAGACATTGAATTTGATTTATCTTTTTGAGAAATCTTTGTTTAGAGCTAAATCAGAAAGTTCCATGTATGATAGTGTAATAGAGCCCGATTTCATTTCATTTATTGAAACTAAGAAGGAAATTGTTTCACTTGATTCAGATGACAAAGTTCTAAAACCTTATGATAAACTTGATGCTTTAGCTGCAAATTTGATTAAGGAAATTGATGAAGCATATTTTCGACATTCTGTAGAATTGACCACATTATCTTCTTATACCGCTAAGCCTTCTACCGGTCACTTAGAGTCTATAAATTCAAATTTATTTAGTACCACCTCATATATTATTTCCACTACACCTCATTCCACTGAATCCTTCATTCCTAAGCTTCCTCTTCAACCTAGAGTTTTATTTCCATCCCTAAATACTGCAAGTTCATCCTCTAGCACTGCTGCTACATTTTCAAGTACTTCAACCACATTTCAAGGTACATCTTCTAGTTTCCCAACCTCATATGCAATTACCTCAACCTCATCACCAATTACCACACATTTACCTCCTAGTCCGGCTAGAATCTTAGCCATGGCTGCCAGATATTATCATTTGGTCCTACCAAGGAAGTTACATAACATGCCCCAAGATTATCAACGTAAAATCCCTCAATTTGATTGAACTAGTCAATACAGTGCACAAAAACATGTTAACAAAATGATTAATTACTTTAAATTGCATGAAATTTATGAATTTGATGTCCAAATGAGAATGTTTTCCCAAAATTTAGTTGGAGAAGTAAAGAAATGGTTTAAATCTTTACCTGCAAATCATATTGATGATTTAGAAGCCCTCCATAGATTGTTTATCAATAGATAGGAGAAAAAGAAAAAACATTTACAATTTTTTTCTAAATATGAACACATAAAAAGAGGACCTAATGAGTCAGTTCAGAACTATTATACTAGATTCAACAGTATCTATAGCAAACATTAAACCCCCACCAGATATAGTTTTACTCAAATTTCCCAATGGTTTTGATATGGGTATATCATACCAACTGAGGGAAAGGAACCTAGAAACACTAGAACAAATGAAAAACATTGCAGTTAGTGTAGAAGACAATTGTTAGCCAAGAGAGCAAGAATGAGAATTGAAAGAAGGATAATAATAAAAGAGGAAACATCTACATCATATAGAAAAATAGATAGTTTAGCAAAATCCATCGAAAAAATGATGGATAGATTAGAAAGTATGGAAAGGAAACCACAGTGGGATAATCAACAAAAAGGCCCTCAAATAAGAAATCCCAATTTTATAAAAAACACCAACACTGGTAAATCTAGAGAATCAACACCTAATCAAACAAAAAGACAACCTTTCCAAGAGAACTATGATAAAATTTCTTACCAAAACAAAGAAGATGAAGACACTCAGATTAACTTAATGGGCATTAATGATGATAATACCATTTTTCTTACACATGAAGAATAAAAATTATATGAATTACAACAGCTACAATTAGAATCTGGAGAGTCTTTTGATTATAAGCAAGGTTATGAATTTTCCATTAATGAAGTTCACAAGCAATATAGCCTTAGGAGTATGAAAAATGTAGAAGCCCCTTGTAAGAAATCTACCCAAACTTAGACAAAGAAAACAGTAGAGTCTCCTACAACCAAGGTATTGCAAATTCTCCCTAAGGAAACCCAACAAAACTCTAGTTCAAATGAGAAAAATTCAAATCCTATTCAGAAAATTTCTAGTCCAAAAATTGCACCCAATCCTAAAATTGTTGACATTACAGATAATTTTGTTCAAACATCATCTGATCCTCAAAAATATACTGCTTCTAAGACAATAAATTCTGCTAAAATAATAATTTCTGATCCAAAAACATCTGTTGCTGATCACCAATCAGTTGATCTCAAAACAACTGCTGCCAAAACAATTGCTAAAACATACAAAAATGCCAAAGTTACTACTGCAACCCAAAATGTCCCTAAAAAGAAGATAAAAAATAGTAAAACAGTGGAAACAAAAACAGAAAATGAAAAACCAACTGTAGAAAAAGAAGAGAAACACATTCAAACTACAATTAGTAAAGAAGAAGTCATTCAGTTAGGAAAAACACAAGCACCATTCAACAACCAAATTGAAATTGCCAAACTAAAGATACCAATTCCTTTAACAGAGTTGGTAAAACATGATTTATACAAATCACATATGACTAACAAATTAAACATGAATGAAGGAGAAGACTCTGTTAATTTGAATGATGAAAAACCAGAACTAATATTTGGTCCTGAGGTAAATGGAAAACACCAAGATGGAGGAGTTCCTCCTTTCTAGATTAGCTTAATTGTTCATGATCAAATTTTACATAATGCTATGCTAGATTCAGGAGACTCACACAACTTGATGCCAAAAGCCATCATGGAAACATTGAATCTAGACATCACAAGACCATATAAAGATATTTTCTCATTTTATTCTAGTAAAGTGAAATGTATAGGCCTAATCAAAGGTTTATGTGTCACTTTAGTCCAATACCTATGAAAAAGTATAGTCATGAATATTGTAGTATATGAAATCACTCCAAAATATGGAATGCTATTATCTCGCTCATGAGGAGAAAAACTGCAAGGATCTCTATAATTAGACATGTCTTATGCCACAATCTCAGTGTTTGGTCAACCCAAGAAACTTTACAGAGAGACTTTAATGAAGTACATGGTCAATAGTGTAGAAAGACCTTAGAGCTATCCCATTTATTCTGTACCTGCTAATATGGACTCTTTCATTTTATGTAATTCTGATTCTGGCATAAAGAACAACACAACTTTAAAATAGAAACATAAATAACTGGACATTGACAACATATTCCATGAATCAGTGTGGCACTTAGACTTTGATGGCTTATTGAAAAAATTAAGAGTAGGAGCAGGAATTTACATTCATAACATGGAAAACAATGATTCAGAAGGTCATGCCTTTATATCAAACATCAAATGTACAAACAACATGGCAGAGTACGAAGCTTTGATTTTAGGACTGGAGATTGTTAGAAATTTAGGAGGAAAAAGAGTTTCTATCATGGGAGACTCTGACTTAATTTTAAAAAATAATAGAGGAGAATATTTTGTATATAATCCTAGATTAAGCTAATATAGAGAAACAGTTTTAGATCTGATCAAAGAATTGCTTGAATGTGACTTTTCTGTAATTCCTAGAAAACATAACATTCAAGCACACATTTCAACAAATTTTTCTAGAACCTGCAATCTGCCTTTTCAGCAAAATCACCAATATACACCAGAGGTAAGACATAGGCCCACTATACCAGACAACTTAAAATATTACCATATTTTTACAAAAGATACTCAAATCTATCACTTTATGAATACTGAGGGAGAATTCTAGAATTGTAACATAGATACAGATTGTACAGTAGATGATAAAATAGACAGTGAAATAGATGTAAATAATTTATATTTCACGAAACCCACTAAATTAACTCAAGTATAAATAGATAAATTAGAAAAGGTAAAAATAGAATAAATAGCAGATGATGATTCTAACATTTTAAACCTTAAGAATAACTTTTTACCTAAGGGATTAGCCCCATTAGAAGACATTTTTGATTCAAATGATGTTGCAAGAAAACCAAAAATGGAACCATTAAGATCATATATAGAAGAATGCAATATAGGAACAGAACAAAGGCCTAAGCTTATTAAATTTTTCAAACCTTTAGCTGAAGAAGAAAAACTGAAATACATAGCTCTGTTTAAGGAATTTCAGGATGTATTTTCATGGAGTTATGAAGACCTAAAATCTTATGACACTAGCATAATACAGCACAAAATACCTATAAAATAAGATCGGAAACCATTTAAATAGAAGCTTAGGAGAATCAATCCAGTTCTTATGCCTTTAATTGAAAAAGAGATAAAGAGGATGTATGAAGCACAAATCATTGCACCTATCAGATATTCTGATTGGGTTTCAAACTTAGTTCCCACTAGGAATAAAACAGGGGAAATCAAACTTTGTGTTGATTTCTAGAACTTAAATAAGGTCTTCCTAAAAGATAACTACCCTCTTCCGAAGATGGATCATATTTTATAGAGGGTGGTTGGTTCATTGAGGATTTCATTGCTTGATGGATTCTTTGGGTATAACCAAATCTTATTTCAGCCATAAGACCAAACAAACACATCATTTACTACTCATTGGGGTACTTTTATGTATTTGAAAATGCCTTTTGGAATAATGAATGCAGGAGCTACTTTCTAGAGAGATATGGATATAGCTTTTGCCAAAGAAATTCATGATTTTCTTGTAATTTATCTAGATAATATAAATTTATTTTCAAAAACTGACAATGAACATCTAGATCATCTAAAAGAAGTGTTTATTAAATGCAGGAACTTTGGTATTTCTTTAAATCCCCAAAAGACTCTCTTTGAACTTGAAGAAGGTAAACTATTAGGACATATAATATCAAAAGAGGGAATTAAGATAGACCCAGCTAGAATAGAGGCTATTTTGAATATAAGCCATCCAAGAAATATTAAGGAATTGTAAGCTTTCTTAGGTAAGAAAAACTTTCTCAAAATATTAATTTCAAACTTAGCAGAAATAATGAGGATATTGAATAACATGTTAAAGAAAGACTCAACACTTAAATGGATAGTAGAGGCCAAACAATGCTTTGAATCAATCAATCAAGCCCTTACAAGAACACCAGTCCTAATAAGTCCTGATTTCAAAAAAAAAATTATCATTTTTCTTTTGCTTCAGAACATAATATTGCTGCAGTCTTATTGCAGAAGAATGATCAGGGCTATGAAAAACCCATTTCTTTTTTTAGAAAATCATTAAGAGATGTCACACTAAAGTATAACATAATGGAAAACAAACACTTTCTTTAGTTAAGTCTATCAAATATTTTAAAGTGTACATCTTATATTCACACATTATTACTTATGTTCCAAATTCAGTAGTAAAGGATATTCTGACTTAGAAAGGGCTTGATGGCAAGAGAGGAAAATGGATTGCCACCATTTTGGAACATAACATGGAAATTAAGCCTACCAAAATCCTTAAAGGCTAAGGTTTAGCCAAACTCATGGCTTAATCAAACTGTCAGGCCTTAGATATAAATTTTATTGCCCAATTAGATGATCAGGAAGAGATGGCGACTCCATAGATCAGCGAAGCTTTTTCAGATTTTCCATGGTATGCAGATATCATATTTGTGTTACTAAATTTACAAGCTCCCCTGTGATTGTCACGAACTAAAGCTAGATTTTTAAAGTTAAAAGAAATGAAATTTTGTATCATAGATAATGCTCTATTTTGGAAAGATCATGGTGGCATTTTATTGAATTGTTTACTTAAATATCAAGCTGATAAAGTTATGAAAGAGTTTCATGCAGGTGATTGTGGAGGACATCTTTACTGGGAGTCAACTGCAGATAAAATCTTGAGGGTTGATTCTTACTAGTCCACTCTCTTTGCAGATGTAAGAAAGTATGTGGCCTCCTGTCACAAATACCAGATCTTTGAAGGAAAGAAAAAGTTGCTACCTTTACCCCTCAAACCCATCTCCACAGAAATTCCATTCAGCAATGTGGTTTACACTTCATTGGTCAAATTCACCCACCTTCCTCAACCCAACACAAATGGATTTTGACAGCCACAGACTATTTCGCCGAGTGGATAGAAGCCATTCCTTCTAGGCAAGCCATTGATTCTGTCATAATCTCATTCTTAGAAAATAATATATTGTCTACATTTGGATGCCCTCAAAAGATCATTACTGATAATGCAACTACTTTCAAGTCTAAGAAAATGATTGAATTCTGTAACAAATACCACATTAGCCTTGGCTATTCCATTTCCTATTACCCTCCAAGTAATGGACTTGTCGAATCCTGAAATAAAAGACTTGTTAATATCATCAAGAAACTACTAGAAGACAATAAAAATACCTGGAACAAAAGGTTAGTTAATGCCTTATGGGGAAACAGACTCACCACAAAGACGTCCATTGGCACATTCCTTATCATCTTGTGTACGGGATGGATGTTATTTTACCATTCTCTTCAGGAGTATCAGTGATGAAGATGATCCAAGAACTACACGTAGAAACCAATGAATCTAGAGAAGTATAAATCAGACCATACACTTGCAGCAAACCAGGGAAGAAGTCTATGCCAAGTCACAAGTTTTTCAATATAATATTAAAAATATATTTGACAAGAAGACAAAGGAATATGGTTTTTACATAGGTGACAGATTTCTTAAGTGGGATTCCAGGAGTGAAGAAAAAGGTAAACATGGTAAATTTTATTTCCTATGGAAAGGTCCCTATGTCATTTATGGTTACAGAGGTAAAAATGCATTCTTTTTGAAGGATTTGGATGGATCAAATCTGCCAGGTGGACCTATCAGTGGTAGAATGTTGAAGCATTAATATTCCCCAGAAAAATAGTAGTTCATTTTGTTTAGTTTGCTCATTATAGATAACATTGCAGAGTTTAGATTGGATTGAATGTTTTTCTTGCAAATTTGAGGCCCGGAGAGAAGGCCCTATGCTCTGAAAGACAAAATATCATAATTATGAATAATGCAGAGCTCAGAAAATAGTTCCAAGGAAAAACATAGTCAAATTTCAAGGCTACTGATCTTAAAGTTCTTAACATTTCACCAGGAAATTCCATCCCCATGTGGAGCCATTTTTGAGGTCCTATAATAATAGGATTCATAATTTTGAATTGAATATGATTAGTCTTGTAATATGTACATACTTTTATTTCTGCAAAATTGTTTTCCCATCTTAAAAATAAAAAATGTAAGGAGGGTAAAAGTCCTAAAAGAAAAATCAAAGGACTGAAAGAAAAAGATAAAAAATAATATAAAAATGAACCCCAAACAAAAAAAGAGATAAAAATAGATCATGAAAGTGATGTAAATTCAAATGCCACTAATTTTTACTTTACTTTGCAAAATAAGATTGTGTGCAGCTTGTCAAAAACTGCCACAGTTCATGAAGGTCAAACTGCTTAATCTTGACCTTTCATGCTGATAGATAGAGAATAAAGATCTAGAAAAACTGTTTAATCTTGGTGGATCAGTAGTTAGGTAGAGAAGAATAAATGAGCTCAATAGTTTAATCTGAGTCATCGGAAGTAATAAGGATAGAATTAGATAGTTTGTTGTTAAAAGAAAAATGAATAAGGGTCTGCAAGCTCAAATGCACCCAAAGAAGTGAAGAAAAAATGTTAGGGTAGTGGATGGGTAGGCAGAAGCAGTTTTCACAAGGCATGGACAATAGAAATTGATCATTTCATATTTACTAATTTCCCTCTAAAATAATTTCCTTTGTAAAAATATCCCCTCCGCTTCATATTTATCTTTTTTCCCCTTACTTCACTCATTTTCCCTACATAAATACACTTTCCCTTGTTTAAAACACATTTATCCTTTGGAAAGTAATTTTACTTTTATTAACTTCCCTTTTCATTTAAAATTCCCCAAAACCCCCTTATCCTAAGTCTAAAAAATTGAATAAAATGTTGGGCTCTAGCGTTAAATCATCCCTCACATTTTGTTTAAACATCATAACTTAGTGTATTTTTCCCGCACATATTAACATTTACGCATGTATATTTTAAACCGTTTTTTTAACATTAATATATTAACTCCTTATATATATTAATCCTGTATTTAATTAATTCCCACACATATATATTTTCCCATCCCTTTATATTATATCTAATATAAAGTTTTATTATTAAACCCTGACCCCGTATAGTCCTAATCTTATATATATATATATATATTAAAACCTTTACACATATCCCATCGCATTGACTTAGGACCGGGTCCCACCTATCAAATCCTAACGGATCCATCGCATTTTCCCAACCGTCAGATCTTGATTGATCAAATCCAATGACAAATAGCCTCTTTCACACATCTGATTACCCGATAGTTAGTATCCCTCCAACCTTGTGAAATGAATTATTTTCGCATTGCCGCTCCTAGCTACATGGCAGTATTCAATTTGATCGCATACTTAGAAAATTTAATGCCCAACTACTTTAGCTGATGCAAAAACCATTAAGTCGTTTCTCTTGATTGTTATCAATACCATCCTGCACTTTGAATTTAACCCACGCATTTATGTTTAATTAATGCTGGTTAAAACGCATATTAGCTACCCTTTGCAAGCCTTTTTCACCATTTTATGTTACATTGTGCACGATTACAGCATTGTCGGCCTATTTCCGAGCAAAAGATTACTCTACCAACCTATAATCAAGCCTTTTTCAACCATAATTCAACAAATTTGTTGCCAAAGACTCTACAAAATCCATCTGAAGCACTATAAAGACCATTGAAGCCTCAGAAAGCTTCCGCAACCTTAGAACCCCTTCTGCAAACTTAAAATCTTCATTTTATCCAGGTATTCCTCAGATCAAAGACTTATACTTAATCTAAGAAGAAAATAACAAGTATTTGAATCAGTTTAGGAGCCTTTGCAGACCAAAAGAAACCCATGTTACTTCCCTATCCTTTTTCTACAGACCCTAGGCAGATTTTAACAGAATTTCCAAGGCCTTAGATCATTTTTTATCACATATAGTATTATTTGATCAATTGAACTAGTTTAAACCTTTGCATACCATAGAAAAACCCCTATTGCTTCTTAAACCCTTCTGCACACTATAAAAATATTTCACAACATTTTAAAGAGGCCAGAGTCTATTTTTTCAATCAGAAAGTAATCAATTGATTAAAATTAACAAAAATATGGCTTATGAAATTATTTTATTGGTTAATCCTTTGCAACCTCCTGTTGTAGATATAGAGCATACCCCCTTAGTGGATAGAGACTTTAAAATTAGTGACCATGCCACTGAATTTAACCTTCTTGAGCTCCACTATTGGAGCCATGAAAAATCCATTAACTAAGTTGATGAGGTTTTCATTTGGTAGTCCAATTTGCCTTAGTATATTGTCCCACAAACCTTCTAGTATCATGAGGTCATCAGACTTTGTCAATCTTGCTATTTCCCTTATTAAAGAGCCCTAATAACCCCTGGTAAATAAATTATGTTCACTATCATAACTGAATCAATAAATCATATGTTGCAGATCCAACCTAGACCAGATGAAACTCCTCTATCTATTAAGGCCCTTACATAGTTTTACATGAATCTAGACTTCCCCAAGAGGTTCCAGATATTTCAAACATTCATTCCTTCATCTGTAGAGACTCCCAATAACAATCCTCCTTACCCATCTACAATATTTTCTGAAAGAACCAGACATATTATCACTATGATGTCATGTATTCTGGGTTATTTCATAGATTAGCATGTTGATGCTTCAATATTAGGTTTCTTGTCTACTTCCAGACCTGGTCAGCCTCCTGCTACCATTTTCAATTTTTCTTAGTACCTTGCTCACTTAATTTATTAACAGCTGGTCAAATTACCTAAAGAAGGTGTTTTCAAGTATTCACCAATCTTGTTCCACATGTTTCTATATTTCTAGTCTAAAAAATTTGTCATCAACCTTCAAAAACTTGATGTTGAAGGTAATGCATAGTTAGTAATATTTTGGAATTCCTTACTCAGGAAGGATTCAACACAATTCATATACACATATTTCATTGAATCTTTCATCCATCCAATGGTCAACATGTTGAACAACAACATTCAACCAAGAGTGAGTGAGGAAATTAAAAAGGTCCTGCAGTTATCTGAACACAGTAGGACAGGAGATTGGTACTTGTATCAAAACCACACAGAGATTAGGGTATATGGATCTAATCTTCTTCCATATAAGCAGCCCAAATACCTCCCAATGAGGTTATTTTCCCTTGAATATATCAGGCAGATCCTTAATTATGATGCAATAAATTTCATGGCAGCCAAAAAGAGGGCACGGTTTAAAATAAAAATTCAGATTGGTCCTTTTATTTGTAATAGTAGAGATGCTGGTCCACAAGAAGAAAAGTATTTGCGGGAGTTTAAATTTAGTTAGAGTTTTCAATGGTACTATGATCATTTAGGAGTAATAAGAAAATTGAGAGTTAAATTTAAATTAACTACCTATGTACATGAGTTCAAGCTAGACATAGAGAAGTACTCCAATCCATTTGAATGGTTGGAGAACACTTTGAAAGAGGCAGACAAGAAAGGTGATACTAGTCAATTCTTGCAAACTCCAGCCCCACAAGATAGGAACTCAAAAAGAGTCAGAGAAGAAGGATCATCCACTGCACAAAATACCACTGAAACAAAATTCAAAATGATTTACAGGAAGAAGCCTAAATTAAATCCCGTAAATGAGGAAGTGGAAAAAATTGAATTAATTGACATAGATACAGTGGTGAAGGATAATGAACCTCTTGTAGTTTCTGAAGAAAGTCATCACACTTCAGTATCCAAAACTTAGGTTTATTAGAAAGAACACATTAATGAATTATATTCATCCAACAAAGCAGCAGAGAAAGAGCAGGATATCATGCAAAAATATAAAGAAATCAAGCTAAGAAATGAGACATTAGACGCTGATACATATAACCAATATTGGAAACGGTCACCCAATGACCAAAGCAGATTGCTTTCTGCATTTGATTACAAGACCAGGAAGATGCATATGACCTTCCTGCAGCCTACAGTAAAGCATCCCAAAACATCAACAGATTATAAAAAGACATCATATGAAGTTCAAGCATCAGATATTCATCCAATTTACCAAATATAATTTCACAAACAAGCTGGTGGAATGTTGTATTCTACAATGACAAACAGAGCCATGAGTGTACAGAAGCTGCAAAACACTCTAGGGAACATGAGAGATCAACTCAAATTAGAAAAATCATCTTCATAGGCTAAGGATAACAGAATCAAATCACTATAAGATTTGATTATTCAAGTAGGATATTATCCAACAAATGTCAAAGTTGCAGATGAACTGATAAAGAAGAAAAATGCATACATTGTTGCATTAAAGAAACAACTCAAATTACCTCCTATTGAACATCCTCGAGCAAAGGAATTATTACAGGATGCAAACTAAAAATATGAGATGATGAATCACATTCTTCAGTTAACTGGATAGTTAAAAGAAATGGAAAATGAAATGGATAAGCTAGTGTAGGAGAAAAGGGCCCGAACAGAAGAAGTTCTTGTCATTGTTATTCATGTAGTCACTACTGCTATTCCTTCTACTTTAGCAGAATCATTGACCCCTTTAGTTCTAATGGCTACAACACTTCCTGTCACATCAACTACTACTTCAGCGACAAAGTCATCTACATCAACAGTACAACTAACTGATGAAGCAAGTAAGTTAATTAAAGAAATGTAGGAAATGCCCATTCAGAAAAATGAAATCAACAGAGTTAAACAACAACTAAAAAGTCTGGAGGATGAGAAGAAACTAGCGTAGATCATGCATAAAAATGAAGTACAAAAGATAAACAGTTTGACAAAGAAATTGCAGAAGTTAGAAAAATATTTAACATTGAAAGAACCAATGGCACAAGCCAAGTAGAAGCTATGGGCCAATATCATTAAATCTGTCAATGATATTTGGTCATCCATCCAGGTTATTTATGAACAAAAATATCTCATCAAAGCAGCAGGAGAAGCCATAAAAAAAAACAGAGAATAACTCAGTAAGAAGCCAGAAGAGGCTAATGAAATCATAAAATTTCTTAATTCCAAGAATAAGCAAGAGTTAGAGGAAATTTTAATTAGTGACAGGATAGAAACAATCCTAGAAGTTAGGAAGGTAATTTCTAAGAGAAATTTAATGGTTCAACTTGAAGAAAAATGCCAAAACATGGAGATTCCCATAACCAGGTTCATGATGAAGTTTGATACATTGAGGCAGAAAGGCTTGCCAAATCCTCTAGTTATAAATGAGAACTTGATGAAACAAGAGGATTATGATAAAAAAATGAGAGAAGTGGCCAAGGATCATGCTAACCTTCCTTCTTCACAAGGAATTCCAACACGGAAAGTTCTCTACAGGTGTTTTGAAAATATTTTTTGCCTACAACATGAGGTAAAACACCTATTTTTCAGCAATCCTACTTTTTGAAAATATACAGAGGCAAATGAGATATTCAGAAGCATGGTGGAAATTAAGTTAGCAGATGCAGAGAATTGGGAGAAGTTAACTAATTTACTGTGAAAGAAGTAAAGTTTAAAACATATAAAATAGAGCAGTAACAGTTTGCAGTAAAAATAGCAGTTACAGTCAAAGAGTATCAGAGTTTAAAGTGTATCGGATGAAAGTCAAAAGGCTAAAGTCAAATCAGATTCAAATATGCCAACTTGAAAGACACTCAATGGTTACTATAATTCTTTGAGAAAAGAGAAAAGAGAAAAATCAACAAAAGATAAAAGACAACAAACGACAAATTCAATAAAAGCAGGGACGACTTGTATTAGTTAGACAATTGTCTCTATCTTCTTGCATGAAGATATTTATTTTTCCTTGAATAATTCCTAAGTTTTTTTTAGGATATTTTGTAACATTTTTTGTATAAATACTTCACATTTTGAAGTATTGAGTGTTGATGAATTTGTAAACATTTCTATATTTGTACTGATCTGAACCAGAGGGTTCTTTGTACCATTTTCAAGTCAGCATACTCGATTGAGAAATAAAGAGCTTATATTACAAGATTCATGTGTTGGGAAACTTGAGTGAAGTATTCACAAATGTTCATTGTTTTTATCTGAATTTTTCACAATACTTGTATGTTTTTCTAAATCTAAATGTATAATAGAAATGTTATTTTAGAATATGTTTAAAAGCACTATGTCTTGAACTTCTATGTCATTTTCATGTTTTCTACTGATATCTAGAGTAGGGAATTCCTAATTTCCCCCTAGTTTTGATTGACCTCTGTATTTTCACTCATTATCTGGATCTAAAAATCCTTAATTTCTCTCTCATCCCGATTGAAACCATTTTCACCATCAGCCTAAGGATCTAAAGTTACTCTACTATCTTGCCCTATGAACACTTCCCTTTAGAACCTTGATTATTTTGTGATTGCTTCATACATTGACTCCATTAGCCCAATGGAATTCATACGTACATCTATCCATCTGAACTAATGATTGCACCACCAAACCAAACCCAAAAATCAAATCCCAAGTAATCGTACATAACTAGCCTAAAATCAACTAAAATCAACAAATATAAATCATATAGAGAGAGCCCTCTCTGAGCATTAGGAAGGCTAGATCCTAAGGCTTAAAAGTAGGTTTTTGGTTACCTCAAATATTCTTTAAATGAAAATATAAAAAACCCTTGAGAATTATTGGAGTGATAACACGTCCAGTGTGGACTACGCCTCCCGACCTTGGTGTCTCAACGGTGTTGGCTGCTTCATTTTGTGCAGGGAAATGTGATGATGTACATGGACATTACTGAATTGTCATACAAGGAAAAGGGCCCTCAACATGAGTGGCAAAGCCTCTCCATGAGACGTTCCACTACAAGGAACTCTCACTGATACAGACCTCCTATCTGCATGACAAATTCGCACATGATGACAAATAGTATCTACCCATCAAGGCAGAAAAGGGATCTCACAACGTAAATAACCATACATGATAAATAAATACCACATGAAATAAACATAAAAAATCTGCATCGCACATCAAGCTGGAATCGACATGACATAAATCATCTCACATAAAATATCAACAAATTACATGGCAACAACACTTCATATACCTCAACTTTGCTACTGGATGAAGAATAAGTCGCACAACTATTGCATTTGAATGCACCATCAAAATTGTGGTGTCAAATGGCATGAAATTGACTGTCCACATGCTATAATCTGACACCGTCATCCCATTCTGGAAAATGGCCGAAAAAATGAGACTTCTATTGTAGAAAATGACACTTCCATCAGCCTCGTGTCACGGAGAGTTATAAAATCCATATAAAATTTGTCAAATTTGGACTGGGAAATTTTGGCCCCTCTGGAAATGATGCTCAATCACGACCGCTACCCCTACATCTAGCTTACGGTTCCGCCTGCAATAAAATAATCTTTGTCTCGAACTGAGTGCCCGCTCCAACCTGGCTGCGTGCATCAGTGGAAATGATGGTTTAAATACAATTTGGGGGGCGTAATCCACAATGGGAGCCATTGTGGTGTGTTGGCGGAGTCATTGAAATGGCTAAACCTCACTCCCATATCCATAACCCACGTTTGTTTTTTGGTTATAACCATCACATGAAACAAATATTAGGGGGGTGGGTGGGTCTGCTCCACGCGGCCCAACCACGCTCAACGGTTACATATATAAAACACACACACACACAGTGTATATATATATATATATATATATATATATATATATAGATATATATATCGTGTGTGTGTGTGTGTGTGGGCTCCGTGGGGGTGGCGGTGTTGACCACCCACCCCCTCAACAAACATTTATATGAATATTTTTGTTACCATGGGTGGAGGGTGCAGCGGGTGTCATGGCCCGCCACCCCATAATTCTTTTAAAAATTTTATAATGTGGTCCGACAGGAGCAGCAGGGTTCATGGTCTGCCACCGTATTTTTTTAATATGTTTTGTTTTTATAACGAACACACATTTTTAGATAACCTGATTTTAAGCGGTAGAGGACATTTTATCCATTCTAAAAAATTTCTTAGATTCCGGTTGGATCTAGCAGGGATCTGACCACTGGAATCTGCAAAATTGTGGCTCCCTTAATCTGCCATGTCACCTAGTCAACCCCAGAACTTTGACCAACTCTAACTTTCACATACGAACTCGATTTGATGAACCATTCACACAGTTGTTATTAGGATAGCGAGATATTCACCTTGAAACTGAGTTTTCCACATTGTTTCCACCTTGATTTTCAAGCTTTCATAAGCCCTCTTTGTCTAGTGTATGTCTCTGGAGCCACTTGGATTATTCCTCCCCACTGAGGAGCTTTTGGTCCTCCAAAACCATCAAAAATAATCTGCAACTATTGTGAACAATGTCTGCACCACAAGTGTCCTGAAAAAGGTCACCCTTCTTTCTCATTCACCTTTGTCCTTCAGAGCCATAAGCGATGGACCGACACGTGCATCCTCTACAAACTTGTAATACAATATTTTGAAAATTACATGCTCAAAGATGATCAACTATGGCCCAAGCATTCCATACTTGTCACGAGTTTATAACACATACCTGGTATTCAATCTTACATCAAAATGGAATCAATAATACTTCAGCTATCAATACAAGGACAAAGATATCATTTTTGATCACCAAGTGATGGAAAAAACACATGACAAGATGATTTGAAAAGAAGGCCATGACAAACTACCACATCTAGAAAATCCATATCTCACTTATCAAAGTGAATGGGTCATATTCCTGTGGCACACTTGCTTGTCGAACAATCGTTTCAATTAGTTCATACACCATTGCTTCCTCCTTAAGGTGTTTCTCTAGATGGAGCCTCAAACACGTCGCTCTTTGATGACCACTTTGGTTGCAATGGGTGCAAAAGGTATTTTTCCTGTAGACCTGCTTAACTAATTTCTTTCCCTGCTGTGGAGAAGGCTTTTCACGCCTTATCCTCCTTTGTGTTGTCATTCTTTCCTAACACTCAGCAATGACATGGTTATGTAAACCATAAAAACTACAAGTATTTTAGGATCTACGTTCATGATTAGCAACATTCTTATAATCAAAATGAACTTGCGAATATCGAGATTTGTAATACCTTTCCTGCTGATCTATGGTGTGATCACAGTGATGAGAGCTTGCCCTAGCTCTTTCACTGCAACATGCACTTCCTTGGGATGATGGTGAAGGGTTCCCATCAATCCTTTCTCCTGACCAGTTCAATAATGTATGTTTGCCTCTGATGTTATTATGGCAATGAGAGCTTGCCTCAACTCTCTCTCTGCAATATGTGTTGTCATAATATGATGTGGAAGTGTTCCCATCATTCTTTTTCCTCAACGGTTTCATCAATGTCACGAGAGCTTCTCACGCCTTTGAGAATTCTCCTTCAGTGTATCACAAACCCATGTATCGAGGCCTCTGCATAACCTCCAATGTTTGATTCATGCCTTGGCCATGAATGCCAAGTCCTCCTCCTTTGTGACTCATCTTGGTTAGGAGTCTCATGCCAATTCCTGTAATGGGGATCTCCTTATTTCCAAGAAAAATAATAGCATGTGAAGATGAAATTGAAGAATGGTCACAATTTTTTATCTCAGATGCTGATTTGGAAAGAGGTAAAGAGGGATTCTTTGAGCCTTCGTTATGCTTCACTTCCTTCAAGGCATCTGTCGTGGCTTGTAGTTGAAGTTGCAATTGCTGCTTCTCCTCTTTTTCTTCTTGTAGGAGTGTCTTCAATGCCTCATGATCTACTTGAAGACATTATTCGTTGCGCTTCAATTCTTATAATGCCTCTATCATGTCTTGCAATTTAAGCTGAAATTGTCGCTTCTCCTCCTTCTCCTATTGTAGAAGTTTTTTCAACTCAAAGTTATCTGCTGCTTGTTTTTCATATGCTTCATACAACATCTCCACCCTTTCGGACATCCTCAGCATGGTGTGATATATGTGTTTCACATCCTCCATTGCTGCATGTTCAATGGTTCACACTTGTGGTTAATATCAGCAAGAAGACTGCTCTGATACCACTTGATCCGAGTAAATTTTTCTTACCCTTTTAATCAAGACCATTTTCTTCGGCTGATGTGTCAAAATTATAATTTATCAAAAGAATTAATGAGCACATGCATATATAATTAAGAGGAAAATATGTCAACAATCACACAAAAAACACAAGTCGTTTAATAATGGAGTTCATCGAGTGTGGACTATGTCTCTGGGCCTCGGTGTCTTGATGGTGTTGGCCACTTCATATGGTGCTGGGAAATGTGATCATGTACATGGAAGATTTTGTCTTGTCATACAAGGAAAAGGGACCTCAACATGAGTGGCAAAGTCTCTCCATGAGACATTCTACCACAAGGAACTCTCACTCGTAGTGACCTCCTATCAGCATGACAACCTGAAACATGGTGACAAAGAGTATCCTGCCATCAAGGCAACAAAGGGATATCACAGCATAAATCACCATCCATGATAAATACATACCACATCAAATAAACATAAAGATTTTGCATCATACATCAAGCAGGAATCAACATGACATAAAGCATCTCATAGCAAATATCCTTGAGGTGCATGGAAACAACACTTCATATACATCAACTCTGCTACTGGTTGAAGACTAAGTCGCTCAGCTACTGGATCTAAATGCACCATCAAAATCGTGGCATAGAATGGCATCAAATCGACTGTCCACATGCTGAAATCCGACACCCTCATCCCATTCCGGAAAATGGTAGAAAAATCAAGACTTTTTTTGCAAAATCTAGCACTCCCATCAGAGTCGTGTCATCGAGAGGTGTAAAATCCATTTAAAATTTTTCCAATTTGGACACTGGGAAATTTTGGCCCCTCTGGAAATGATGCTCAATCAGGTTTCCACTGCCCCTACATCTGGCTCATGGTTCCTCCTGCAATAAAATAATCTCTGTCTCGAATTGAGTTCCCGCTCCAACCTGCCTAAGTGAATTTGCAAAAATGAGTGTTTAAATACAAGTTGGCGGGCGGACTCCACAACGGGAGCTGTTGCGGTGTGTTGGCGGAGTTGTTGAAATGGCTAAAAGGAGGTCAGGGGATCAATCCCGACCCCCATATCCGGAACGCGCGTTTGTTTTTTGGTTATAACCATCGCATTAAACAACTGTTATGGGCGGTGGGCGGGTCCACTCCACGCGGCCCGACTCGACCCGACCCCGCTCAATGGTTACATATATAGAACATATATATATGGTGTGGGCTCCACGGGGGTGTCGAGGTTGACCACCCGCCCCCCTCAACAAAAAATTATATTAATATTTTGGTTTTCTTAGGTGAAAGGTGCGGCGAGGCTCATGGCTACCTGCTCCATAAATTTTTTAAACATTTTATAATATGGTCTGACGGGGGTGGTGGGGGACACGGCCCACTACCTTGTTTTTTTAATATTTTTTGTTTTTATAACAAACACACATTTTTAAATTACCTGATTTTCGGCGGTAGAGGACATTTTATCCATCATACAAATCTGCTGAGATTCCGGCTAGATCTGGCTGGAATTTGACCAACGAAACCTGCAAAATTGTGCCTCCGTTAATCTGCCATGTCACCTAGTCAACCCTAGAACTTTGACCAACTCTAACTTTCACATACTAACTCTGTTTGACGAACCATTCACACAATTACGATCAGGATGACGAGATATTCAGCTTGAAACTAAGTTTTCCACATCTCTACCACTTTGACTTTCGACCTTTCATAAGCCCTCTTTGTCTACTGTGTGTCTCTAGAGCCACCTAGATCACCTTCACATATATACAATCACCACCACTTGGCTTGTGATTCCTCCTCCCCATATCTATGTAATGCATCAAGGATTTACCTCATGTATCACTTAATTAACCGTTATTTGACCTCTTTTGTTAGACTAGCTAAAATTCACTCCAAGATATACTTGATTTGGTTCTAAAATTCCGTAGTCAACGCTTGTCAACTCTCTTCCCTTAGGATTTTGACTTGCACATGTACCTAACTATAGGCTGACATTAACAACATTTCTAAATAGTCCTCTTCCATAGGTAGTATTGGCCCTAAAATATCCCCCCTCCATTTATCATTACACTCTCAAAATTTTCTACCAAAATTCATGTGTTTCCGTGAAGAATTGTGTAGAGGGTTCAATTGGTAATTTTGGTTTATTTTATTCCCTACTGCTTGGGATGTGAATTGTTTTCGAATGTGGTAAGACTATAGTGTATTTTTGCACTCCATTCTATGGAAAAGGTAATGTCACCAATAAGAATTCTCTTTCTTTTCAGTTTTACAGGTGAGCTACATTGACATTAGTATGGACTATACAAAGTTAAAATGAACAACATAGGCTTTAGAAAGTTATGAGCCTAAAATTGAGGAATTGGAGAATCTATTGTGAACTAGAGATGATGATGAATTTCAATCTAATGAGAAACAAATTCATTTTCAACATTCAAAACTTATCAATAATGATGTTGTCATAAGTTTTCTTATTTTTCATACTTACAAGATCTTAATGATTAAAAATAAAATAAAGAAAATAACTTGAATGATTTCAACATTCCTCCAAAAACTTATACTTCTCCTTCTATAAAAATGCTTTCACTAAATCTCCTGAATGAAAACATTAAGGCATGTCTTCTTGGGATCAATGATTAACAAGAAGAGGCCTCTCCACTACCACATCAACACAATGAACAAGACATGACTACCCACTCAACAAATAATAAAACATTATATGAATGAGATCTCCTCTTATTTATGATTTTTGAACTTTCTATAAAGTTAATCTATTTTAAAAAATATTTTGTAAGATGCATGTATTTAAAATGCCTAAAACCATGATATATTTCCAACACTAGTAAAATTATCATAGAAATTATTACAACCTTTCAAAAGTCCAAATTTATTTAATTATATTTTCACAATAATCGTTCAGAACAATTTTGTGATTATTATAAACATTTTTTAAATTTGGGTTAAAAAAAAATTACAAATCCAAACAAAAATTAAAAATACTTATGATGCATAAAGGCTTTGAGGCAGAAAGCCTTGCCAAATCCTCTGGTTATAAATGATAGATTGATGAAATAAGACGATTATGACAAAAAAATGAGAGAAGTGGCCAAGGATCAAGCTAACCTTCCTTCTTCACAAGGAATTCCAACAGGGAAAGTTTTCTACAAGTGTTTTGAAAATATTTTTTGACTACAACATGAGGTAAAACACCTATTCGTCAACAATCCTACTTTTTCAAAATATACAGAGGTAAATGAGATATTCAGAAGCATGGTGAAAATTAAGTTAGCAGATGAAGAGAATTGAGAGAAGTTAATTGATTTACTATGAAAGAAGTAAAGGTTAAAATAGATAAAATAGAGCACTAACAGTTTGCAGTAAAAATATCAGTTACAGTCAAAGAGTATCATAGTTTAAAGTGTATTAGATGAAATTCAAAAGGCTAAAATCAAATTAGATTAAAAATTCCAACTTGAAAGGCACTCAAAAATTACTAGAATTCGTTGAGAAAATAACAAAGAGACAAATCAACAAAAGATAAAAGACAAAAAACAAAAAATTCAATAAAAGCAGGGACAACTTGTATTAGTTAGACAACTGTCTCTATCTTCTTGCATGAAGATATTTATTTTTCCTTGAATAATTCATAAGTTTGTTTTAGGATATTTTGTAAGAGTGTTTGTATAAATACTTCACATTTTGAAGTATTGAGTATCGATGAATTTGTAAACATTTCTATAGTTGTACGGATCTGAACCAGAGGGTTCTTTGTACCATTTTCAAGTCAGCAGACTCGATTGAGAAATAAAGAGCTTATATTACAAGATTCATGTGTTGGGAAACTTCAGTGAAGTATTATCAAATGTTCTTTGTTTTTATCTAAATTTTTCACAATACTTGTATGTTTTTCTAAATCTAAATGTATAACAGAAATGTTATTTCAGAATATGTTCAAAAGCACTATGTCTTGAACTGCTATGTCATTTTCATGTTTTCTACTGATATCCAGGTTAGGGAATTCCTAATTTCCCCCTAGTTTCGATTGACCTCTATCTTTTCACTAATTATCCAGATCTAAGAATCCTTAATTGCTCTCTTATCCCGATTGAAACCATTTTCACCATTAGCCTAAGGATCTGAAGTTACTCTTCTATCTTTCCTTGTGAACACTTCCCTTTAGAACCTTGATTATGCTCTGATTGCTTCATATTTTGACTCCGTTAGCCCAATGGAATTCAGACCTAAACCTTTCCATCTAAACCAGTGATTCCACCACCAAACGAAACCCAAAAATCAAATCCCAAGTAATTGTACATAAATAGCCTAAAAGCAACTAAAATAAACAAAGATAAATCATATAAAGAGAGCCCTCTCTGAGCATTAGGAAAGCTAGATCCTAAGGCTTAAAAGTAGGTTTTTGGTTACCTCTAATATTCTTTAAACCAAAATATAAACAACCCTTGAGAATTATTGGAGTGATAACACGTCTAGTGTGGACTAGGTCTCCAGGCCTTGGTGTCTCGATGGTGTTGGCCGCTTCATTTTGTGCAGGGAAATGTGATGAGGTACATGGACGTTGTTGACTTGCCATACAGGGAAAAGGGCCCTCAACATGAGTGGCAAAGCCGCTCCATAAGACGTTCCACTACAAAGAACTCTCACTGATACATACCTCCTATCAGCCTGACAATTTTGCACATGGTGACAAATAGTATCTAGCCATCAAGGAAACAAAGGGCTCTCACAACATAAATCACCATCCATGATAAATAAATACCACATCAAATAAACATAAAATATCTACATCATACATAAATCAGAAATCGACATGACATAAAGCATCTCACATCAAATATCAATGAAGTACATGGAAACAACACTTCACATACCTCAACTTTGCTACTGGATGAAGAATAAGTCACAAAACTGTTGGATCTGAATGCACCATCAAAATCATGGTGTTGAATGGCATGAAAGTGACTATCCACACGCTATAATATGACACCATCATCCCATTATGGAAAATGGCCGAAATATAGAGACTTCTATTGCAGAAAATAACACTTCCATCAGCCTCTTGTCGCCGACAGTTATAAAATCCATATAAAATTTGTCAAATTTGGACAGTCGAAATTTTGGCCCCTCTAGAAATGATGTTCAATCACAACCACTACCCCTGCATCTAGCTCATGGTTCCGCCTGCAATAAAATAATCTTTGTCTCGAACTGAGTGCCCACTCCAACCTGCCTATGCGCATCAGCGGAAATGAGGGTTTAAATACAAGTTGGGGGGCGGAATCCACAATGGGAACCATTGTGGTGTGTTGGCGGAGACATTGAAATGACTAAAGGGAGGTCGGGGGATCAATCTCCACCCCCATATCCAGAACCCGCGTTTGTTTTTTGTTTATAACCATCGCATTAAACAAATATTATGGGTGGTGGGTGGGTCCAATCCACGCGGCCCAACCCCGCTCAATAGTTACATATATAAAACACACACACACACACACACACACACACACACACACACATATAGCGTGTGTGTGTTTTATATGAGTAACCATTGAGCAAGGTTGGGCCGCGTGGAGCAGACCCACCCACCACCCATAATATTTGCTTAATTTGATGGTTATAACCAAAAAAAAAATGCGGGTTTTAGATATGGGGGTGGGTATTGATCCCCCGATCTCCCTTTAGCCACTTCCTCACCACTGAGGAGATTTTGGTCCTCCAAAACCATCAACAATAATCTGCAACTGTTGTGTACAATGTTTGCACCATAAGTGTACTGAAAAAGGTCACCCTTCCTTCTCATTCACTTTTGTCCTTCGGAGCCATAAGCGATGAACCAACACGTGCATCCTCTACAAACCTATAATACAATATTTTGAAAATTACATGGTCAAATATGATCAACTATGACCCAAGCATTCCATACTTGTCACGAGTTTATAACACATACATGGTAGTCAATATTACATCAAAATGGAATCAATAATACTTCAGCTATCAATACAAGGCCAAAGATATCATTGTTTCTTAACAAGTGATAGAAAAACACATCATCACTTTTACATAAAGAAATGCACCACATGATTTAAAAATAAGGCCATGACAAACTACCACATCTATAAAATCCATATCTCAGTTATCAAAGTGAATGGGCCATCTCCCTGTGGCACACTTTCTTGTCAAACAATCATTTTCGCTGGTTCATGCACCAATGCTTCATCCTAAAGGTGTTGCTCTGGATGGAGCCTCAAACACGTGGCTCTTTGATGACCACTTTGGTTGCAATGGGTGAAAAAGGTCTTTCTCCTCTAGACTTGCTTAACCAATTTCTTTCCCTGTTGTGGAGAAGGCTTTTCACGCCTCATCCTCATTTGTGCTGCCATTCTTTTCCAACACTCAGCAATGACATGGTTATGTAAACCATAAAAACTACAAGTTTTATTATGCCAGGATCTACGTTCATGATTAGAAACATTATTATAATCAAAATTAACTTGCGAATATCGAGACTTGTTATACCTTTCCCGGTGGTCAATGGTGTGATCACGGTGATGAGAGCTTTCCCCATCTCTTTCACTACAACATGCACTTCCATGGGATCATGGTGAAGGGTTCTCATCAATCCTTTCTCCTTACCAGTTCAACAATGTATGTTTTCCTCTGATGTCATTATGGTGATGAGAGCTTGCCTCAACTCTCTCTCTGAAATATGTGTTGTCATAAGATGATGGGGAAGTGTTCCCATCATTCCTTTTCATCAACGGTTTCATCAATGTCCTGGGATCTTCTCACGCCTTTGAGCATTCTCCTTCAGTGTATCACAAACCCATGTATCGAGGTCTCTGCACAACCTCCAATGTCTGAGTCATGCCTTGGCACTGAATGTCAAGTCCTCCTCCTTTGTAACTCATCTAGGTTAGGAGTCTCATGCCAATTCCTGTAATGGGGATCTCCTTATTTCCAAGAAAAATAATAGCATGTGAAGATGAAATTGAATAATGATCGCAATTGCTTACCTCAGATGCTAATTTGGAAAGAGGTGAAGAGGGCTTCTTTGTGCCTTTGTTATGCTTCATTTCCTCTAAGGCATCTATCGTGCCTTGTAGTTGAAGCTGCAATCACTGCTTCTCCTCCATTTCTTCTTGTAGGAGTGTCTTCAATGCCTCATGATCTGCTTGAAGATATTCGTCGTTGCGCTTCAATTCTTATAATGCCTCTATCGTGTCTTGCAATTGAAGTTGCAATCGCTGCTTGTCCTCCTTCTCCTCTTGTAGAAGTTTTTTCAACTCAGCGTTATCTGCTGCTTGTTTTCCATACGCTTCATACAACATGTCCACCCTTTCGGACATTCTCAACATGGTCTCATACATGTCTTTGACGTCCTCCATTGCTGCACATTCAATTGTTCACTCTGGTGGTTCATATCAATAAGAAGACCGCTCCGATACCACTTGATCCGAGTAAATTTTTCCTACCCTTTTAATCAATACCATTAGCTTCAGCTGATGTGTCAGAATTATAATTTATCAAAAGAATTAATGCACACATGTAGATATAATTAAGAGGAAAATATGTCAACAATCACACAAAAAACACAAGATGCCTAATAACGGAGTTCGTCAATTGTGGACTACATCTCTGGGCCTCGGTGTCTTCATGGGGTTGGCTACTTCATATGGTGCTGGGAAATGTGATGATGTACATGGAAGATGTTGACTTGCCATACAAGGAAAAGGGCCCTCAACATGAGTGGTAAAGCCTCTCCACGAGAGGTTCCACTACAAGGAACTCTCACTCATACCGACCTCCTATCAGCATGACAAATTTACACATGGTGACAAAGAGTATCCCACCATCAAGGCAAGAAAGGGATATCACGACATAAATCATCATCCATGATAAATACATACCACATCAAATAAAAAAATATATTTTGCATCATATATCAAGCAAGAATCAACATGACATAAAGCATCTCATAGAAAATATCCTTGAAGTGCATGGCAACAACACTTCATATACATCAACTCTACTACTGGTTGAAGAATAAGTCGCTCAACTGCTAGATCTGAATGCGCCATCAAAATCGTGGCATAGAATGGCATGAAATCAACTGTCCACATGCTGAAATCCGACACCCTCATCCCATTCTGGAAAATGGACGAAAACTCAAAACTTTTGTTGTAGAATCTGGCACTCCCATCAGACTTGTGCTGTCGAGAGGTATAAAATCCATTTAAAATTTGTCCAATTTGGACACTTGGAAATTTTGGCCCCTCTGGAAATGATGCTCAATCAGGGTTCCACTGCACCTGCATCTGGCTCATGGTTCCTCCTGCAGTAAAATAATCTCTATCTCGAATTGTGTTCCCGCCCCAACCTGCCTTAGCGCATCTGTAGTAAAGAGGGTTTAAATAGAAGTTGGCAGGTGGACTCCACAACGGGAGTCGTTGTGGTGTGTTGGTGGGGTTGTTGAAATGGCTAAAGGGAGGTTGGGGGATCAATCCCAACCCCCATATCCGAAACCCGCGTTTGTTTTTTGGTTATAACCATCACATTAAACAACTGTAATGGGTGGTGGGTGGCTCCACTCCACGCGGCCCAACTCCACTCGACCCTGCTCAACGATTACATATATAAAACATATATATATGGTGTGGGCTCCGCGGGGGTGTCCGAGTTGAACACCTGCCAACAACACTTCATATACATCAACTCTACTATGGTTGAAGAATAAGATGCTCAGCTGCTAGATCTGAATGCACCATCAAAATTGTGGCGTAGAATGGCATGAAATTGACTGTCCACATGCTGAAAACCGACACCCTCATCCCATTCTGGAAAATGGACGAAAACTCAATACTTCTGTTGCAGAATATGGAACTCCCATCAGACTTGTGTCATCGAGAGGTATAAAATCCATTTAAAATTTTTCCAATTTGGACACTGGGAAATTTTGGCCCCTCTGGAAATGATGCTCAATTAGGGTTTCACTGCCAATGGATCCGTCTCATGGTTCCTCCTGCAATAAAATAATCTCTGTGTCGAATTGCATTCCCACTCCAACCTGCCTAAGTGAATTTGCAAGAATGAGTGTTTAAATACAACTTGGCAGGCGGACTCCACAATGGGAGTTGTTGTGGTGTGTTGGCGGAGTTGTTGAAATGGCTAAAAGGAGGTTAGGGGATCAATCCTGACCCCCATATCCGGAATGCGCATTTGTTTTTTGGTTATAACCATTGCATTCAACAACTGTTATGGGTGGTGGGCGGGTCCACTCCATGCAGCCCGACTTGACCTGACCCTGCTCAATGGTTACATATATAAAACATATATGTATGGTGTGGGCTCCACGGGGGTGTCGGGGTTGACCATTCGCCCCCCTCAACAAAAATTTATATGAATATTTTGGTTGTCTTGGGCGAAAGGTGCGGCGAGGGTCATGGCTGCCTGGTCTATAAATTTTTTAAACATTTTATAATATGCTCCGACGGGGGTGGTGGGGGACATGGCCCGCTACCTTGTTTTTTTAATATTTTTTGTTTTTATAACAAACACACATTTTTAAATTACCTTATTTTAGGCGGTAGAGGACATTTTATCCATCATACAAATCTGCCAAGATTCCGGCTAGCTGGAATGTGACCAAAGAAATCTGCAAAATTGTGCCTCTGTTAATCTGCCATGTCACCTAGTCAGCCCTAGAACCATGATATATTTCCAACACTAATAAAATTATCATATAAATTATTACAACCTTTCAAAAGGCCAAGTTTATTTAATTATATTTTCACAATAATCGTTCAGAACAATTTTGTGATTATTATAAACATTTATAAATTTGGGCTAAAAAAATTACAAATCCAAACAACAATTAAAAATACTTGTTTAATTTACTATATTTTGAGTTTACGTAATGGTTAATTGATCACGATGAGTTGACTTTCTTCAAATCTCAACTTCTTCCTTTAAAAATAGGAAGTTTAAATCAATGAACAAGATATTTTGCTCATAAGAAATTTCGACGATCAACGAGAGCCGATCATTCTTGCAACTGGCACTTCCATTTGAAGATTTATAATTGGAACTAAACAACGTCTGAGACATGCAAATGAGTTTCAAGATTTCACATGCTCCGCCTACCTATGTAATTATTTAATATCGTTCCTTATATATTGACTCGTGGAAGGGCGTGAGGATTGCACTTTGAAATTTGGAATTAACCAAAAAAACAAAAAACAAAAAAACCCCTATTATTCTCTTTGTCCACATGAAAGAAATGAAACCACATGACCACATAACACTAGATTCATAGTTTATTAATATGCCCATTAAAAGGAAGAGCCTAAGCACTCTAGCATAAAAGGAGTTGAATTTGTGGCTGAAACAAAAATGCAAACTATGTGTGCCATGTGATTGACGGGAATCATTGTCAGACGCCCTCGAATATTCAAATTGGACGCTAGTTGCAGTGAGAACTTAGAGATGGTCATACATGAGAAGGAGGAATGCTATAGCTTAAATACGACCCATTCTCAAACGTATCTCCACACTTATGGTCATGTTTCTTCTGCTGCTTCCGAGAGAGGCTGTTTTCATTTTTTTCCATATTGCAGAATCTCCTGTTATACCAACCCTTCGTTCTCCAATAGAGAAGGATTTAGTGTTGATTAATCATTTGTGATTTCGTATAAATTTGAACCGTCATCATCGTTTTGAATGGTCTGGGTGTATGTGTGACGACTTTGAGATAACATCTGTAGTGTGGTAACGTAACTGATATTGAGTTATGGGAAGAGTATTCCTGTAGACTTTCTTTGTATTTCGAGATTCTGGGTTTAATTATCCGGACCTCTACGTTAAAATAAACTGCAAGGCGTTTTCTGTTTGTTTCTTTTTAACGTTTTCCTTAGGTGTTTTTTTTTTTTAAACTTTTAAAGATCGATTGGGTGTTTTCCTTAACACCCTTCGAGCTGTTTTAGTAAGCTGAGATTCTTCTTTGCTCTTTATCACAACTCTGTATTTTGGAAAAGACACAATGAAGTTTAGTCTCTTGTCAATATGGGTCACTCTCATGCTATCAGGTGTTCTGACGTCCTGCTTCGCTGTAAAAGCTCGGCATATGGGCTTCAAACTTCACACTGTTCATTCCTCACTGCAGCCCCACCTTCGTCACAACAACGAAGAACAGAGTTTCTTTCAAAATGTAGACATAAGAAGGATCTCGAAAATAAGGAAGGAGCAATTATCAGTCTTTTCATCGGAGAATAAAATCGCTGCCACCAAGTTAAACGTCTCCGTAAAAGATAGAGGTGGCCATAGCAACTCCCACAAGAGCGAGGACGCTGAAAAGATGGTGAGCAACGACAGTGGAGCTCAAATCTTCGACGGCATCGCAATAAGTCAGTGAATAAAAATGTAGCAGCAAAGAAGTACATTGCAGTGACGGCATTTCGTCCATCATCATCCGGCCACAGCCCTGGAATAGGTCACGATAATCCACCTCACCCAAGGCTCTAGAACCTGCTTGCTAACCGGCAATATGTATCTGTATTGCTTGTTTCTCCGTGACTGTTTCAGACAGTAACAGACTACCTGCGAGCGTAAATATCTACAACGATATATAGGTTTAAGGTTTAAGGTTTAAGGAGCGTAATCATCATTAATCTGAAGTTTAAGGTTTTTTTGTAAAGGCTCTGATGCAATTTTGCATTGTTCCATTGAGAAAATTTCCAATAGTCCTATAACATACTTTCCTTGAGTGAGAAAAGTCTAATGAGAGTCCCTCCAAATTTCCAGACCCAAACAATAGTGTAATTCTCTGAGTTGTTTCATTTCAAAAACTTGAGACATTTGTACTTTAATTTCTTTAATCAATTCATCAACATTTCGAATGATAGTTAAATCATCTACATATAATCAAATCAAAACAATTTTCCCCTTTTCATCAAATACAATAAACAAATTTCGCTCGTTTTTGCTCCTCTTATAACCATGCTGCAAGAAAAATGAGTCAATTTTTTCATGCCATGACCTTGGTGCTTGTTTTAGTCCATATAGTTCCTTTTTTAATTTGCAAACTAAATGTTCCTGCCCCTATTTGATAAACCCTTCAGGTTGTTTTAAATAAACCTCTTCCTTCAATTCTCCATTTAGAAAGGTTGATTTCACATCTAGTTGGTGTAGAACCCAATGATGCTTTGTAGTTAAAGAAATTAACATTCTAATAGTGTTTAACTTGGTTTTACAACCTAGTTTTATATTTGTCTACACTACCATATCCTTTGAAATTTGGTTTATATAACCATTTAGAACCTATAGGTTATTTCCCTTCTCGCAGTTCAACTAAATCCCAGGTTTTGTTTTTAATTATTGACTCATATTCTTTCATAGCTTCCCTCCATACATCATACTCACTTGCTTCATTATAATTTATGGGTTAAACTATATTTAAAATGCTGCTCATAAGAGCATAGTCTTTATACCTTGCTGGTAAATGAGTCTACCTACCTGATATCCTTGGTAGTACAGTTACCTCAAATCTATATTACTCACTCCTTAGTGGACTCGTATTGCTGACCGTACCTGCATCACTCTCTTCTTCTTTTTGTTGTTGTTGTTGCACATTGTTGTATTCAATTTCCTCATTGTTATCTCCAATTAGAAAAGGCATGTGCCACTCCTCATAGTTTTTGTCTCTATTCCCTTCATCAACCTGTTGATGGAATATGGAATCTATACTTGAAAATACCTTGTGATTAGATGGATTAAACAATTTGCATGCTTTAAACTCAGAACAATAACCTACAAATATGCATTTTATGTCTTTAGCATTCAATTTATTCCTATCGTCATTAGGAATATGAGAAAAATATTTCGAACAAAACACTCGAAAATGTTTGACTACGGGCTTAAAACCATATAAGGCCTTAAATGGAGTCATATGATCAAGACACACAATTGGGCTTCTATTCTTTACATATACTGTAGTATTAATAGATTCTTCTAAAAATCCATTAGATAGGTTCATACCTTTCAACATGTTGCATGCACACTCCACCAGAGTTCGGTTCTTCCTCTCTACAAACCCATTTTGTTGTGGAGTGTGGGATACTGTAAACTGTTGAATTATCCCATGATCCCTGTGATATTTGATGAAGTTTCCCAACTTGTATTCTCTCCCTTGATCTGAGCGAAGAGTTTTGATTACCTTTCATGTATGTTTTTCAACCATATTTTTGAATTCTTTAAAATTTTCAAGGGTATGACTTTTCTTTATGATAAAATATACCAAAGTATATCTGTGCGATCATCAAAAAATAATAAAAAATAATATTATCCTCTTAATGATCTTGTTTGCACTGGTCAATAGATGTGAGTGTGCACAAGTTCGAGGATATATCTCTTTCTTCTATTTAAACTTGAGAGAATTTCATCCGTGTGCATATTTCCATGTGCACATCCTTCAAAATCATCATGTGAATTTTTTAAAACAAGAGGACCATCAACCATACCTTTTTTCTGTAGTAGAAATAAGTCACGAAGATTGATGTGTCTGAATCTTTGATGCCAAATATTCTCTATTGTCATTGTTGTTGAAATCAAAGATTGGTGTGACACACTTGTGACATTCAATATGTTCAGGCCTCCAACTCGTATTCCAGATGCAACCAGTTTTTTTTTATCCAGCAAATACTTTATGATACAACAAAAATCCACCTTCAAGTTATGGTCTGCAATCATGGAGACATAAATAAGATCCTTTTTAATGTCAAGACATACATCACATTCTGGATGTGCCTGATATTTCCATCAGAAAGTGTCATGGGAATGCCTCCATATCCTTTGATCAAGTAGGCTATGTCATCACCAAGGTAGATATTAGTGCCACTATTGGTTTATTTAAAACTTTCAAACTAGTGCTTATTACCTCTTGTGTGAGTGGATGCTTCGGAATCGAGAAACCAGGTTTTAGCCTCATCAATATCGGCATAAAGAGAAGAATGAGACACAAATAATTTGAGTTCATGATTCTGGTCTTTGTCAGCAAAGTTCCCTGTACGTTTCTTCCCTCTATGTTTGGCTTCATCAACCCTATTTTTATAACAATTTTTAGCAATGTGACCAAATTTACCACAATAAACACACTTGGTTCCTGAATCATTTTTGGTTGAAGACATACCTTGAAGTGGCCTTTTCTTAGGTGTCCCACCAACTTTCTACCTTGCTTCGGGTTTCCCTCTGAAAGGTTTTTTCTTTGCCATAAATGAAATATATGCACTCTAAGTCTTTAGATTCATCCGCTTCTCTTCTTCATGCATCAAGATCCCTATTAGATCTTCAAAGGGGGGAGAATTCTCCCTCACTGCCATCCTACTAATGAAAATTTGATAATCATCAATTATACCATTCAAGGTAATCGTGACAAGACCAATGTTCGACAGTTTCTCCCCTACACCACCCAGCTTGTCTTTCAGGGCTTTGATTCGAGAGATGTATGCAGTAATAGATTCATTCTCCTTGTTTATGATTGAGAGAATATTACTGTTGAGGAACAATACTCGATTTGTGTTCTTTGTCTCATACAGATCCTTGAGAGTCAACCAAATGTCATTGGTAGATTTATACTCTCTAATTGGAGGGATGATGTTGTCCTTCGCTGACATCTTCAACAACACCTTCACTTTGTTCTCCCTCTTCTGTCAACCTTGAGTTTTTGTAGTTGTTCCACCTTCGGCTATGGTTGACTTTACTTCATCCCCATTTGTGATTTCCCATGCACTCAAACCCTCGAGGATTGTCTGCAATTTGAACTTACCTTGAAGTGGCCTTTTCTTAGGTGTCCCACCACCTTTCTACCTTGCTTCGGGTTTCCCTTTGAAAGGTTTTTTCTTTGCCATAAATGAAAGATATGCACTCTAAGGCTTTATATTCATCCGCCTCTCTTCTTCGTGCATCGAGATCCCTATTATATCTTCAAAGGTGGGAGAATTCTCCCTCACTTCCATCCATGTAATGAAAATTTGATAATCATCAATTATACCATTCAAGGTTATCGTGACAAGACCAATGTTCGACAGTTTCTCCCCTATACTGCACAGCTTGTCTTTCAGGGCTTTGATTCGAGAGATGTATGCAGTAATAGATTCATTCTCCTTATTTATGATGGAGAGAATATTACTCTTCAGGAATAATACTCGATTTGTGTTCTTTGTCTCATACAGATCCTTGAGAGTCAACCAAATATCATTGGTAGATTTAGACTCTCTAACTGGAGGGATGATGTTGTCCTTCGCTGACATCTTCAACAACACCTTCACTTTGTTCTCCTTCTTCTGTCAACCTTGAATTTTTGTAGTTGTTCCACCTTCGGCTATGGTTTACTTTACTTCATCCCCATTTGTGATTTCCCATGCACTCAAACCCTAGAGGATTGTTTGCAATTTGAACTTACCTTGAAGTGGCCTTTTCTTAGGTGTCCCACCACCTTTCTACCTTGCTTCGGGTTTCCCTCTGAAAGGTTTTTTCTTTGCCATAAATGAAATATATGCACTCTAAGTCTCTAGATTCATCCGCCTCTCTTCTTCGTGCATCAAGATCCCTGTTAGATCTTCAAAGGTGGGAGAATTATCCCTCGCTGCCATCCCTGTAATAAAAAATTGATAATCATCAATTATACCATTCAAGGTAATCTTGACAAGACCAATGTTAGACAGTTTCTCCACTATACCGCCCAGCTTGTCTTTCAGGGGTTTCGTTCGAGAGATGTATGCAATAATAGATTCATTCTCCTTGTTTATGATGGAGAGAATATTACTCTTCAGGAACAATACTCGATTTGTGTTCTTTGTCTCATACAGATCCTTGAGAGTCAACCAAATATCATTGGTAGATTTAGACTCTCTAATTGGAGGGATGATGTTATCCTTTGCTGACATCTTCAACAACACCTTCACTTTGTTCTCCCTCTTCTGTCAACCTTGAATTTTTGTAGTTGTTCCACCTTCGGCTATGGTTTACTTTACTTTATCCCCATTTGCGATTTCCCATGCACTCAAACCCTCGAGGATTGTCTCCAATTTGAATTTCCAATTGGTGTAATTTGACCCATCAAGATTATTTTTCTCATTCAGGTACGCTTTTTCAATATGGTTATTCATTGTGATAGGTCGATCTATGGATCTACCTCAAGATCCACAATCTCCAACAATCAATCAAAGAGCAATCTCCACAACAAGGCGATCTCAATTTCTAAAAAGAATTGACACCAAAACATAGATCTCAGCCACCAAATTTTTACTTGGGATCTCAATTTAAAAATAAACAAAAAAAAATCACTAATCTCAAGCTTGTGAGAATATTTTTGTAAGCACCATAGTGCACCTAATCTGCCACAACAATTGGGTAGCGTAATAACTATTCTCATTAAATAGAACCATGTTATTGCTCTAACTAACGCTCGTCTTTTCAAATAGAACTGTGTTAGTGCTCTAGCGTCACAAAAGTTCAAGGAACCCACGTGATCCAAGTGGCTCCAGAGACACACACAAGACAAAGAGGGCTCAATAAAAAAATAATATCATCCTCTTAATGATCTTGTCTGCACTGGTCAATATATGTGAGTGTGCACAAGTTCGAGGATATATCTCTTTCTTCTATTTAAACTTGAGAGAAATTCATCCGTGTGCATATTTCCATGTGCACATCCTTCAAAATCATCATGTGAATTTTGTAAAACAAGAGGATGATCAACCATAACTTTTTTTTGTAGTAGAAATAAGTCACCAAGAATGATGTGTCTGAATCTTTGAAGCCAAATATTCTTTGTTGTCATTGTTGTTGAAGTCAAAGCTTGGTGTGACACACTTGTGACATTCAACATGTTCAGGCCTCCAACTCGTATTCCAGATGCAACCAATTTTTTTTTATCGAGCAAATCCTTTATTAGACAACAAAAATCCACCTTCAAGTTATGGTCTGCAATCATGGAGACATAAATAAGATCCTTTTTAATGTCAGGACATACATCACATTCTGGATGCGCCTAATATTTCCATCAGAAAGTGTCACGGGAATGCCTCCATATCCTTTCATCAGGTAGGCTATGTCATCACCAAGGTAGATATTAGCGCCATGGTTTATTTAAAACTTTCAAACTAGTGCTTATTACCTCTTGTGTGAGTGGATGCTTCGGAATCGAGAAACCAGGTTTCAGCCTCATCAATATCGGCATAAAGAGAAGAATGAGACACAAACAATTTGAGTTCATGATTCTGGTCTTTGTCAGCTAAGTTCCCTGTACGTTTCTTCCCTCTATGTTTGGCTTCGTCAACCCTATTTTTATAACAATTTTTAGCAATGTGACCAAATTTACCACAATAAACACACTTGGTTCTTGAATCATTTTTGGTTGAAGACATACCTTGAAGTGGCCTTTTCTTAAGTGCCCCACCAACTTTCTACCTTGCTCTGGGTTTCCCTCTGAAAGGTTTTTTCTTTTCCATAAATGAAATATATGCACTCTAAGGCTTTAGATTCATCTCCCACTCTTCTTCGTGCATCAAGATCCCTGTTAGATCTTCAAAGGTGGGAGAACTCTCCCTCATTGCCATCCCTGTAATGAAAATTTGATAATCATCAATTATACCATTCAAGGTAATCATGACAAGACCAATGTTCGACAGTTTCTCCCCTATACCACCCAGCTTGTATTTCAGGGCTTTGATTCGAGAGATGTATGCAGTAATAGATTCATTCTCCTTGTTTATGATGGAGAGAATATTACTCTTTAGGAACAATACTCGATTTGTGTTCTGTGTCTCATACAGATCCTTGAGAGTCAACCAAATATCATTGGTACATTTAGACTCTCTAATTGGAGGGATGATGTTGTCCTTCGTTGACATCTTCAACACCACCTTCACTTTGTTCTCCCTCTTTTGTCAAACTTGAATTTTTGTAGTTGTTCCACCTTCGGCTATGGTTTACTTTACTTCATCCCCATTTGTGATTTCCCATGCACTCAAACACTTCAGGATTGTCTGCAATTTGAACTCACCTTGAAGTGGCCTTTTATTAGGTGTCCCACCACCTTTCTACCTTGCTTCGGGTTTCCCTCAGAAAGGTTTTTTCTTTGCCATAAATGAAAGATATGTACTCTAAGGCTTTAGATTCATCTGCCTCTCTTCTTCATGCATCAAAATCCCTATTATATCTTCAAAGGTGGGAGAATTCTCCCTCACTGCCATCCCTGTATTGAAAATTTGATAATCATCAATTATACCATTCAAGGTAATCGTGACAAGACCAATGTTCGACAGTTTCTCCCCTATACCGCACATCTTGTCTTTTAGGGCTTTGATTCGAGAGATGTATGCAATAATAGATTCATTCTTCTTGTTTATGATGGAGAGAATATTACTCTTCAGGAACAATACTCAATTTGTGTTCTTTTTCTCATACAGATCCTTGAGAGTAAACCAAATATCATTGGTAGATTTAGACTCTCTAATTGGAGGGATGATGTTTTCCTTCACTGACATCTTCAACAACACCTTCCCTTTGTTCTCCCTCTTCTGTCAACCTTGAATTTTTGTAGTTGATCCACCTTCGGCTATGGTTGACTTTACTTCATCCCCATTTTCGATTTCCCATGCACTCAAACCCTCGAGGATTGTCTGCAATTTGAACTTACCTTGAAGTGGCCTTTTCTTAGTTGTCCCACCACCTTTCTACCTTGCTTCGGATTTGCCTCTAAAAGGTTTTTTCTTTGCCATAAATGAAAGATATGCAATCTAAGGCTTTAGATTCATCCGCCTCTCTTCTTCGTGCATCAAGATCCCTGTTAGATCTTCAAAGGTGGGATAATTATCCCTCATTGCCACCCCTGTAATAAAAAATTGATAATCATCAATTATACTATTCAAGGTAATCGTGACAAGACCAATGTTAGACAGTTTCTCCCCTATACCACCCAGTTTGTATTTCAGGGCTTTGATTCGAGAGATGTATGCAGTAATAGATTCATTCTCCTTGTTTATGATGGAGAGAATATTACTCTTCAGGAACAATACTCGATTTGTGTTCTGTGTCTCATACAGATCCTTGAGAGTCAACCAAATATCATTGGTACATTTAGACTCTCTAATTGGAGGGATGATGTTGTCCTTCGTTGACATCTTCAACAACACCTTCACTTTGTTCTCCCTCTTTTGTCAAACTTGAATTTTTGTAGTTGTTCCACCTTCGGCTATGGTTTACTTTACTTCATCCCCATTTGTGATTTCCCATGCACTCAAACACTTGAGGATTGTCTGCAATTTGAACTCACCTTGAAGTGGCCTTTTATTAGGTGTCCCACCACCTTTCTACCTTGCTTCGGGTTTCCCTCAGAAAGGTTTTTTCTTTGCCATAAATGAAAGATATATACTCTAAGGCTTTAGATTCATCTGCCTCTCTTATTCATGCATCAAAATCCATATTATATCTTCAAAGGTGGGAGAATTCTCCCTCATTTCCATCCCTGTATTGAAAATTTGATAATCATCAATTATACCATTCAAGGTAATCGTGACAAGACCAATGTTCGACAGTTTCTCCCTTATACCGCACAGCTTGTCTTTCAGGGCTTTGATTCGAGAGACGTATGCAATAATAGATTCATTCTCCTTGTTTATGATGGAGAGAATATTACTCTTCAGGAACAATACTCGATTTGTCTTCTTTGTCTCATACAGATCCCTGAGAGTCAACCAAATATCATTGGCATATTTAGACTCTCTAATTGGAGGGATGATGTTGTCCTTCGCTGACATCTTCAACAACACCTTCACTTTGTTCTCCCTCTTCTGTCAACCTTGAATTGTTGCAGTTGTTCCACCTTTGGCTATGGTTGACTTTACTTCATCCCCATTTGTGATTTCCCATGCACTCAAAACCTCAAGCATTGTCTGCAATTTGAACTTCCAATTGGTGTAATTTGACCCATCAAGATTATTTTCTCATTCAGGTATTCTTTTTCAATATGGTTAGTCATTGTGATAGGTCGATCTATGGATCTACCTCAAGATCCACAATATCCAACAATCGATCAAAGAGCAATCTCCACAACAAGGCGATCTCAATTTCTAAAAAGAATTGACACCAAAACATAGATCTCAGCCACCAAATTTTTACTTGGGATCTCAATTTAAAAATAAACAAAAAAAATCACTAATCTCGAGCTTGTGAGAAGATTTTTGTAAGCACCATAGTGCACCTAATATGCCACAACAATTGGGCAGTGTACTAACGCTATTCTCATTAAATAAAACCATGTTCTTGCTCTAACTAATGCTCATCTCGTCAAATAGAACCGCGTTATTGCTCTAACGTCACGAAATTTCTAGGAACCCGCGTGATCCAGGTGGCTCCAGAGACACACACAAGACAAAGAGGGCTCAAAATTCAAAATGTTCGAAATTTTCTCCAACCAAGTTTAGTTTGTAGATATTGTCTTCTTGATCGCAACGGTGTGAACGGTTCATCAAACTGAGCTCGTATGCAAAAGTTAGGAGCGGTCAAAGTTTTGGTTTCACTTTGATGACTAGGCAGGTTAAGAAGGACACAATTTGGACGAAACCTGGCCACCGGATTCCGGCAAGCTTGGGCCAAATTCAGGGCGAATTTGTGGGACCATTAATTTGTCTCCTATGATCAAAATTCATTTTTTTTAAAATGGCCTTATGGTGTTTAGTTAGAAAAAATAAAAAAAGTTAAAAAATATATTAAAAGTCTGACAGGCCATGATAATTCCCGTTGTACCCCACGGCTCCAACCGCATTCAAATCAAGTCAAATTAAGGGGGTCAGCGGTCGTGACCCCACCGCCCCCAAACCACATGATTCCCGACCATTACGGCCACTATATATGTTAATACCAGTGGCGGGGGTTGTAACTCAACCCCAACCCATTCCACTACATACCACACAACCGGTGGAGAGGGTGGGGTGGGCCGCCCAATGCGGGACCAGCTCCCCACGTACCATTTGGTACCAAATTAAAATATGCATATTTCTAATGTTAAATGTGATTTTAACAAAAAACAAATTTTTGACGTAAAAAAGAGGGGTTGGGGTTTGACTGCCCGACCTCATCCCTTCCATTATGGATCTAAACCAACGCGCCAATAGTGAGACTTGGTTAAGTCTGCCCTTAGTTTAATATTTAAACTCAGTTTTTCATAAGTGTGCCTAGGCCAGACAGACCAGGAGTGGGCATGAAAATCGAGATGGCTAAACCATGAGCAAGCCCAGAAACAACGAGCGGAACCATGAGCCTTCAAAATTTCCGAGGGAGGTAAATTTTCTCTATGTCGAAATATAGTCAAGTTTACAGTCACTTTTCACAGTTTTTCACAGGGAACGAAATGGCAAGGTTGGATTCACCTTTTGAGTTGTAGATTTCCAGTCCACCCATGGAGCAACTACGTGGAGGAATCTAGGGGAACCTCAAAGATTAATTTTTTCCCAAGATATTAACTTTCTTAGAATTCAGAAAATGGACAGTCGATTTTGCACTATTCGACGCCATGAATCTGATGGTGTATTATGACTTCTCATCTGAGCTTCTATTTTTCAGTCATTTTTTTAAGTGAAGTTGTAGGTGTGAGGTTTCAGCGAGTGAGTAGTCGATTTCACACATTTTAATGCCACAATTGTGATGGTGATGGTGATTTCAGATCTAGTAGCAACAACAGCCATTCTTTAGTCATCTTCAGCTTGAGGTATATGATGAGTTGATTTCATGTACTTCTTTGTTCCTCAGATGCTTAGTACTGTAAAAATTCATGTTGATATATGAGTTGTGGGATCTTGTCTTGTTTTGTTATTGATGTACATTCTGTCATGGACTTGTATTATTCTTGAGATCCCTTGATGCCATATTAGCGGGATACTCATGTATGCTATTTGAGATCCCTTTTATTCCATGTTGGCAGGATACTCCGTGTCACATGTATGTCATTGAGATGCCTTGTTTTTAATGTCGGTGGGATACTCACAGTCTTTATGTGTAAGCTATTGTCATACTGATAGGAGTCCTTTTTATGCATGAGAGTTCCATAGTGAAACATATTGTAGAGAGGTCCAACCACTCCTGCAAGAGGGCATTTTCCTTTTATGTCATAAAAACACATCCATGTACATCTTCTTCTTACAACACTTAACGCAGCGGCCTACACTATCTTGACACTGAGGCCTAGAGATGTAGTCCCTCTTGGACGAACTCCGTTATCAAACGACATGTTCTTATGATTACTGATATTGACATGTTATGTTCCTCTTCTTTACAACATGCATTTTTTCATTTATGTTCATTCACACTTTAATTAATGCACTTCTAATTTATCAGTCGAAGTAAAAGGTCTTGGTTAACGATATCAAGATTTTACCTTGAATCAAGTGGTATCAGAGTAGGTCTTCTTGCTGATTGGATTGCAGGCATGAAAATTGAACGTTTGTTGAGTTGAGCCATGGAGAATGTCAATGACATGTACGAAACCATGCTCAAGGTGTCCAAGAAAGTGGACATGTTGTATGAGGCTTATGAAAAACAAGCTATAGAAAATGATGAATTGAAGACACTCCTACAGGAAGAAAAGGAGGACAAACATCGATTGCAGCTTCAATTGCAAGCCATGATAGAGGTGTCAGAAGAATTGAAGCATAACAATGAATGTCTTCAAGTAGATCATGATGCATTGAAGGAATTCCTATAGGAAGAAAAGGAGGAGAAGCAATAGTTGCAGCTTCAGCGACAAGCCACAACAGAGGCCTTGGAGGAAGTGAAGTGCAACGAAGGCTTACGAAAGCCTTCTTCATTTTTTTCGCAATCGACAGTTAAGGTAAACCGTATTGTTGTTTCTTCAGTTTCTTCACATGATATCATTTCAGCTGGATATGTGGAGATACCCATCAAAGGCACCGACATGAGACTCCTCACCAAGATGTGGTACAAAGTAGGAGGACTTGGCGTTCATGGCCAAGGCATAACCAAACCATTGGCAAAAGCAAGGTTCAAAGGAGCAAGGAGGTTCAGTTGGTTAAAAAAATGAAAACATGCAAACTCTGTTCGGTTTGTAAGTGACTAGATTGGAGATTGTCTCCCTGATCAAACATGCAAACTCTGTTCGGTTTGTGAGTGAATAGATTGGAGATTGTCGCCCTAATCGAAATGGCAAGTGTTTGATTGTGAGGGACATCCGAGGGCTTTAAGGCCCGTGATCTCTCAATCATTTAGAGTGTCATTGCCTTTGTTCGCTGTCAACATGAGCCACTATCAGCTTATGTGGGGAAGACATTTATCCATCACGGCCAAAGTAGTGATCGTTTCGGTTGTCAATGTTGTCAATGTTAAAAATTAGAGAAGAAAAAGCATATAATTTGGAACTATCCGCTCATAGGTGAGCAAACTGTATTTGGAAACTCTTCAAGAAGATAACGCTAGATTCAATTTGTCATCAATTTAGGGAGGTTAGAACTAACTCCTAGAAAATAGGAATTAATGCTAATTTAGGACACTTGTATAACTAAGAAACAAACTCTCTCTAATAATACAATATTTTCTATTATTTTCAACTTCCCCCCTTAATGGTGAATGGGTTCAATTTTAATCCTAAAAACTCCCTAAACATTTCAAATTTAATTCTCCCAAGGGACTTGGTAAAAATATCTGTTGCATTACAATGTTCAATAAAAATTTCTTTATAGTGAACTTTCTCTCTAACAAAATGTAACTGAGTATCAATATTTTTTGTGCTTTTGTGAAACACAAGATTGTTCACCACCTTGATTGAGCTTTGGTTATCACATCTGATTACTTTAGAATCTTTTTTTTCTTCTCGAGCATCAAGGAGAAGTCTCCTTAACGAAATTTACTCACACATGGCTGCACACACTAATTGATACTATGCTTCTGCAACATATAAGGATACAATACTTTTCTTTTTGCTTCTCCAAGAAATTACACAAGACCTGACATTGAAAGCATAACCTATTATGGATCTTTTGTCACCCAAGTTTCCTGCCAAGTCTGATTCTGAAAAATATGTCAAATTAACATGAGAAAGATCAGTGTTTTTAGTACCAAAATCAATGGTTCCCTGAAGGAATCTCAAGACACCATTTTCTACTACTGAGTGATTCTCAAGAGGTTTTGACATGAATTCACTTAACACACTAACTGAAAATTCTAAGTGAGGTATAATTGTAGTTAAATAAATTAGACTCCCAACTATTTGTCTATACAATGTGGCATCCACCTCTTTAGAATCATCATTAATCTGAAGTTTAACGTTCTGGTGTAAAGGCACTGATGCAGTTTTGCACTGGTCCATTGAGAAAATTTTCAATAATCCTCTAACATACTTTCCTTGAGTAAGAAAATTCTAACGAGAGTCCCTCCAAATTTCTAGACCCAAACAATATTGTAATTCTCCGAGTCCTTTCATTTCAAAAACTTGAGACAGTTGCACTATAATTTCTTTAATCAATTCATCAACATTTCGAGTGATAATTAAATCATATACATATCATCAAATCAAAACAATTTTCCCCTTTTCATCAAACACAATAAACAAATTTGGCTCATTTTTGCTCCTCTTATAACCATGCTGCAAGAAAAATGACACAATTTTTTCATACCATGACCTGGGTGCTTGTTTTAGTCCATATAGTTCCTTTTTTAATTTGCAAACTAAATGTTCCTGCCCCTGTTTGATAAACCATTCAGGTTTTTTTAAATAAATCTCTTCCTTCAATTCTCCATTTAGAATGGTTGATTTCACATTGAGTTGGTGTAGAATCCAATGATGCTTTGTAGTTAAAGCAATTAACATTCTAATAGTGTTTAACTTGGTTCTACAGCCTAGTTTTATATTTGTCTACATTACCATATGCTTTGAAATTTGGTTTATATAACCATTTACAACCTATAGGTTATTTCCCTTCTCGCAGTTCAACTAAATCCCGAGGTTTTTTTTAATTATTGACTCATATTCTTCTTTCATAGATTCTCTCCATATATCATATTCACTTGCTTCATTATATTTTATGGGTTAAACTAAATTTAAAATGCCGCTCATAAGAGCATAGTCTTTATACCTTGCTGGTAAATGAGTTTACCTACCTGATCTCCTTGGTAGCAGAGTTACCTCAAATCTATATTGCTCACTCCTTAGTGGACTCGTATTGTTGACTGTACCTGCATCACTCTCTTCTTATTTTTATTGTTGTTGCTGCACATCGTTGTCTTTAATTTCCACATTTCTATATTCAATTAGCAAAGGCATGTGCCACTCCTCAATATTTTGTCTTTTTTCCCTTCATCAACCTACTCATGGAATATGGCATCTCGACTCAAAAATACCTTGTGATTAGATGGACTAAACAGTTTGCATGCTTTCAACTCAGAAGCATACCCTACAAATATGCATTTTATGGCTTTAGCATCCAATTTATTCCTATCGTCCTTAGGAATATGAGAAAAATATTTTGAACCAAACACTTGAAAATATTTGACTGTGGGCTTAAAACCATATAAGACCTCAAATGGATTCATGTGATCAAGACGCATAATTAGGCTTCTGTTGGGAAACCAGCTCCAAAAATAGAAGAAAAGAGATATCAACGCCTTAGAAATAAGCCACTTCAAGGGGGCATCCTCCAATACATTACATGAATGAACAATTCTTGGATGATACAAATTACAAAACCTCCATTCTATATATAGGAGTCCATGGGGCCACAATGTAATCCTAATGGGGACACAATGTAATCCTAGCTGACCTAGCAATAATAATTTAAGGGAACAATAATAACAATATGGGGGTTACAGGGCTACAATAATAACAATAAGGGGATTACTCTAACAACAATAAGGGACTATACTAGTAATATAGGGACCTAACATGCCCCTCTCCTACAAAAAAGTGTTGTCCTCAATGCTTGAGTAGCTCTGGGAGATTTTGTATAAAATTCTCGTCCTCCCATGTAGAATCTTCAGTGGGTAATTTCTTCCACTTGATGAGATACTCTGAAATTGATCGACTTCGTAGCTTTCGAGTTCTTATTTCTGTGACCGCTTCAAGTTCCAATATGATTTTTCCTTCCTCATCAAGTTCTAGCAATATTGTTTGAACTGGAATATTTTCACTTATAACCTTCTTTAAACATGAAACGTGGAAAAATGGATGCTCTCGTGAAGAAGCGGGAAGCTCCAATTTGGATGCCATAGTACCAATATTTTGCAACACCTTGTAAGGACCATAGTACTTTGGCGATAATTTATTATCCTTCTTAGCTTGCTTGAGGGACATTTGTTTGTATGGTTGTAGCCGTAAAAATACCCAGTCACCTACATCAAAACTTCTCTCAATGCGATGTTGATCTGCCTGTTATTTCATTTGATATTGTGCCAAATTCAAGTTATCCTTGAAAAGTTGGAGAACTTCTTGTTGATGCTCGATGTGATCTTCCACTGCTTGAACCTTTGAATTTTCTCCTAAATATGATGTGATGGACAGTGGATGATATCCATAAAGTGCCATAAATGGGGTCATTTTTGTTGTAGTATGGAAGGAAGTGTTATATCACAATTCAGCGAGAGGTAACCACTTGACCCATTGTGTTTGTTTATCAGATACAAAACAACGAAGATATCCTTCCAAACATTTATTTACTATCTCAGTTTGACCATCGGATTGAGGATGATAAGATGCTCTATGAGATAATTGAGTACCCAGACAAGAAAATAAATCCATCCAAAAATTTCCAGTAAAAATGGGATCTCTATCACTCACAATAACCCTTGAGTTTCCATGTAGATTTTGAATTGTGTCCATAAATGTAGTAGCAACTGTACGTGCATTAAATGGATGAGATAATGCACAAAAGTGTGCATACTTGGTAAGTCTATCAACTACCACCATGATGATACTCTTTCCTTTGGACATAGGTAAACCTGTGATAAAATCCATTGAAATCTCCTCCCAATGTTGACTTTGAATGAATAAAGGTTGTAGAATACCCGAGGTCTTAATTGTCTCAAATTTATTCTACTGGAAAACAAAACATTCCACCACAATCTTTTGAATATCAAATTTAAGGCCATCCCAAAAAAATTCTTTCTTCACACTGTGGTAAGTTTTTAAAAATCCTGAGTGTCCTCCTAAAATAGAAGTGTGCAATTCCAACAGAATATTTTGTTTTAGTTGGGAATTATTACAAAGATATAAGCAATCATTGTAACATAAGGAATCATTTTTCCAACTAAACGTATCATATGTACTAGGATCTTGCTACAAATTTTGAATGAGTATCCACACTTCTTCGTCCTTCTTCCCTTGCTTCAGTTATCCAATCTGGTTGGATAATAGAAATGGCACAAAGAAACGCTTCCACCTCTTCATTCTTTCTTGAGAGTGTATCTGCAACAACATTTAACTTCCCTTTTTTGTAGATTATTTCAAAGTCATAACCCAACATGTTTGTGACCCATTTTTGTTGCTCTTCTGAAGATAGTCCTTGTTCCAAAAAGTGTGTAAGACTATCATGATCAGTTTTTACCTTGAAGTGTCTTCCCATTAGGTACGTTCGCCATTTCTTTAGCTCATGCAGTATTGCTAACATTTCCTTCTCATAAATAGCTTTCTGTAAATACTTTCCTTTGATTGGACGACTTTCAAAAGAAATGGGTCTTCCTTCTTGCATTAAACCAACACAAATTCCATTACCTAAGGCATCGCATTCCACAAAAAAGGTTTTTGTGAAGTCTGGCATAACTAAGATCGGTGCTAGGCACATTGCCTCTTTAAGATGTTCAAAGGCCTTAGTTGCTTCAGGAGTCCATGAAAATGCACCTTTCTTCAATAATGTTGTTAGAGGTGTTGCTATTCTCCCATAATTCTTAACAAACTTGTGATAATACCCTATTAACCCTAGAAATCCTCGCAACTTCTTTATGGTTGTGGGGACTTTCGATTCCTTAATGGCTTTAATTTTGTTAGCGTCTACCTTAACACCCTCGTGAGATGCAATACGACACAGATATTCCACATCTTGTACTCCAAAGAAACATTTGGAAGTTTTTGCATATAATTGTTTCTACTGCAATATTTTGAGCACCTTGTCAACATGTTGAACATGATCCTTCCTAGACCTGTTGTAGATTAGTATATCATCAAAAAATACTAGCAAAAATTTTCTAAGGAAGTGTTTGAAAATGGAATTCATCAACCCTTGAAATGTATGAGGTGCATTGGTAAGGCCAAAAGGCATGAACAAAAATTCATAATGGCCCTCATGAGTTCGAAATTATGTTTTCAGAATATCTTTAGTCTTCATTCTAATTTGATGATATCTTGAACGAAGATCCAACTTGGTAAAATAAATTTCTACATGTAATTCATCCAATAATTCATCAATCACAGGAATGGGAAATTTATCTTTAATGGTGAGCTTATTGAGCTCGCTATAATCCAAACACATGTGCCATGATCCATCTTTCTTGTGTACCAATACTATAGGAGAAGAGAAAGAAATTTGACTAGGTTGAATTATACCCGCCTCTAACATTTCTGAAATCATACGTTCAATTTCGTTTTTTTCGACATAAGGATATCTATAAGTCCTGACATTTGGAGGAACACTTCGTAGAATCAAATGAATAGCATGATCATGATCACGAATAGGTGGGAGTACTTTGGCAGTTCCAAACACCTTGGAATGATTGTCCAAGAATTTTTGGAGATCTATAGAAATAGATGATTTTGATGTTGGAACTTCTAGTGAGCATAATTGTGAAATTATGCCTCGTTGTTCTTTAATTAAAAGCTTTGTTATGACATTAGAGCTTATTATATTTCCTGGCTTCCTTTCAATACCTTTTAATTCAACTTCCTTTCCTTTTGAACAAAATTTAAAGAAAAGTTCTTGAAAATTAAAAGCTACCATCCCCAAAGATTGTAACCATTGTACTCCTCGTACAACATCAGCACCTCTCATAGGAACGGAAAGAATTGGACTATTCAATACATATTCCCCCATGGTTAGCTTGATATTATGTCTTTTTACAGAGAAATTTATAGTTCCTCCATTTGCAACCATCACTTGAAATTTTGGTGCTGGGTATAGGAAACAATTCAATTCCTTGGCTACCTTACAATGAATATAATTATGGGTACTACCTGAATCAATCAACACTATTACCTTTTTATTCTTGATATGTCCCTCTATCTTGAGAGTTTGAGTAGTGGTAATTCCTGCCAATGCATTACATGATATGGCCGGACTCATTTCTTCCTCTTCTAGGGTTGGTTCCTAGTGTATATCCTCTTCTTTTGAAGATTCTTGTTCATTTTCTTCTTCCTCTTCACAAACTATGTAAAATAATTTATTCTCATCACACTTAATTCCTTTAGTGTATTTTCTATCACAACTGTAGCAAAGCCCTTTTGCTATTTTTTCTTCCAATTGTTGCGGTGTCAACCTTGTAGGTTGTGGAAATCTAGGAGTAGCAACACTTCCCTCTTTATAGAAATGAGTGGTAGGTTTCCTTGTCGCCATAATTTTACATTCAATTTTTCTTGCCAACCTAAATGCCTTCTCCAATGAATCAGGTCTCAAAACACAAAATTCATGTTGGATGTTATCCTTTAAAGTACCTATGAAGAGATCAATCCCGTGTTCCTCTGAAACATCAGTTACCCTAATATTCAATTTTTGGAAGTCCTAAATGTGCTCCCCCACTGAACCATTTTGTTTGAGATTTATCAATTGGCTAAAGAAGGTGTCTCTCTTTGTATCCTCATAATGTGCTATCATTTCCTACGTAAAAATTGACCAAGTGACAATTTTTTTACGTGATCAAAGCCATTGATACCATACAAATGTATTTTGTTCTAAATGTAAAGTTGCAATGCGTACCTTTTGTGTGTTTTGCACATTATTGAGATCAAAATATTGTTCCATATGTAGTATCCATGTTAGAGAATCCTTTGCATCAAACTTCCTCATATCAATTTTTGGAATATGGTGGTTCTTTCCTCCAACATTAGAGTTTATGAAGTCACGATTAGCATTTATTTTTTTCTCATCATGAGGTTCCTCTACTATCTTTTCACCATTAGGAAACATTTACTGTATCAACTTTGTCAAACCTTCCATGTCTTATTTTAGATCATTCTTCATGTTTTCCATCTTAGCTTCCATGTCATCCATCATAGATTCCATGCCAGCTTCCATGCCATCCATATTAGCTTCCATGCCATTCTTCAAACCATCCATCTTATATTCCACGCCTTTCTTCAAACCTTTCATTTTAGTTTCCACGCCTTTATTCAAAACTTCCATGCCATTTTTTGTTGCTCTTTGCAAGAGCGAAATTTTTTGCACTTTCTCTTGTAATTTGGATATGTCATGTTGCCATTCTTCGTCTTCATGAGTCATAGTAGAGCCTTCTAATGGCTTAATGGGTGTTAAATTTTTTTTAGGGGCCATTTTAGAATACAATACTGATATCTATTCTACAATATTCCCCCTGTAATCAATTCAACTTGATTCTTCAAACAAGACTTATGAAATTCGGAAAAAACAAATACACACTTTTTACTTGATTTTGAGGAGCTTGATATTGAAATTGAATTATCTCTATAATTGTGGACCATAAATATCTAAAATTCAACATTATAGTATCCCTCTGAAGCTTATTTCAAATGCCACAGGTCTGACCTGATTTGGATTCTTCAAGACGAGGTTATGTCCATTCTCCCACAATGACCCAATTATGGACTAGTTCAGTATAGCGAACATGTACGACTTGCCAAATGTCACTATTTCACCTTTGGCTTTGAAATTGATAGACAGGAAACAAAGGTCCTTTTAATTGTGTCCCCTTTTTACAGAATTCCAATCTGATGCTCAGAGAGAGAGTTATGAAGATTTTCCCACAATCACCTCTTTGACATGAAATTCGGGAGCCTGAAAAATCCCTAACTTCCGCAGACCATATCTCCGAAAATGTTGCGAACCAATACCTAAAATACCCTATAATTAAACTTCCTTTCCTTTTGAAAAAAAAATTGAAGAAAAGTTCTTGAAAATTGAAGGCTACCATCCCCAAAGATTGTAACCATTGTACTCCTAGTAAAACATCAGCACCTCCCATAGGAATGGAAAGCATTGGACTATTCAATACATATTCCCCCATGGTTACCTTGTTATTATGGCATTTTACAGAGAAATTTATAGTTCCTCCATTTGCAACCATCACTTGACATTCTGGTGCTAGGTATAGGAAACAATTCAATTCCTTGGCTACCTTACAATGAATACAATTATGGGTATTACCTGAATCAATCAACACTATTACCTTTTTCTTCTTGACATGTCCTTCTACCTTGAGAGTTTGAGGAGTGGTAATTCCTGCCAATGCATTACACGATATGGTCAGATTCATTTCTTCCTCTTCTAGGTTTGGTTCCTGGTGTATATCATCTTTTTTTTAATATTCTTGTTCATTTTCTTCTTCCTCTTCACAATATATGTAAAATAATTTCTTCTCAACACACTTATGACCTTTAGTGTATTTGCTATCACAATTTTAGAAAAGCCCTTTTGCTATTTTGTCTTCCAATTGTTGCGGTGTCAACCTTGTAGGTTGTGGAAATCTAGGAGTAGCAACACTTCCATATTTATAGAAATGAGTGGTAGGTTTCTTTGTTGCCATAATTTTACATTCAATTTTTCTTGCCAACCTGAATGCCTTCTCTAATGAATCAGGTTCCAAAACACAAACTTTATGTTGCATGTTATCCTTTAAAGTACCTATGAAGAGATAAATCCTGTGTTCCTCTGAAATATTAGTTACTCTTATATTCAATTTTTGGAAGTCCTCAATGTGCTCCCCGACTAAACCCTTTTGTTTGAGATTTATCAATTGGGTAAAGAAGGTGTTGCTATTTGTATCCTCATAATGTGCTATCATTTCCTCCATAAAAATTGACCAAGTGACAATTTTTTTACGAGAGAAAATCCATCGATACCATTCAAATGTATTTTGTTCTAAATGTAAAGTTGCAATGTGTACCTTTTGTGTGTTTTGCACATTATTGAGATCAAAATATTGCTCCATCTGTAGTATCCATGTTATAGGATCATTTCCATCAAAATTCCTCATATCCATTTTTCGAATATGGTGGTTCTTTTCTCCAACATTAGAGTTTATGAAATCACGATTAGCATTTATTTTGTTCTAATCATGAGTTTCCTCTACTATCTTTTCACCGTTAGGAAACATTTATTGTATCAACTTTGTCAAACCTTCCATGTCTGCCTTTAGATCATTCTTCATGTTTTCCATCTTAGCTTCCATGTCATCCATATTAGATTCCATGCAAGCTTCCATGCCATTCTTCAAACCATCCATCTTATATTCCACACCTTTCTTCAAACCATTCATCTTAGTTTCAATGCCTTTCTTCAAAACTTCCATGTCATTTTTTGTTTCTCTTTGCGAGAGCGAAATTTTTTGGACTTGCTCTTGTAATTTGGATAGGTAATGTTGTCATTATTCGTCTTCATGAGTCATAGTAGAGCCTTCTAAAGGCTTAATGGGTGTTGAATATTTTTTAGGGGCCATTTTAGAAAACAATACTGATACCTTGGAATCAATTGAACTTGATTCTTCAAACAAGGCTTATGAAATTTGGAGAAAACAAATGCACACCTTTTACTTGATTTTGAGAAGCTCATTATTGAAATTGAATTATATCTATAATTTTGGACCCTAAATATCTAAAATTCAGCCTTCCAGTATCCCTCTGAATCTTCTTCCAAATTCCATAGGTCTGACTTGATTTGGATTCTTCAAGACAAAGTTATGTCCAATCTCTCACAATGACCCAATTATGGACTAGTTCAGTAGAGTGAACTTGTACAACTTTCCACGTATCGTTGTTTCATCCTTTTCCTCTCAAAATGATATACGAGAAACTAAGGTCCTTGTACTTGCAACCCCTTTTTACAGAATTCCAATCTGATGCTCAAAGGGAGAGTTATGAAGATTTTACCATGATCACCTATTTGAGATTAATTTCGGGAGCCTAAAAAATCCCTAACTTCCATAGACCATATCTCTGAAACTGTTATGATCCAATACCTGAAATTTTTTGGCAATGTTGCCTAGGAGTTCGGCTTCGCGCTTTGAAAATTTCAACATCTGAACCTTTGTAGAAAAAACATTATAGCGAAAATTCCACGATGACCTATTTAGGTTAAATTCAGGAGTATGCAAAAAGCCCTAAATTCCATAGATCATATCTATAAATATATTGCGAACCAAGCTCTGAAATTTTGCGACGATGTTCCTCAGGATGTTAGCTTGGTGCTTTAAAAATTTCATCTTCTGAACCTTCGTAAAAGGGTGTTATATCGAAAATTCCATGATGACTTGTTTGGAGCAACGAAACCCTAGATTCCGAAACTTTGATACCAAATGTTGGGAAACCAGCTCCAAAAATAGAAGAAAAGAGATATCAATGCCTTAGAATAAGCCACTTAGAGGGGAAAACCTCCAATACATTACATGAATGAGAAATTATTGAATGGTACAAATTAGAAAACCTCCTTTCTATATATAGGAGTCCATGGGGCCACAATGTAATCCTAGCCGACCTAACAATAATAATTTAAGGGCACAATAATAACAATATGGGGGTTACAGGGCTACAATAATAACAATAAGGGGATTAAACTAACAACAATAAGGACTATACTAGTAATATAGGGACATAACATGCCGCTCTCCTTCAAAAAAGTGATGCCCTCAACGCTTGAGTAGCTCTGGGTGCTTTTGTATAAAATTCTCATCCTCCCATGTAGAATCTTCAGTGGGTAAGTTCTTCCACTTGACGAGATACTATGAAATTGATCGATTTCGTAGCTTTCAAGTTCATGTTTCCGTGACCACTTCAGGTTCGAATATGATTTTTTCCTTCCTCATCAAGTTCTGGAAATATTGTTTGAACTGGAAGATTTTCACCTATAATCTTATTTAAGCATGAAACATGGAAAACTGGATGCTCTTGTGAAGAAGCAGGAAGCTCTAATTTGTATGCCATAGTACCAATATTTTCCAACATCTTTTAAGGACCATAGTAATTTGGCGATACTTTATTATCCTTCTTAGCTTTCTTGAGGGACATTTGTTTGTATGGTTGTAGCCGTAAAAATACCTAGTCTCCTACATCAAAACTTCTCTCACTGCGATGTTGATCTACCTGTTGTTTCATTCGATTTTGTGCCAAATTCATGTTATCCTTTAAGGGTTGGAGAACTTCTTGTTGTTGCTCGATGTGATCTTCCACTGCTTGAACCTTCAAATTTTCTCTTAAAGATGATGTGATGGATGGTGGATGATATCCATAAAGTGCCATAAATGGGGTAATTTTTGTTGCAGTATGGAAGGAAATGTTATACCACCATTCAGCGAGAGGTAACCACTTGACCCATTGTGTTTTTTTATCAGATACAAAAAAATGAAGATATCCTTCCAAACATTTATTTACTATCTTAGTTTTACCATCGGATTCAGGATGATAAGATGAGCTATGAGCTAATTGAGTACTCAGACAAGAAAATAATTCCGTCCAAAAATTTCTAGTAAAAATGAGATCTCTGTCACTCACAATAACCCTTGGGTTTCCATGTAGCTTTTGAATTGTGTCCATAAATGTAGTAGCAAATGTACTTGCTTTAAATGGATGAGATAATGAACAAAAGTGTGCATACTTGGTAAGTCTACCAACTACCACCATGATGACACTCTTTCCTTCGGACATGGGTAAACCTGTGAAAAAATCCATTGAAATCTCCTCCCAATGTTGACTTGGAATGAATAAAGGTTGGATAAGACCTAGGGTCTTGATTGTCTCAACTTTATTCTACTGGAAAACCAAACATTCCGCCACAAACTTTTGAATATCAAATTTAAGGCCATCCCAAAAAAAATATTTCCTCACACCGTGGTAAGTATTTAAAAATCCTGACTGTCCTCCTAAAGCAGAAGTGTGAAATTCCAAGAGAATATTTTGTTTTAGTTGGGAAGTATTAAAAAGATATAAGCAATCTTTGTACCATAAGGAATTATTTTTTCAACTAAATGTATCAGATTTACTAGGATCTTGCTGCAACTTTTGAATGAGTGTCCACGCTTCTTCGTCCTTCTTCCATTCATCCCTTGCTTCGGTTATCCATTTTGGTTGGATAATAGAAATGGCACAAATAAATTCTTCCACCTCTTCATTATTTCTTGAGAGTGCATCTGCAACAACATTTAGCTTCCCTTTTTTTGTAGATTATTTCAAAGTCATAAACCAACATCTTTGTGACCCATTTTTGCTGCTCTTCTGGAGATAGTCTTTGTTCCAAAAAGTGTTTAAGACTATAATGATCGTTTTTTACCTTGAAGTGTCTTCCCATTAGGTACGTTTGCCATTTCTTTAGTGCATGCAATATTGCTAACATTTCCTTTTCATAAATAGCTTTTTTTAAATACTTTCCTTTGATTGCACGACTTTCAAAAGAAATGGGTCTTCCTTCTTGCATTAAAACAACACCAATTCCATTTCCTGAGGCATCACATTCCATAATAAAGGTTTTTGTGAAGTCTAGCGTAGCTAAGATCAATGCTAGGTACATTTCCTCTTTAAGATGTTCAAAACCCTTAGTTGCTTCAGGATTCCATGAAAATGCATCTTTCTTCAATAATGTTGTTATAGGTTCTACTATTCTCCCATAATTCTTAACAAATTTTTGATAATACCCTCTTAACCCTAGAAATCCTCGTAACTTCTTTATGGTTGTGGGGACTTTCCATTCCTTAATGGATTTAATTTTTTTAGGGTCTACCTTAACACCCTCATGAGATATAATATGACCAAGATATTCCACCTCTTGTACTCCAAAGAGACAGTTGGACATTTTTGCATATAATTGTTTCTCCTACAATAGTTTGAGCACCCTGTCAACATGTTGAACATGATCCTTCCAAGACCTGTTGTAGATTAGTATATCATCAAAAAATAGTAGCACAAATTTTTTAAGGAAGGGCTTGAAAATAGAATTGATCAACCATTGAAATGTAGAAGGTGCATTGGTAAGGCCAAAAGGAATGAACAAAAATTCATAATGACCGTCATGAGTTTGAAATGCTGTTTTTGGAATATCTTCAGTCTTCATTCTAATTTGATGATATCCTGAATGAAGATCCAACTTGGTAAAATAAATTGCTCCATGTAATTCATCCAATAATTCATGAATCACAGGAATGGGAAATTTATCTTTAATGGTGAGATTATTGAGCTCCCTATAATTCGGACACATGTGCCATGATGCATCTTACAGGATCAGAGAAAGAACTTTGACTTGGTTGAATTATACCTGCCTCTAACATTTCTGCAATCATACGTTCAATTTCACACTTTTGGACATAAGGATATCTATAAGGCCTGACGTTTGGAGGAACACTTTCTGGAATCAAACGAATATCATGATCATGATCATGAATAGGTGGGAGTCCTTTGGTAGTTTCAAACACCTTGGAATGATTGTCCAAGACATTTTGGAGATCTGTAGAAATAGATGATTTTGATGTTGGAACTTCTAGTGAGCATAATTGTGCAATTACACCTCGTTGTTCTTTCTTTAGAAGCTTTGTTATGACATTAGAGCTTATTATCTTTCTTGGCTTCCCTGCAATACCCCGTAATTCAACTTCCTTTCCTTTTGAAAAAAATTTAAAGAAAAGTTCTTGAAAATTAAAAGCTACCATCCCTAAATATTGTAACCATTATACTCCTAGTAAAACATCAACACCTCACATAGGAATGGAAAGAATTGGACTATTCAATACGTATTCCCCCATGGTTATCTTGATATTATTGAATTTTATAGATCATTTTATAGTTCCTCCATTTGCAACCATCACTTGAAATTTTGGTGCGGGTATAGGAAACTATTCAATTCCTTGGCTACCTTACAATGAATACAATTATGGGTACTACCTGAATCAATCAACACTATTACCTTTTCTTCTTGATATGTCCTTCTATCTTGAGAGTTTGAGGAGTGGTAATTCCTGCCAATGTATTAAACGATATGGTTGGACTCATTTATTCCTTTCTAGGGTTGGTTCCTGGTGTATATCATCTTCTTTTGAAGATTCTTGTTCATTTTCTTCTTCCTCTTCACAATATATGTAAAAGAATTTCTTCTCAACACACTTATGACCTTTATTGTATTTGCTATGAAAACTGTAGCAAAGCCCTTTTGCTATTTTTTCTTCCAATTGTTTCGGTGTCAACCTTGTAGGTTGTGGAAATCTAGGAGTAGCAACACTTCCCTCTTTATAGAAATGAGTGGTAGGTTTCCTTGTTGCCATAATTTTACATTCAATTTTTCTTGCCAACCTGAATGCCTTCTCCAATGAATCAGGTTCCAAAACACGAACTTCATGTTGGATGTTATCCTTTAAAGTACCTATGAAGAGATCAATCCTGTGTTTCCCTGAAATATCAGTTACCCTTATATTCAATTTTTGGAAGTCCTCAATGTGCTCCCCCACTGAACCCTTTTGTTTGAGATTTATTAGTTGGCTAAAGAAGGTGCTGCTCTTTGTATCCTCATAATGTGCTATCATATCCTCCGTAACAATTGACCAAGTGACAATTTTTTTACGAGAGCAAAGCCATCGATACCATACAAATGTATTTTTCTCTAAATGTAAAGTTGAAATGCATACCTTTTGTGTGTTTTTCACATTATTGAGTTCAAACTATTGCTCCATCTGTAGTATCCATGTTACAGGATCCTTTCCATCAAACTTCTTCATATCCATTTTTGGAATATGGTGGTTCTTTCCTCCAACATTAGAGTTTATGAAATCACGATTAGCATTTATTTTATTCTCTTCATTAGTTTCTTCTACTATCTTTTCACCATTAGGAAATATTTATTGTATCAACGTTGTCAAACCTTCCATGTCTACTTTTATATCATTCTTCATGTTTTCCATCTTAGCTTCCATGTCATCCATATTAGATTCCATGCCAGCTTCCATGCCATCCATATTAGCTTCCATGCCATTCTTCAAACCATCCATCTTATATTCCACACCTTTCTTCAAACGATTCATCTTATTTTCCACGCCTTTCTTCAAAACTTCCATGTCATTTTTTATTTCTCTTTACGAGAGTGAAATTTGTTGCACTTGCTCTTGTAATTTGGATACGTTATGTTGCCATTCGTCGTCTTCATGAGTCATATTAGAGCCTTCTAAAGGCTAAATGGGTGTTGAATTTTTTTAGGGGCAATTTTAGAATACAATACTGATATCTATTCTACAATATGCCCCTGGAATCAATTCAAATTTATTCTTCAAACAAGACTTATGCAATTCGGAAAAAAAAAATACACACCTCTTACTTTCTTTTGAGGAGCTCTATATTGAAATTGAATTATATCTATAATTGTGGATCCTAAATATCTAAAATTCAGCCTTCCAATAGCCCTTTGAAGTTTCTTCCAAATGTCATAGGTCTGACCTGATTTGCATCCTTCAAGACAAAGTTATGTCCAATCTCCCACAATGACCCAATTATGGACTAGTTCAGTAGAGAAAAATTGTACGACTTGCCACGTATCACTGTTTCATCCTTTGGCTTTGAAAGTGATAGACATGAAGCTAAGGTCCTTGTACTTACAGCCACTTTTTAGAGAATTCCAATTTGATGCTCATAGAGAGAGTTATGAATATTTTACCACGATCACCTCTTTGAGATGAAATTTGGGAGCCTGAAAAATCCCTAACTTCCACAAACCATATCTCCAAAAATGTTGCAAACCAATACCTGAAATATTTTGACAATGTTCCCTAGGAGTTGGGCTTCGCGCTCTAAAAATTTCAGCATCTGAAACTTCGTAGAAAAAACATCATAGCAAAAATTCCACGATGACCTATTTAGGTTAAATTCAGGAGTATGCAAAAAGCCCTAACTTCCTCAGATCATATCTCTGTATATATTGCGAACCAAGCTCTGAAATTTGCGACGATGTTCCTCAGGATGTTAGCTTCGCGCTTTAAAAATTTCAGCTTCTAAACCTTCGTAGAAAAAACATTATAGCGAAAATTCCATGATGAATTGTTTGGAGTAGCAAAACCCTAGAATCCAAAGTTGTGATACCAAATGTTGGGAAACCAGCTCCAAAAATAGATTAAAAGAGATATCAACGCCTTATAAATAAGCCACTTCGAGGGGACAACCTCCAATAATTTACATGAATGAGAAATTATTGAATGGTAAAAATTAGAAAACCTCTTTTCTATATATAGGAGTCCATGGGACCACAATGTAATCCTAGTGGGGCCACAATGTAATCCTAGCTGACCTAACAATAATAATTTCAGGGCACAATAATAAAAATATGGGCGTTACAGGGCTACAATAATAAAAATGAGGGGATTACACTAACAACAATAAGGGACTATACTAGTAATATAGGGACCTAACATGCCCCTCTCCTTAAAAAAAGTGTTTTCCTCAACGCTTGAGTAGCTCTGGGTGATTTTGTATAAAATTCTCATCCTCCCATGTAGAATCTTCAGTGGGTAAGTTCTTCCACTTGTTGAGATACTCTGAAAATGATCGATTTCGTAGCTTTCGTGTTCTTGTTTCCATGACCGCTTCAGGTTCCAATATGATTTTTCCTTCCTCATCAAGTTATGGAAATATTGTTTGAACTGGAAGATTTTCACCTATAACCTTCTTTAAGCATGAAACATGGAAAACTGGATGCTCTCTTGAAGAAGCAGGAAGCTCCAATTTGTATGCCATAGTACCAATATTTTGCAACACCTTGTAAGGACCATAGTGCTTTGGCGATAATTTATTATCCTTCATAGCTTGCTTGAGGGGCATTTGTTTGTATCGTTTTAGCCGTAAAAATACCCAGTCTCCTACATCAAAACTTCTCTTGCTGCGATGTTGATATGCCTATTGCTTCATTCCATTTTGTGACAAATTCAGGTTATCCTTAAGAGTTGGAGAACTTATTGTTGATGTTCGATGTGATCTTCCACTTCTTGAACCTTCGAATTTTCTCTTAAAGATGATGCGATGGATGGTAGATGATATGCATAAAGTGCCATAAATGGGGTCATTTTTGTTGCAGTATGGAAGGAAGTGTTATACCACCATTCAACGAGAGGTAACCACTTGACCCCATTGTGTTTTTTTATCAGATACAAAACAACGAAGATATCCTTCCAAACATTTATTTACTATCTCAGTTTGACCATCAGATTGAGGGTGATAAGATGAGCTATGAGCTAATTGAGTACCCAGACAAGAAAATAACTCCTAAAAATTCCTAGTAAAAATGGGATCTCTGTCACTCACAATAACCCTTGGGTTTGCATGTAGCTTTTGAATTGTGTCCATAAATGTAGTAGCAACTGTACTTGCTTTAAATGGATGAGATAATGTACAAAAGTGTGCATACTTGGTAAGTATATCAACTACCATCATGATGACACTCTTTCCTTCGGAAATAGGTAAATCTGTGATAAAATCCATTGAAATCTCCTCCCAACGTTGACTTTGAATGAATAAAGGTTGTAGAAGACCCGGGGTCTTAATTGTCTCAACTTTATTCTACTGGAAAACCAAACATTCCACCACAAACTTTTGAATATCAGATTTAAGGCCATCCCAAAAAAATTCTTTCTTCACAATGTGGTAAGTTTTTAAAAATCCTGAGTGTCCTCCTAAAGGAGAAGTGTGCAATTCCAAGAGAATCTTTTTTTTAGTTGGGAAGTATTAAAAAGATATAAGCAATCTTTGCACCATAAGGAATCCCTTTTCGAACTAAATGTATCAGATTTACTAGGATCTTGGTGCAAATTTTGAATGAGTTTCCACTCTTCTTCTTCCTTCTTCCATTCATCCCTTGCTTCGGTTATCCATTCTAGTTGGATAATAGAAATGGAACAAGGAAATTCTTCCACCTCTTCATTCTTCTTGAGAGTGCATATGCAACAACATTTAGTTTCCCTTTTTTGTAAATTATTTCAAAGTCATAACCCAACATCTTTGTGACCCATTTTTTCTTCTCTTCTGAAGATAATATTTTTTCCAAAAAGTGTTTAAGACTATCATCATTGGTTTTTTCCTTAAAGTGTCTTCCCATTAGGTATGTTCACCATTTCTTTAGTGCATGCAGTATTTCTAACATTTCCTTCTCATAAATAGCTTTATGTAAATACTTTCCTTTGATTGGACGGATTTCAAAAGAAATGGGTCTTCCTTCTGGCATTAAAACAACACCATTTCCATTTCTTGAGGCATCACATTCCACAATAAAGGTTTTTGTGAAGTCTGGCGTAGCTAAAACAGGTGCTAGGCACATTGCCTCTTTAAGATGTTCAAAGGCCTTAGTTTCTTCAGGAGTCCATGAAAATGTATATTTATTTAATAATGTTGTTAGAGGCGCTGCTATTCTCCCATAATTCTTAACAAACTTGCGATAATACCCTGTTAACCCTAGAAATCCTTGCAACTGCTTTATGGTTGTGGGGATTTCCATTGCTTAATGGATTTAATTTTGTTAGGGTCTACCTTAACACCCTCGTGAGATACAATATGACCGAGATATTCCACCTCTTGTACTCCAAAGAAACATTTGGAAATTTTTGCATATAATTGTTTCTCCTGCAATAGTTTGAGCACCTTGTCAACATGTATAACATGATCCTTCCAAGACCTGTTGTAGATTAATATATCATCAAAAAATACTAGCACAAATTTTCTAAGGAATTGTTTGAAAATGGAATTCATCAATGCTTGAAATGTAGAAGGTGCATTCACAAGGCCAAAAGGCATGAACAAAAATTCATAATGACCCTCATGAGTTTGAAATGATGTTTTCAAAATATCTTCAGTCTTCATTCTAACTTGAGTATATCTTGAATGAAGATTCAACTTGGTAAAAGCAATTGTTCCATGTAATTCATCCAATAATTCATCAATCACAGGAATTTGAAATTTATCTTTAATGGTGAGCTTATTGAGCTCCTATAATCCGGACACATGCACCATGATCCATCCTACAAGAGAAGAGAAAGAACTTTGACTAGGTTGAATTATACCCGCCTCTAACATTTCTGCAATCATACGTTCAATTTCTCTCTTTTGGACATAAGGATATCTATAAGGCCTGACGTTTGGAGGAACGCTTCCTGGAATCAAATGAATAACATGATCATGATCAAGAATAGGTGGGAGTCCTTTAGCAGTTTCAAACACCTTGGAATGATTGTCCAAGTCTTTTTGGAGATCTACAGAAATAGATGATTTTGATGTTGGAACTTCTAGTGAGCATAATTGTGAAATTACACCTCGTTGTTCTTTCTTTACATGATTTTTTATAACATTAGAGCTTATTATCTTTCTCGGCTTCCCTGCAATACCCCGTAATTCAACTTCTTTCCTTTTGAAAAAAATTCAAGAAAATTTCTTGAAAATTAAAAGCTACCATCCCCAAAGATTGTAACCATTGTACTCCTAGTCCAACATCAGAACCTCCCATAGGAATGGAAAGCATTGGACTATTCAATACATATTCCCCCATTGTTATCTTGATATTATGGCATTTTACAGATAAATTTATAGTTCCTCCATTTGAAACCATCACTTGACATTCTGGTGCTGGGTATAGGAAATAATTCAATTCCTTGGCTACCTAACAATGAATATAATTATGAGTACTACCTGAATCAATAAACACTATTACCTTTTTCTTATTGATATGTCCTTCTATCTTGAGAGTTTGAGGAGTGGTAATTCCTACCAATGCATTACACGATGTGGTCGGACTCATTTCTTCCTCTTCTAGGGTTGGTTCCTTATGTATATCCTCTTCTTTTGAAGATTATTGTTCATTTTCTTCTTCCTAGTCACAATATATGTAAAATAATTTCTTCTTAGCACACTTACGACCTTTAGTGTATTTTCTGTCACAACTGTAGAAAAGCCCTTTTGCTATTTTTTCTTCCAATTGTTGCGGTGTCAACCTTGTAGGTTGCGGAAATCTAGGAGTAGCAACACTTCCCTCTTTATAGAAATGAGTGGTAGGTTTCTTTCTCGCCATATTTTTACATTCAATTTTTCTTGCCAACCCGAATGCCTTCTCCAATGAATCAGGTTCCAAAACACAAACTTCATGTTGGATGTTATCCTTTAAAGTACCTATGAAGAGATCAATCCTCTGTTCCTCTGAAATATCAGTTACCCTTATATTCAATTTTTGGAAGTCCTCAATGTTCTCCGCCACTGAGCCCTTTTGTTTCAGATTTATCAATTGGCTAAAGAATATGTTGCTCTTTGTATCCTCATAATGTGCTATCATTTCCTCCGTAAAAATTGAGAAAGTGAAAAAAAAATTACAGGATCAAATCCATCGATACCATACAAATGTATTTTGTTCTAAATGTAAAGTTGCAATGCATACCTTTTGTGTGCTTTGCACATTATTGAGATCAAAATATTGCTCTATCTATAGTATCCATGTTACAGCATCCTTTCCATCAAACTTCCTCATATCCATTTTTTGAATATGGTGGTTCTTTCCTCCAACATTAGAGTTTATGAAATCACGATTAGCATTTATTTTGTGCTCATCATGAGTTTCCTCTACTATATTTTCACCGTTAGGAAACATTTATTGTATCAACTTTGTCAAACCTTCCATGTCTGCTTTTAGATAATTCTTCATGTTTTCCATCTTAGCTTCCATGTCATCCATCTTAGATTCCATGCAAGCTTCCATGCCATCCATATTAGCTTCCATGCCAATTTTTGTTGCTCTTTGCGAGAGTGAAATTTGTTGCACTTGCTCTTGTAATTTGGATATGTGATGTTTCCATTCTTCATCTTCATGAGACATAGTAGAGCCTTCTAAAGGCTTAATGGGTGTTGAATTTTTTTTAGGGGCCATTTTATAATACAATACTGGTATCTATTCTACAATATGCCCTTGGAATCAATTCAACTTTATTCTTCAAACAAGACCTATGCAATTCGTAAAAAACAAATACACACCTTTTACTTGATTTTGCGGAGCTTTATATTGAAATTGAATTATCTCTATAATTGTGGATGCTAAATATCTAAAATTTGGCCTTCCAGTAGCCCTCTAAAGCTTCTTTCAAATGCCATAGGTTTGACCTGATTTGGATTCTTCAAGACAAAGTTATGTCCAGTCTCCCACATTGACCCAATTATGGACTAGTTCAGTAAAGTGAACTTGTACGACTTGCCACGTGTCATTGTTTCATCATTTGGCTCTAAAATTGATAGAAGGGAAACTAAGGTCCTTGTACTTGTAGCCCCTTTTTACAAAATTCCAATCTGATGCTCAGAGAGAGTGTTATGATGATTTTCCCATGATCACCTCTTTGAGATGAAATTTGGGAGCCTAAAAAATTCCTAACTTTCACAGACCATATCTCTCAAAATGTTGTGAACCAATGTCTGAAATGTTTTTACAATGTTCCCTAGGAGTTCGGTTTCATGCTCTAAAAATTTCAGCATCTGAACCTTCGTAGAAAAAACATTATAGCGAAAATTCTTAAAGCCCTAACTTCCATAGATCATATCTTCGAAAATATTGCGAACCAAGCTCTGAAATTTTGCAACGATGTTCCTCAAGATTTTAGCTTCGCGTTTTAAATATTTCCTCTTCTGAACCTTTGTATAAAAAATTTATAGCGAAAATGCCACGATGACTTGTTTGAAGCAGTGAAAACCTAGAATCCAAAGCTCTGATACCAAATGTTGAGAAACTAGCTCCAAAATAAGAAGAAAAGAGATATCAACACCTTATAAATAAGCTACTTCGAGGGGACAACCTCCAATACGTTACATGAATGAGGAATTCTTGAATGATACAAATTACAAAACCTCCTTTCTATATATAGGAGTCCATGGGGCCACAATGTAATCCTATCTGACCTAACAATAATAATTTAAGGGCACAATAGTAACAATATGGGGGTTACAGGGCTACAATAATAACAATAAGGGGATTACACTAACAACAATAAGGGACTATACTAGTAATATAGGGACCTAACAGCTTCTATTCTTTAGATATACTGCAGTATTAATATATTCTTCTAAAAATCCATTAGATAGGTTCATACCTTTCAACATGCTGCATGTACACTGCACCAGAGTTTGGTTCTTCCTCTCTACAACCCGATTTTGTTGTGGAGTGTGGGGTACTGTAAACCGTTGAATTAGCCCATGATCCCTGTGATATTTGATGAAGTTTCCAAGATTGTATTCTCTCCCTTGATCTGAGCGGAGAATTTTGATGACCTTTCAGGTATGATTTTCAACAATATTTTTGAATTCTTTAAAATATTCGAAGGTATGAATTTTATTTATGAGAAAATATACCGAAGTATATCTTGTGCAATCATCGACAAATAATAAAAAATAATATTCTCCTCTTAATGATCTTGTCTGCATTGATCAATAGATGTTAGTGTGCACAAGTTCAAGGATATATCTCTTTCTTCTATTTAAACTTGAGGGAAATTCATCCCTATGCATATTTTCATGTTCACATCCTTCAAAATCATCATGTGCATCTTTTAAAATAGGAGGACCATCGACCATACCTTTTTTCTCTGGCAGAAATAAGTCACGAAGATTGATGTGTCTGAATCTTTGATGCCAAATATTCTCTGTTGTCATTTTTGTTGAAGTCAAAGCTTGGTGTGACACACTTGTGACATTCAACTTGTTCAGCCCTCCAACTCGTATTCCAGATGCAACCATATTTTTTTTATCCATCAAATCCTTTATGACACAATATTTTTTTTAAAAATCCACCTTCAAGTAATGGTTTGCAATCATAGAGAAATAAACCAGATTCTTTTTAATGTCAGGACATACATCACATTCTGGATGCGCTTGATATTTCCATCAGACAATGTCATGGGAATGTCTCCATATCCTTTGATCAGATAGGCTATGTCATCACTAAGGTAGATATTAGTTCCAGTGTTGGTTTATTTAAAACTTTCAAACTAGTGCTTATGACCTCTCATGTGAGTGGATGCTTCAGAATCGAGAAGCTAAGTTTCAGCCTCATCAATCTCAGCATAAAGAGAAGAATGAGACATAAATAATTTGAGTTCATGATTTTGGTCTTTGTCAGCAAAGTTCCATGTATGTTTCTTCCATCTATGTTTGGCTTCGTCAACACTATTTTTATAACAATTTTTAGCAATGTGACCAAATTTACCACAATAAACACACTTTATTATTGAATCATTTCTGGTTGAAGACATACCTTGAAGTGGCCTTTTCTTAGGTGTCCCACCACCTTTCTACCTTGCTCCGGGTTTCCCTCTGAAAGGTTTTTTCTTTGCCATAAATGCAAGATCTATACTTTAAGGCTTTAGATTCATCTACCTCTCTTCTTTGTGCATCTATATCCCTGTTAGATATTCAAAGGTGGAAGAATTCTCCCTCACTACTAGGCCTATAATAAAAATTTGATAATCATCAATTATACCATTCAAGGTAATCGTGACAAGATCAATGTTCGACAATTTCTCCCCTAGATCACCCAACTTGTCTTTCAGGGCTTTAATTCGAGAGATGTATGCAATAATAGATCCATTCTCCTAGATTATGATGGAGATAATATTAATCTTCAGGAACAATACTCGATTTGTGTTCTTTGTCTCATACAGATCCTTGAGAGTCAACCAAATACCATTGGTAGATTTACACTCTCTAATTGGTGGGATGATGGTGTTCTTCACTGACATCATCAACAACACCTTCACTTTGTTCTCCCTCTTCTGTCAATCTTGAATTGTTGCAGTTGTTCCACCTTCGGCTATGGTTGACTTTACTTCATCCCTATTTGCGATTTCCCATGCATGCAAACCCTCGAGCAGTGTTTGCAATTTCAACTTCCAATTGGTGTAATTTGACCCATCAAGCTTATTTTTCTCATTCAGGTATGCTTTTTAAATATTATTATTCATTGTGAAAGGTCAATCTATGGATCTGCCTCAATTTGTAGGCCCAGAAATAGGGAGTGGAACCATGAGCCTTGAAAATTTCCCAGGGAGATAAATTTTCTCTATGTCGAAATATAGTCAATTTTTACAGTCACTTTTATAGTTTTTCACGGAGAACGCAATGGTGAGGTCGAATTCGCCTTTTCAGTTGCAGATTTCCAGTCCATGCATGGAGTATCGACATGGAGGAATCTAGGGGGAATCTAAAAGATTCATTTTTTCCCCAGATATTCACTTCTCAGAATTGAGAAAATGGACAGTCGATTTTGCACTATTCGATGCCATAGAATTTGATGGTGTATTCAGATTTCTCATCTGAGCTTTCTATTTTTCGGTCACTTTTTGAAGTGAAGTTGTAGGTGTGAGATTTCAACGAGTGAGTAGTCGATTTCACACCTTTCGACACCACGATTGTGATGGTGATGGTGATTTCAGATCTAGCAGCAACAACAGCCATTCTTCAGTCATCTTCAACATGAGGTATATGATGAGCTGATTTCATGTACTTATTTGTTCCTGAGATGCTTAGTGTTTTATAGATTCATATTGATGTATGAGTCATGGAATCTTGCCTTGTTTTGTTATTGATGTAATTTCTATCATGGACTTGTATTATTCTTGAGATCCCTTGATGCCATATTGGCAAGATACTCATGTATGTTGTTTGAGATCCCTTTTATTCCATGTTGGCAGGATACTCCATGTCACACGTATTTCATTGAGATCCCTTTTTTTCAATGTTGGCAGGATACTCACAGCCTTTATGTGTGAGCTATTGTCATACTGATAGGAGTCCTTTTTATGCATGAGAGTTCCGCAGTGAAACATCTCGTAGAGAGGTCAAGCCACTCCTGCGAGAGGACATTTTCCTTTTATGTCAAAGAAACACATCCATGTACATCTTCTTCTTACAACACTTAATGCAGTGGCCTACACTGTCTTGACACTGAGGTCTGGAGATGTAGTCCCTCTTGGACAAACTCTGTTATCAAACGACATGTTCTTATGATTGCTGATATTGACATGTTATGTTCCTCTTCTTTACAACATGCACTTGTTCATTTAAGTTCATTGACGATTTAATTAATGCACTTCTAATTTATCAGCCAAAGTAAAAGGTCTTGGTTAAGGGTATCAATAGTTTCCCTTGAATAAGATGGTATCAGAGTAGGTCTTCTTGTTGATTGGATTGTAGGCATGAACATTGAACGTTCACTGAGTTGAGCCGTGGAGAATGTCAAGGACATGTATGAAACCATACTCAAGGTGTTTGAGAAAGTGGACATGTTGTACGAGGCTTATGAAAAAAAAGCTGCAAAGAACGATGAATTGAAGACACTCCTACAGGAAGAAAAGGAGGACAAACATCAATTGCAGTTTCAGTTGCAAGCCACGACAGAGGCGTGGGAAGAATTGAAACACAACAATGAATGTCTTCAAGCAGATCATGATGCATTGAAGGCATTCATATAGGAATAAAAGGAGGAGAAGTAACAGTTGTAGCTTCAGCTACAAGCTACAAAAAAGGCCTTGGAGGAAGTGAAGCGCAACGAAGGCTTACGAAAGCCTTCTTCATCTGTTTCACAATCGATAGCTAAGGTAAACCGTATTGATTTTTCTTCAGTTTCTTCACATGATATCATTTCAGTTGGAAGTGTGGAGATACCCATCAGAGGTACCAACATGAGACTCCTCACCAAGATGGGGTACAGAGGAGGAGGACTTGGCGTTCATGGCCAAGGCATAACCGAACCATTAGAGGTTGTACAATGACCTCGTTAGCCAGGATTGGGGTACACTCGAGAAGGATTTTCAAAGGACATCAAGGGAAAACATATATTGATGAAATCTCCAGGGAAGAGGAATGATGGGGACACTTTACCATCATCCCATGGTAGCGCATGATGCAATGAAAGAGCTGAGGCAAGATTCCATCACCATGATCGCACAAGAGACCACCATAGAAGGTATAGTAAGTCTCAACATTCCAAAGTGCATTTTGATTATAATAATGTTGATAACCACGGTCATAAATCATGGCATCGCAAATGTGTCATTTTTTGGATTAAATAACCAAGTGATTTCCAAGTGTTGGAAAATGATGGCAGCATAAAGGAGGATGAGGCATGGGAAGCCTTCTCCATGACAGGAAAAGAAATTTGTTAAGCAGGTTTGGAGAAAGACAGTTTGCACTCATTGTGACCAAAGTGGCCATTAAAGAGCCACATGCTGGAGACTCCATCCAGAGAAGCGCCTTAAAGAAAAAGCACCCGTCCATACACCAGTCGAAAGAGCTGATCGACAAGAAAGTTTGCCATAGGGAAATTATCCACTCACTTTGATAAGTGAGAGATGGTTCTTCTATATTGTTTTTTCTCTAGATACGTTAGCTTGTCATGGCCATGTTTGTAATTCATTTGTCACATTTTTAATTGTGAAAGTGATGATGTGTTTTCCATCACTTGTTTAAGTGACAATGATATTTTCTAGCCTTGTTTTATGAGTCGTGCGATGCATTTCTTTCATATAAAAGTGATGAGGTGTTTACCATCAATTCGAAATGCGATAATGATGTCTTGTCTTGTAATGATAGCTGGAGGTGATTTCCATCTCCATGTAAGCTTGACCACCGAGTACATGTTATAAACTCGTGGCAAGTATGGGAGATTTTTTGGGACATGATTGGTCAATTGAGCATGTATTTGCATGGAATTGTACAGTAGGTTTGCAGGAAATGTAGGTGTCAATTCATTGCTCAAGGCTCCGAAGGAAAAAGGTGAAGGAGAAGAAAGGATGAATTTTTTAGGACACTTGTGGTGCATACATAGTACATGGCAGTGCAGATTCTTTTTGATGCTTTTGGAGGACCAAAAGCTCTTTAGTAGGGAGGATTGATCCAGGTGGCTCCAAAGGCACATACAAGACAAAGAGGGCTCAAAAATCAAATTGTTCAGATTTTTCTCGAACCAATTTCAGGTTGTAGATCTTGTCGTCCTAATCACAATGGTGTGAATGGTTCGTCAAACCGAGCTCGTATGAAAAATTTAGGAGAGGTCATAGTTTTGGTTCGACTTGGATGACTCCGTAGCTTAAGGAGGACACAATTTGGAAGAAACTCAGCCACCAGATTCCGGCAAGTTCAGGCTGAATTCCAGGCGAATTTGTGGGACCATTAATTTTTCTCCCACGGTCAAAATTCGATTTTTTAAAAATGGCCTTATGGTTTTTAAATATACATATATATATATATATATATATATATATATATATATATATCTAAAGTCCGACGGGCCATAACCCCTACCAGACCCCACAGCTCCAACTGCATTAAAATCAAGTCAAATTAAGGGGGTCAGTGGCCATGACCCCGCCTCCCCCACACCATGCAATTCCCAACCATTACAACCACCATATATGTTAATACGGGTGGTGGGGGTTGTAACCCACCACCAACCCATTCCACTACATACCACGCGGCTGGCGGAGAAGGTGGGGCGGGTCGCCCAATGTAGGCTTGACCCCCCACGTACCATTTGGTAATGTGGATTTCTAATGTTAAATACAGTTTTAACAAAAAAAAAAAAAAAATCAACTTAAAGAATAGGGGTTGGGGTTTGATCGCCTGACCTCCTCCCTACCATTATGGATATAAACCAATGTGCCAACGGTGAGACTTGGTTAAGTCCGCCCCCAGTTTAATATTTAAACTCAGTTTTTCATAAGTGCACCCAGGCCAAGGAGACCAGAAGCAGGCAAGAAAATCGAGATGGTGGAACCATGAGCAAGCCCAGAAACAGGGAGTAGAACCATGAGCCTCGAAATTTTCTCGGGGAGTTAAATTTTCTCTATATCGGAATATAGTCAAGTTTACAGTCATTTTTCACGGTTTTTAGCAGGGAACACAATGACGAGGTCAGATTCACCTTTTGAGTTGCAGATTTCCAGTCCAGCCATGGAATAGCTATGTGGAGGAATATATGAGGAATCTAAAAGATTCCTTTTTGCCCCAGATATTCACTTTCTCAAAATTCCTAAAATGGACAGTCGATTTTTCACCATTCGATGTCACGAATCTGATGGCATATTTAGATTTCTCATCTGAGCTTTCTATTTTTCAGTCACTTTCTGAAGTGAAGTTGCAGGTGTCAGCTTTTAGCAAGTGAGCAGTCTATTTCACACCTTTCGATGCCACAATTGTGATCATGGTGATGGTGATTTCAGATCTAGCAGTGGTAGCATCCATTCTTCAGTCATCTTCAGCGTGAGGTATATGATGAGTTGATTTCATGTACTTCTTTGTTCCTGAGATCCTTAGTGTTGTACAGATCCCTGTTGATGTTTGAGTCGTGGGATCTTGTCTTGTTTTGTTATTGATGTACTTTCTATCATGGAATTGTATTATTCTTGAGATCCCTTGATGCCATATTGGCAGGATACTCTTGTATGCTGTTTGAGATCCCTTTTATGCCATGTTGGTGGGATACTCCGTGTCACACGTATGTCATTGAGATCCCTTGTTTTTCAATGTCAGCGAGATACTCACAGTATTTATGTGTGAGCTATTTTCATACTAATAGAAATCCTTCTTATGCATGAGAGTTCCGCAGTGGAACATCTTGTAGGGAGGTCTAACCACTCCCGCGAGAGGGTATTTTCCTTGTATGTTAGAGAACCACATCCATGTACATCTTCTTATAGCACTTAATGCAGTGGCCTGCACCATGTTGACACCGAGGCCCGGAGATGTAGTCCCTCTTGGATGAACTCTGTTATCAAATGACATGTTCTTATGATTTCTGATATTGACATGTTATGTTCCTCTTCTTTACAACATGCAGTTTTTCATTTAAGTTCATTGACGCTTTAATTAATGCACTTCTAATTTATCAGCCGAAGTAAAAGGTCTTGGTTAAGGGTATCAAGATTTTACCCTGGATCACCACGTGCAACAGAAAGGAGGTAAGTCTACAACTTGTGACGTGGTGGTTGCTGACATTCGCTTGTGTTATAACACCCTGTGTATAACCTGCAAGGTGCATTATGGCATCAAATAAGAGAAAAAAAATATTTCTCCTCTCACAAAATTCTGTAGTGCTCCAATCTGTATGGAAGAAAAAAAAAATTCATCTCTCCATGCACTAAGGCTCCAAGCTTTAGCGAATAAGGCTCACTACACACCCAACCACAAGGGCTCTCAAATTAATCAGCCACTAAGGCTCCACTGCTGCCACTAAGGTTCTCGATTCTGCCATTAAGGTAGTCCAACCACTAAGGCACTTGATTCTGCCAGTGTGAGCAAGCTGCACTTGAAGAGTGCTCAAACACATGCTCTATTCAATTAATAATTAAATCAGAAATATATAAATTTACATCAATTTAAGGAAGTTAAAACCGACTCGAAGATTCTCCATTATTTTCAAGTGCCAACAATCCGAACTTGTGGGAGTGACATCACCAGGTTAATGGGTTGGTTTTGTTTCAATGATTGTAATGTCATTTTCATCTGGAGCCGGACTTACATTCTGTACAACCATCATCATATAATTGTTTGTTTTGTCAAAACATTCCCATTTTCTTGGAGGCTTGGCATTGGAAGAGGTTTTGACGCGTGCAATTGGGAGTTGGCCATTGAAGTGGACTGCGTTTGTCAATAGTTGACGGTAAGCTAAAAAGCTTATCTGGTAGTGCCTGCATGTTTTATACTGTCGTCATCCTTGAAGACTTAGGATTGCACAATGTCAGCAATCAAGTTCTTCAACGCCTAGCAAACGTTAGATTTTTTCCAGCAACAGCCGCCAAATTAGGGTTTCAAATTTAATAGATTGTTTGTATATATATTCCAGCCTGCACTCTATATTCTGTTCTTCGATAAAAAATGCTTGCAGTTTTGACATAGAGTTTTTATTTAGCAAGTTTGGTTTTTATAACATTAATGATTATTTTTGATTCGGCAGAGAAAACATATTTAAACAACGGGGTTTCTTCATGGATTGAGAGAAGAAGCGGAGAGCAAAGGTTCAAACATTGGCAATTCTCAAGGAGAGGAGATTGCATATTTTCGTATTCGTTCAAGTAGAAAAATTTATGTTGCATGAAATACATTGCCCTATATGCTATGCTGTATTAAATACTTTTATTATTGTTGAGTCTTAAAGATGAATGTGATATGAGTCTAAATTATTAATATTTTAAAATGTTAAGAATGTTTTCATGAAAAAAAATTATAAAATGCAAATCAATAAAATCGATTATTTCAGTAACTAGTTATATTTCTTTTGCTTAGTTACACCAGCATTAAGAAAATGTTTAATTCATACAAGGTAATCAATGGCATTGAAGGGTGCCATTGATAGAACGACTCTTACTATAAAGGGTGTTTTTTGTTATAAATCATATTATACTATTTTACTTTGGCTATGAGATGGAAATCGTAATAATTATGAATATGTTTGGGAATAAAATTGGAAATAAGTTGAAAAAAGTGTACTGGATATATTTTTGTATTTGGATGTTTTTTAATTTCTCTATTGGATAGGATGATACTTTGGGAATCTGGATAATAGTTTTAGATAGTTTCGTTTTATTATTAAACCTAATTATTTATGGGAAGCTAATCATTAAATCTAACCTAATAACTATGGGAAGCCAAAAAACCAATAGATTAAAAATTCCATAAAAATTATTTTTTAAAGTGGTTTTCATTGGAAAATTGGAAGGGGACATGTTTGTAGAAGATTTGATGTGGATGGGGTTTAAAAGATAAATTATCACATATGAAAATAAGTTTATAGCAGTTTTGGACCTGTGTAAAGTTTTTATTCTATTATATGAGAGTAATGGGAATATGTTTAGCATGGACTCGTGTGAAAAGTATAATTGTTACGGTTGGTGTCGAATTAATTATGGGATGCAGTGTAAAAAATACATTTTTTTATTCTTTCTTATTTAAATGTAAAGCCATTGCAAAATTCTAAACAAATATATTTTTTAACACAAATATATCAAACACAATGATAAGGGTCTAGAGCCCAATCAATCAACCAACCGACTATTAGAACCATAGGAAAAGATAATTTCTAAGAAGAATGCCATTCATGAAACCAAATAAGAAATGATTTAAATAGATTAAGAATATTGAATGCAAAATTTATTAACATAATTAAGTCATTATGATTAGTATTGGCCACATCTCTTGACAATATTATTGTCTCCATTTATGGTTCCTCACAATAGTTAATATAGGAAGGCCACGAAGAGACTCCAGTCTCTTAATCGTGCTCGTGGACAACACTAATGACACTCCACTCATATTGATAAACAACATGTTCAATAACTGAATGTCACTGAACAAATAATTGTATGGCTATTTATCGACCCAAGAACCAACCAAACTTGAAGAAATGTATTTGCATGGATTGGTGCACATTCGATCCATGGAAATAGAATTAAATGAGTGATTTTTTATAAAACTCCTTGTAATTATAGGGATATGCCATTATATTTCCTTCAAAATTTGTGGTTTGAGTTCATTTGTGGTCTCCATGTTAATTATTTAGACACGAGTGAGTTTCAAGGGGTGGTTATAACTCTGACCATGATCGACCAAATGCTAGGATTAATCCATTGAGAACCATCTAGTCCTTTCCATACATCTAACACTAACCCTCCATAGGAAACTCAATTTTCAAATCACCTTGTTGACACTGCTAATGGGATATCATGTTTCACACATAGTCTAGTGCAACATAGCTAATTTGTGGCAGCCTGGAGATGACATGCATGAGAGGATTCCCTTAGACATCTAGGTGTACCATTGTTGACCCACATTGATTAAAGGAAAATGACTCTACATAAGTATGCTAATGTTATTGGTTTGAGTCAAGTTTTTTTATTTTTCCTTGGCACTTTAGACTCATTTCTATTTCTAAAACATGATAAAAAACACACTAAAATGCAACAACATGAGCACCTTGCACAAAAGAAAAATGTGCAACAATGAATCAATGTAGTAAAAAATATATTTTTTCCAACCGAAAACTTGTTATATTGAAAATTTAATACAACAAACATAGGGCTCTCGTGCTAGGGATCATGGCCCTTACAATTATCCCTGATACAGGGAAAATACTATGGCTTCATATCAATAATACATGAACATCAATCTACCCTTGGAAAAGATACAATTAACTTACTTACAAAGGAATTTCACACACTAGCCCTTTCCTTCCACATACTTCAAACACCTAGTATGTACATTACCACCTATCTTTCAAAAGGTATTTTTGCTCCAATGATTCCACCATTGGTGTTCACAATAAATTTTGCAACTTTATATTCTCTTATATCTTTAGTTCACCAAACTACCTCTATCAATCCTCCTGCTACTATGAGAAGACTAACCATAGGTCTTCACAATTCTCCCCTCTAAGAGACCCTTTGCTCCTCTAAAGAGTATAAATTTAGGGCACTCAAATAATTCCCTCACACACCAAATTTTCTCCCCAAAAGTCATTACCATAAGGGTATTTTGCAACAACCCACTCAACATAGATTATTACTAAAAATCATAGCACTTATGGCTTCTCAAATCAACACACACACAATATCTTACCACACTTTATGATGACTAATCTAGGGAATACATTTTTTTTGTCCAAAATCCTGGTCGATATACCTACCACACTTTATCAATTCATCAAACATAAGGCAACAAAATTTCCTCCTTGAGAGCTTGGCACATCTCTTGAGCATCCTCGATCGTGGTCACCAACTTTATTTAGAATCTCTTACTAAAGCACATAACTTGTAACAACCATGGTGAAAATTCCATGTAGTAAAAATAAAATTAATAACCACAGTTGATGGGACATGTATTCCAAGATGAATGTTAGGAAAAAAATCCTAGAGGGTGTTCATTTAGGTTATTATGGCTAAAGGATATTGGAAATGGCAATGGAAAAGGCTTTGGAAAGGAATGAGGCACTAATTGGCACTTTATTTATGAAAATAATGGAAAATAGGAGAAAGGGGAGGTGAAAGGTCACATGTTGTATGTGCGGAGGAAAACGATGGAAATTAATAGAAAATGAAGAAAACAAAGGACTCATTCATAAAAAGGCTTCTGAGGATCCGTTGGCAAGAATTTTATCAAACCTCTTGTCAATTCATTTTTGGATATTTCTCATTTTTTTTCTCTCTCTCTCTCTCTCTCACTTTTGAAAACTTATAGTTTTATTGGAGCACTTTGGCATTAGAGAAAAAAATCAAAGAAAACAAGGAAGAGAAGGATCAAGTAACTACAACAAGATTCTTTGGAGGTATTGATATGCATGTGTTATTTCCTTTCTAGATCAGGAATCCATGGTATTGCACGTGGTTATTTTATTTCATGGCATGTGTTTTTGCAGGTGCGACAGTGTTTTCACCTTAGCCTTGCCATTTCTAGATATCATTGATGAGATGGGTTCTCATAATTTGCTTGATCTAGATTGTTGGATAGGCTTTGAAGCTAAGTGAGGTGGATCTATGAATTGATATTACACATGGTCTGGTAACGACATAACTAGAGTGTGGGTTACGATAAAGCCAGATAGTGTGTTGTCTGGGTGGGCCTATGTTGTGAAACCAGCTCCAAAAATAGAAGAAACGAGATATCAACACCTTACAAATAAGCCACTTCGAGGGGGAAACCTCCAATACATTACATGAATGAACAATTCTTGGGTGATACAAATTACAAAACCTCCTTTCTATATATAGGAGTCCATGGGGCTACAATGTAATCCTAGTGGGGCCACATTGTAATCCTAGCAGACCTAACAATAACAATTTAAGGGCACAATAATAACAATATGGGGGTTACAGTGGTACAATAATAACAATAATGGGGTTACATTAACAACAATAAGGGACTATACTAGTAATATAGGCATCAAGAGCATAGATGAGCGGCGAGAGAACTTCTTGACTCTGGGTTGTAGCTTGTTGCGCAATGTTGACAAGTGTCAAGGAGGTAGGACCATTTGGAGCTGTGGTAACGCGTTCTAACAGCCAGTGGAGGTGCGCAATTGCAGAATAAACATCATGGGAAAGCTGGAGTGTAGTGTCAGCCCATGGTTGCAACCATTTTTGGATGACATGCTCGGTGTGGCGAAGGTGCTCAATCTTGTCCATGATGGTTAAATGCTGCATGGAGACGTTTGAGGGTGAGGAAGCACGAACTTGATCCAAAGTAGTCTCCTCTTGTCATAATTCCTTTTGGATATGTTGAAGCATCGAATGGTGTCGGAATACTATCCATAATTATGTAGTTGTTTTGAAAAACTGTGTGCCCTGTGTGAGCTGCTCCTAGATAATATGCGTTGTGTTGGTGACCAATGCAATCCACTGGGCTTGGACTTCCGAAGGTATGTTAGACTGCTGCTACGTAGCTCGGTCATGTTGGCGAACCTCTTGCAACACTCTGGTGTATAATTCTTGGAGCTCTGTGTGAGATAGCTACGCCAAATATATTTGGATGCCCCCCGTGGTCAGATCATGATTGCCAACTAGGGCAGTGTGGGGGAGTGAAAAAACATTGCTTTTATTGGGTGGTACTCTGAAGTTGCGGAGAAGTCGTAGCATGTCCCTGTATCTGAGCGTTCCTTTTTGTCGCAGAACTAGTGGTAGCCTGACTATGATGCTGCAGGCGGGGGACTGTGGTACTAATGTGCCCTCCTCTTCACTCAAGGCCATCCAGCGGGGTCCCGTAGTTGTCTTGGGGTTGCGAAGGTCAATTATTCCAATTGCGCAGTACTGGTGCCCTTTTGTGCATGGCTCGCAGCCAATTCTCTCTACAGGAAGCCAGTTCTTGATCCTTTGACTACACTCAGCATTCCCAGGCTCACTCAAGACGATGTCTGCAGGTACTGAGCAGCTTGGGAATGGATCATTCGGTAGGTTAGGGTCCATCATAGCAATAAGAGAACAGGTGTTACAGAGACTACCAATAATCACAGAAAACCAATAGGCCGATAACAGGAGCATATTACAGAACCAATAAATAGCTTGGTGTGAAGTTATTATGCCACCTGCACATCATCTGGAGCCATTTAATGGTGGAGTAGCCTGAACGAGACACTTACCATTGGAAATTCAGTTTAAACGTACCATAAATGGCTGCATTGATGGTCCGCTGCCTCTGTTGCGTAACTGTAAGGTTCCTTTCTTATCAAAATGGGTTGTACTGATGGTCGTTATTCGTACCCGATGTCTCTTCCATGGAATGTCAAATGCCGAATGACACCTGCGTGCCATTTGCATATATTGAATTAAGGTTGATGCGAGGTGTTTCATAACAGGGCTCAGGTACCAGATCTACAAGTTGTCCACCAATCTTCTCGATTCATGATCTTCATCCTCGGGCGGGACGTCCTGGTCTGGTAGAGTTGCATCAAGCACCTTTGTGCCATCTGTTACTTGAATTGAGCACCAATTCTCCCAATTTCATGTGGGTTCAGGTGGGTCCGTAATCGAACGCAAACTTAGGGCAACGGTGGCCAGGTGAGCCTGTCCGGGCAGGGTTTGATTGCACCCCTGAGTGTTATATGTCAGCAAGTATCTGCGTAGGTCAAATAACCGCGGGTCCCATCCAGCAACTGGGATCCCTAAGCACAGGATCACCCTATTCCAATACTTCTCCTGAGTGAAGAATACCGGCCCTTCCGTAGGTGCTCCGCGCAGTGTTAGTGGCAGTGCTGCCTTCCTGCATCTTGTGGGAATCTTAGGTTCAATAATCTTCATACTATCTCTTGCATCAGCATGGCAAGGTAGGTCTCTTTCCTTCGTAGAGATGCGCCGGAAATTCCTGGTGGTCCGAAGACATTGTAGCGTCGAAACCTCATGCAACCGACCTTGCCAATTTTCCAGCTCCTCATCAGAGTCAGAAAAACTTTCACTGTCCTTTTCCCAGTATAGCACTCCTTCATCCATGGGGTTAACCCAATCTTCATCACGCGCAGTCAATTTATAAATTTGATCTATCTCCTCCTCCTCATAGGCTGGCTCTGTATACCGCACACCTTCTACTAGGTCTAGTGGCACCATGACGCATGTACCTTTGTTTTCAAACACCATGATGCACTTCTTAAGATTGATGACACCCCCCATGTCCATAGCCCAGTCCAATCCGAGGACCGCAAGATAGGGATCTGCATCTTCCACAATTTCTATTACTTCAGAGTCAGCTAGGACCCCTACCCCTGTGATGTCAACCATGAATTTTTGGTAGCCTTCCTAACGGGATGATTTTTTGTTGATTTTCCATGCGCAGCTGCATCGTTGACCATTCTAATTTAGGCTCTCCCATTCGTTGCCATGTGTGCTTTGGTAGTACGTTCACATCTGACCCTAAATCGAGAATAACTTGGTCCATCTCGCAGTCACCAATCTGCGCAGCCAACCGATTTCTCGTCCGTTGCGTTTCTTGTAGCCATATAGCCAGTGGACATCTCTGGTTTCAGAAATTGTGTCGGGCCGAGCTGCACAATTATGCAGTAAAACTTGAAGAGTTTCCATAGCCGATTGGTCATGTAGAAGTTTCAAGCATGATTTTAGAAAGGGCTCAAATTCTTCCTCTCTCTTGAGGTGCGTCGGAAGCTGCGCAGGGCCTGCCCGCGTTGCTTGTTTTATGAGGTGCACTTCTCTGCTTGTTCCCTGGGTGACCATCCTGCTGAGTAGCTCAGTTTTAACCCTTTGCACATTCTGCGTAGCGGTAGGCTGTTTTTCCTGCATTTTGGTTATCAGTATCTGGTAGTCTTCAATCTCATGGTCCAGCTGCCGGCAATATTTGCAGGATTGACTGGTGGGATTTGGGAAGTCCCTTTCAAAGTTCCCTATCTCTCCACAGTTATAGTAGATCAGCTGCCCCCAACCTCATCCTGCGCTTCCTCCCCGACCTCCCCTACCCCTTACTGGGGAGCCACCAAAAGTTACGGGGGATCTCGATGACGTGGGATCTGATTGTACCCTATAAAGGTTTCCTCGATCTACCAATAATTCATATGTGTAACAATTCTGCTCATCGTGCCCTACCGACAGGGAGAACCTACACCATTATTGATTCAGATCACCCATACTTAACCGAGGGCACTGGACCGTATCATGTTGTTCTACTACCCGACAGTCATCGCACCAGAGTGCAGATCTACCAGATCCAGGGCACAGTGGACTAGGTCCCCCTGTCTATAGGTAATTTGCCAATAAGGGACACTAGTCCTTGGTATGGCTAGACACTCGACATCGTATGCACCAGAGGTCTGTGCTAACTCCTTTTTCCCATTCTGTCTGCAAGCTCTATATTTCCATGTGCATGGCTCTGAGCTGCTCTTGAATCTATTGTACCCCCCCCCCAACGTGTCATCCTTGGGTGCGGCTTCGAGCTTCATGGCGGCTTCCAGGGATTTTTCCTACGACTCAAAGGTCTTTTGACCCATTGGTATGCGTAAGTGAGGTAGCAACATGGCGATGAACCACTCTGTGTGTTGTCTGTCGTCATACTTGAACCCTCCTTCCCTAATAGCTTTCTTCAATCGCTTATCGACCTCCCACATCGACTCAAACGTACCTTGCTTGAAGTATTTTACTTCCGCTACCAACTGAGAGTATGACTTTGGCTTCCGGAACTATTGTTTTAGGGAATCCTTAATATTTTGAAGGGATGCACTTCCATTTTGAGATATATACCGCATATACCAATCCAACGCTCTGTCTTCAAAGGCCAAGGACAACTGTGCTCTCTTCATAGTATCGCTCACCGCCCCCTGTGCCGTCCATACCAAGTTGGCCACAAAACAAAATGATCCATGTCTTCATTGGCCGCGCATTTAAAGGTAGGTAATTTCAAGTGTACTGCCATGTCTCCTTTTAGCAAGGCTCCAGTTGAGGGCTTGCTCTCCCAGGACCCTGACGAAGCTTGCGTCATTGGTCTCCTCGATGGGCTATGGACAAAGTGACTCTTTTCTGGATAATACTTACCGCTCTGTGTTGTACTCTCCTCCAGATTAGTGCTCATTCACTTCTACGTCAGATCTTCATTACTTTCTTTTCAGTTCCAGATCACTTCCTCAAAATTATTCAGGTCCCGGCAACGAAACCATTTGTTCGCTCGAGGGGTCTTGACCAAGGTTTGGTGTGCAAGGTTTCCAACAAACTCCTATACTACTGGCCCTTTCGGTAGTGACCTACTTGCGCAGGTCAAAGTCTCACCCAATGTAGTATGGGTGGGTGCTGGAACCAAGTTTTGGTACCCTGAGAAATGATGGGTAAAGCAAGCAGAGCTGTGCTAGGTCCTGTAATCCCTGATTACCTTGATATGCGCAGGGTTAATTATGTCTCTGTTCACATCCACGTGCGCTAGATCTATAGTTATATTTTTTTATGATAATAACACAACAATATATAAACAGAACAGAATAGATCCAGATCCAAAAACACACTTACACAGATCTTCGTAGCTTAAATATAGAAAATACACAATACAACAATTACCAACAATTCACACCAGATTACTCACAGATTCAGTTCTCTGTCAATCCTTCTTATTCATTCATTCATCAATTCTTCCTTACAATTCCCTTCCCAACTTGTGCACACAGCAGTAGGGTCCGCACACAGCTGGACTTGGATCTCCGTGCAGATAGCCAGCATGAGTCCGTTCCCCAAAACCCAAACAGATAGCTTAAATCACAATTCACATCAATAGCTCATCATATCCTACCTTACAATACAAAAATGGTCCTCTATTTATAACAATATAGCCTAAACTTTCCTATGGTCCACAAACCGTGGTTTTTGGACCCCTAGTTTACCCTTTTACCCAATACAACGATTTCGGGGCTTTAACCCACCCCAAAACCCCTCCACTAGATTAAATATAATCAAAAATATCCAAAATAGACTAGTTTCGTAGCTTTTTTCTCCATTAAGTAGTTTCTCCTGACCGTTATCAATACCATCCTACACTTAGAATTTAACCCATGCATTTGTGTTTAATTAATGCTGGTTAAAACGCATATTAGCCACCCTTTGAAAGAAATTTTCACCATTTTCTGTTACATTGTGCATGACTACAGAATTACCAACCTATTTCCAAGCCAAAGATTACTCTTTCGACCTATAATCAAGTCATTTTCAACTAGAATTCAATAAATTTTCTGCTAAAGACACTGCAGAATCCATCTGAAGCACTATAAAGGCCAGTGAAGCCTCAGAAATCTTTAGCAACCTTAGAACGCATTCTGCAAACTTAAAATATTCATTTTATATAGGTATTCCTAAGATGAAAGACTTGTACTTAATCTAAAAATAAATTAACAAGTATTTGAATCTGTTTAGGAGCCTTTGTGGACGAAAAGAAACCGTTGTTGCGTCCCTATCCTTTTTCTGCAGACCCTAGGCATATTTTAACAGAATTTCCAAGGCCTGAGATTGTTTTTTATCACAGACAATATTATTTGATCAATTTAACCAATTTAAACCTTTGTAGACCATAGAAAAGGCCCTATTGCCTCTTAAACCCTTCTACACACTGTAAAAATATTTCACAACATTTTAAAGAGGCCAGAGTCTATTTTTTCAATCAGAAAGTAATCAAGTGATTAAAATTAACAAAAATATGGCTTCTAAAAGTATCGTAGCGGTCAATCCTCTACAAAATCCTCTTGTATATGTAGAGCATACCCCATTAGCAGATAGAGACATTAAAATTAGTGACCCTGCCACTGAATTTAACCTTGTTGAGCTCCATTGTTGGAGCCATGAAAAATACATTGAACAAGCTGATGAGGTTTTCATTTGGGAGTCCAATTTTGCTAAGTATATTGTCCCACAGACCTTCGAGTGTCTTGAGGTCTTCAGACTTTGTCAATATTTCTATTTCCATTATCAAAGAGCCCTAATAACCCCTGAATTATGTTCACTATCACAATTGAATCAATAAATCAGACACTGCGGAACAAACCTAGACTAGATGAAACTCGTCTATCTATTGAGACCCTTACACATTTATACTAGAATATGGACCTCCCGAAGAGGTTCCAGATATTTCAAACATTCATTCCTTCATCTGTAGAGACTCCCAAGACCAATCCTCCTTACCCATATGCAATATTTTCTGAAAGAACCAGGCATATTATGACTATGATGTCATGTATTTTGGGTTATTTCACAGATTAGCATGTTGATGCTTCAATATTAGGTTTCTTGTCTACTTTCATACCTGGTCAACCTCATGCTACCATTTTCAATTTTTCCTAGTACCTTGATGACTCAATTTATGAACAACTGGTCAAATTACCTGAAGAAGGTGTTTTCAAGTATTCACCAATCCTGTTCCACATGTTTCTATATTTCTAGTCTAAAAAATTTTCCATCAACCTTCAGAAACTTGACGTTGAAGGTAATCCACAGTCAATAATATTTTGGACTTCCTTACTAAGGAAGGATTCAACACATTTCACATACACAGATTTCATTGACTCTTCCATCCATCCAATGGTCAATATGCTGAACATCAACATTCAACCAAGAGTCAGCGAGGAAATTAAAAAGGTCATGTAGTTATCTGAACACAGTAGGATAGGAGATTGGTACTTGTATCAAAACCACACTGATATTAGGGTATATGGATATAATATTCTTCCATATAAGTTGCCTAAATACCTCCCAATGAGGTTATTTTCCCTTGAATATATCAGGCAGATCCTTAATTCTGATGCAATAAATTTCTTGGTAGCCAAAAAAAGGACACAGTTTAAAATAAAAAGTTAGATTGGTCCTTTTATTTGTAACAATAGAGATGGTGGTCCACAAGAAGAAAAATTATTTGCGGGAGTTTTAATTCAGTCAGAGTTTTCAATGGTACTATGATCCTTTAGGAGTTTTAAGCAAATTGACAGCTAAATTTAAATTAACTCCTTATGTACATGAGTCCAAGCCAAACATAGAGAAGTACTCCAGTCAGTCTGAATGGTTGGATAACACTTTGAAAGAGGCAGATAAGCAAGGTGATACTAGTAAAACCTTGCAAACTCCAACCCCACAAGATAGGAACTCAAAAAGAGTCAGAGAAGAAGGATCATACACTTCATAAACTACTACTAAAACAAATTCAAAATGATGTACAGGAAGAAGCCAAAATTAAATCTTGTAAATGAGGAAGTGGAAACAATTGAAGTAATTGACACAGATATAGTGGTAAAGGATAATGCACCTGTTGGAGTTTCTGAAGAAATTCATCAGCCTTTAGTATCCAAAACTCAGATTATTCAGAAACAACACAGTATTGAAGAGTCTTCATCCAGCAAAACAACAGAGAAAGAGTAGTATATCATGCAAAAATATAAAGAAATCAAACTAAGAAATGAGACATTAAAACATGATACATATAACCAATATTGGAAACAATCACCCAGTGACCAAAGCAGATTTCTTTATGCATTTGATTACAAGAACAGGAAGATGCAAATGACCTGCCTGTAGCCTACAGTAAATCATCCCAAATCATCAACAGATTATAAAAATGCATCATATGAAGTTCAAGCATAAAATCTTCATCCAGTTGACCAAATAGAATTTCACAAACAAGTTAGTGAAATGTTGTATTCTATAATGAAAAACAAATCCATGAGTTTACAGAAGCTGTAAAACAGTCGAGGGAACATCAGATATTAGCTCAAATTATAAAAAGCATCTTCACAGGCTAAGGATAATAGAATCAAATCACTGAAATATTTGAATATTGAAGTAGGATATGATCCAACAAATGTCAAAGTTGCAGATGAACTGATAAAGAAGAAAAATGTAAACATTGCTCCATTAAAGAAGAAACTCAAATTTCCTCCTACTGAACAACCTTAGGCAAAGGAAGTATTACAGAATGCAAACCAAAAGGATGAGATGATGAATCTCATTCTTCAGTTAACTGCCTAGTTAAAGTAAGTGGAAAATGAAATGGATAAGCTAGTGCATGAGAAAAAGGCTCTAACAAAAGAAGTTTATGTCACTATTATTCTTGTAATCACTACTGTTGGTCCTTCCACATAAGCATAATCATTGGCCCCTTCAGTTCCAATGGCTACAACACTTCCTGTCACATCGGCTACTACTTCAGCAACATAGTCATCTACATCAACCGTACAACCGACTGATGAAGCAAGTAAGTTAATTAAAGCAATGCAGGAAATGTCCATTCAGAAAAATGAAATCAACATACTTAAAGAACAACTGAAAATTCTAGAGGATGAAAAGAATCTAGCATAGATCATGCATAAAAATGAATTACAAAAGAAAAATAGATTGACAGAGAAATTGGAGAAGTTAGAAAAAGATTTAACATTGAAAGAACCAATGGCACAAACCAAGTAGCAACTATGGGCCAATATCATTGAATATCTCAATGATATTTTTCCATCCATCTAGGTTATTTATGAACAAAAATATCTCATCAAAGCAGCAAGAGAAGCCATCCAAGAAACCAGAGAAGAACTTGGTAAGAAGCCAGAACAGGCTAATGAAATCATGAAATTTCTTAATTCCAAGAATAAGCAATGTTAGAGGAAATTGGAATTAGTGACAAGACAGAAACAATCCTAGAAGTTAGGAAGGTGATTTCTAAGAGAAATTTAATGGTTCAACTTGAAGAAAAATGCCAAAACATGGAGATGGCCATAACCAGGTTCATGATGAAGTTTGATACTTTGAGGTAGAAAGGCTTGCCAAATCCTCTAGTTATAAATGACAGATTGATGAAACAAGAGGATTGTGATGAAAAGATGAGAGAAGTGGCCAAGGATGAAGCTAACCATCCTTCCTCACAAAGAATTCCAACAAGGAAAGTTCTATACAAGAGTTTTGAAAATATTTTTTACCTACTCAACAAGCCTAATTTTTCAAAATATACAGTTGTAGATGAGATATTCAAAAGGATGGTGAAATTAAGTTACCAAATGCAGATAATTGGGAGAATTTAACTAATTTACTGTGAAAGCAGTAAAGGTTAAAATATATAAAACAAAGAAGTAACGGTTTGCAGTAAAAACAACAGTTACAGTGAAAGAGTATCAGAGTTTAAAGTGTATCAAATGAAAGTGATAAGGCTAAAGTCAAATCATAGTAAACTATGTCAATGTGAAAGACACTCAACAACATAATTCAATGAGAAAACAACAAAGAGACAAATCAACAAAAGATTAAAGACAACAAATAACAAATTCAATAAAAGCAGGGACAACTTGTATTAGTTAAACAACTGTCTCTATCTTCTTGCATGAATATATTTATTTTTCCTTGAATAATTCCTCAGTTTTTTTTAGGATATTTTGTAAGAGTTTTTGTATAAAGACTTCACATTTTGAAGTATTAAGTTTGGATGAATTTCTAAACATTTCTATAGTTGTACTGATCTGAACCAGAGGGTTATTTGTACCATTTTCAAGTCAGCAGACTGGATTGAGCAATAAAGAGATTATATTACAAGATTCATGTGTTGGGCCACTTCAGTGAAGTATTCTCAAATGTTATTTTCTTTTATCTGAATTTTTGATAATACTTGTATGTTTTTATAAATCTAAATGTATAACTGAAATGTTATTTCAAAATATTTTTAAAACCACTTTTTCTTGAACTGTTATGTCATTTTCATTTTTTCTACTAATATCTAGATTAGGGAATTCTTAATTTCTCCCTAGTTTCGATTGACCTCTGTCTTTTCACTCATTATCTGGATTTGAGAATCCTTAATTTCTCTCTCATCCCAATTGAAACCATTTTCACCATCAGCTTAAGGATCTCAAGTTACTCAACTATCTTGCCCTGTGAACACTTCCATTTACAACATTGATTCTACTCTGACTGCTTGATACATTGACTCCATTAGCCCAGTGGAATTTAGACCTATATATATCCATCTAAAAAAGTGATTCCACCACCAAACCAAACCTAAAAATCAAATCCCAAGTAATCCTACGTAACTAGCCTAAAATCAACTCAAATCAACAAATATAAATCATATAGAGAGATCCCTCCCTGAGCATTAGGAAGGCTAGATCCTAAGGCTTAAAACTAGATTTTTGGTTACCTCTAATATTCTTTAAACCAAAATATAAACAACCCTTGAAAATTATTAGGGTGATAACATACTGGCGACCATACTGGGGAAACTAACCAGTCCTTAGTGTTTAAAATAAACCTTAAAGGAAATAATTTTACTTATCTTTTCACGTTAATATTTTTTTAAAGGCTTATGAGTAAACTTTTCATTAAAAAATAAAATTTTGGCTTCCAGAAGAATCTACTATACAAGGTCTAGTCCTGATCCAGAACCTGCTGTAATGGTAGATAATCCTCACAGAATTTTAAATAAAAAAAGTAGAAATTTTAGGTAATAAAAATCCATTGATCAAGGCCAATTCTCTTCCCAATAAATTATCAAGTTTACAAGACATTGAATTTTATTTATATTTTGAGAAATCTTTGTTTAGAAATAAATCATAAAGTTCCATATATGATAGTGTAATAAATCCTAATTTCATGTCATTATTGAAACTAAGAAGGAAATTGTTTCACACGATTCAGATGAAAAATTTCTAGAACCTTATGATAAAATTGAAGCTTTAGCTGCAACTTTTATTAAGGAAATTGATGAAGCATATTTTCAACATTCTGTATAATTGACTGCATTATCTTCTTATACCCCTAAGCCTTCTACTAGTCATTTAGAGTCTGTAAATTCAAATTTATCTAGTACCACCTCATATATTATTTCCACTACACCTCATTCCACTGAATCCTTCATTCCTAAGCTTTCTCTTCAACCTAGAGTTTTATTTCCATCCCAAAATACTGCAAGTTCATCCTTTAGCACTGCCGCTGCATTTTCAAGTACTTCAACCACATTTCCAAGTACATATTCTAGTGTCCCAACCTCATATGCAAGTACCTCAAACTCATCGCCAATTACCACATATTTACCTCCTAGTTCCAGCTAGAATCTTAGCCATGGCTTCCAGATATGCTCCTTTGGTCCTGCCAAGGCAATTACATAACATGCCCCAATATTATCAACGTAAAATCCCTCAATTTGATGGAACTAGTTAATACACTGCAAAAAAACATGTTAACAGAACGACTGATTACTTTGAATTGCATCAAATTGATGAATTTGATGTCCAAATGAGACTGTTTTCCGAAACTTTAGCTGGAGAAGTAAAGAAATGGTTTAAAACTTTACCTACAAATCATATTGTTGATTTAGAAGCCTTCCGTAGATTGTTTATCAATAGATGGGAGAAAAAAAAAACCTTTACAAATTTTTTTAGAATATGAACACATAAAAATAGGACCTAATTAGTGAGTTTAGGACTATTGTAATAGATTCAACAGTATCTATAATTCTATTCAAGAAAACATCAAACCCCCACCATATATAGCTTTACTCAAATTTCGTGATGGTTTTGATATGGGTATATCATACCAACTGAGGGAAAGGAACCCAGAAACACTAGAACAAATGAAAAACATTGTACTTATTGTAGAAGCCAATTGTTAGCCAAGAGAGCAAGAATGAGAAATGAAATAACGGTAACAATAAAAGAGGAAACATCTAAATCATATAGCAAAATAGATAGTTTAGAAAAATCCAACGAAAAAATGATGGATATATTAGAAAGTATGGAAAGGAAACCACAGTGGGATAATCAACAACAAGGCCCTCAAATAAGAAATCCCAATTTTAGAAAAAACACCAACACTAGTAAATCTAGAGAATCAACACCTGATCAAACAAAAAGACTACCTTTCCAAGAGAACTATGCTGAAATTTCTCACCAAAACGAAGAAGATGAAGACACTCAGATTAACTTAATGGGAATTAATGATTATAACATCATTTTTCTTGCACAAGAAGAACAAAAATGATATGAATTACAATATTTATAGTTAGAATCTAGAGATTCTTTTGATTATAAGCAAGGTTATGAGTTTTCCATTAATGAAGTTCACAAGAAATATAACCTTAGGAGTATGAAAAATGTAGAAGCCCCTACTAAGAAATCTGCCCAAACTTAGACAAATAAAACAGTAGAGTCTCCTACAACCAAGGTACTCCAGATTCTCCCTAAGGAAACCCAACAAATTTCTAGTTCAAATAAAAAAAAATCAAATCCCAATCAGAAAATTTCTAGTCCAAAAATTGCACCCAATCCTAAAATAGTTGACCTTACAGATACTGTTGTTCAAACATCATCTGATCCTCAATAATATACTACTTCTATGACAACAACTTCTGCTAAATTAACAATTTCTGATCCAAAAACATCAGTTGCTGGTCACCAATCAGCTAATCTCAAAACAACTACTGCCAAAACAGTTGCTGAAACTTCCAAAATTGCCAAAGTTACTACTACAACTCAAACTATCCCTGAAAAGAAGATAAAAAATAGTAAAACAGTGGAAACAAAAACAGAAAATGAAAAACCAACTGTAGAAAAAGAAGATAAACACACTCAAACTACAGTTAGTAAAGAAGAAGTCATTCAGTTAAGAAAAACACAAGCACCATTCAACATCCAAACTAAAATTGCCAAACTGAAGATACCAATTCCTTTAACAGAGTTGGTAAAACATGATTTATACAAATCATAGATGACTCACACATTAAACATGAATGAAGGAGAAGACTCTGTTAATTTGAATGATGACCAACCAGAACTAATATTTGGTCCTGAGGTAAATGGAAAACACCAAGAAGGAGGAGCTCCTCCTTTCTACATTAGCTTAACAATTCATGATCATATTTCACATAATGCTATGCTAGATTGAGGAGCCTCACACAACTTGATGCCAAAAGCCATCATGGAAATATTGAATCTAGACATCACAAGACCATATAAAGATCTTTTCTCATTTTATTCTAGTAAAGTGAAATTTCTAGGCTTAATCAAAGATTTATGTGTCACTTTAGTCCAAGACCTATGAAAAATTATAGTCATGAATATTGTATTAGCTGAAATCCCTCCAAAATATTGACTGCTATTATCTTGCTCATGAGTAACAAAACTGCAAGGATCTCTACAATTAGACATGTCTTATGCCACAATCTCAGTGTTTGGTCAACCCAAGAAACTTTACAGAGAGACTTTAATGAAGTACATGGTCAGTAGTGTAGAAATACCTCGGAAATATCCCATTTATTCTGTACCTGCTGATATGGACTCTTTTATTTTATGTAATTATGATTCTGGCATAGAGAACAACACAACTTTAAAACAGAAACATAAAAAAACCGGACAGTGACAACATATTCCATGAATAAATGTGGCACTTAGACTTTGATGGCTTAGTGAAAAAATTAGGAGTGGGAGCAGGAGTTTGGATTCATAACATGGAAAAAAATCATTCAGAAGGTCATGCCTTTAGATCAAACCTCAAATGTACAAACAACATGACAGAGTACGAAGCTTTGATTTTAGGACTACAGATTGCTAGAAATTTAGGAGGAAAAAGAGTTTCTATCATGGGAGACTCTGACCTAATTGTAAAAAAGAATAGAGGAGAATATTCTGTATATAATCCTAGATTAAGGCAATATAGAGAAATAGTTTTAGATCTGATGAAAGAATTGCTTCAATGTGACTATGCTGTAATTCCTAGAAAACATAACATACAAGCACCCAGTTCAACAACTTTTTCTAGTTCTTGCAATCTGCCTTTTCATCCAAATCACCAATATACAACAGAGGTAAGACATAGGCCCACTATACCAAACAAATTAAAATATTAGAATATTTTTAGACAATATACTCAAATCTATCACTTTATGAATATTGAGGGAGAATTCTAGAATTGTAACATAGATATAGATTATACAGTAGATGATAAAATAGACAGTGAAATATATGTAAATAATTTAGATTTAACTAAACCCACTAAATTCACTCAAGTAGAAATAGATAAATTAGAAAAGTTAGAAATAGAAGAAATAACAGATGATGATTCTAACATTTTAAACCTTAAGAATAAGTTTCTACCTAAGGGATTAGCCCCATTAGAAGATATTTTTTATTCAAATGATGTTGCAAGAAAAGCAAAAATGGAACCATTAAGATCATATATAGAAGAATGAAATATAGGAACAGAACAAAGGTATAAGCTTATTAAACTTTCCAAACCTTCACCTCAAGAAGAAAAACTAAAATACATACCTCTGTTTAAGGAATTTCAAGATGTATTTGCATGGAGTTATGAAGACCTAAAATCTTATGACACTAGCATAATACAACACAAAATACCTACAAAAGAAGATTGGAAACCATTTAAACATAATCTTAGGAGAATAAATAAAGTTCCTATACCTTTAATTGAAAAAGAGGTAAAGAGGATGTATGAAGCACAAATCATCGCACCTATCATATATTCTAATTGGGTTTCAAACTTAGTTCCCACTAGGAATAAAACAGGGGAAATCAAACTTTATGTTTATTTTTGGAACTTAAATAAGGTCTCCCTAAAAGATAACTACGCTCTTCCCAAGATGGATCATATTTTACAGAGGGTGGTTGGTTCATCTAGGATTTCATTGCTTGATAAATTCTTTTGGTATAATCAGATCTTAGTTCATCCATAAGACCAACCAAAGACATCATTTACTAGTCCTTGGGGTACTTTCATGTATTTGAAAATGCCTTTTGGAATAATGAATGCAGGAGCTACTTTCCAGAGAACTATGGATATGGCTTTTACTAAAGAAATTCATGATTTTCTTGTAATTTATCTAGATGATATAACTCTATTTTGAAAAACTGAAAATGAACATCTACATCATCTGAGAGAAGTGTTTATTAAATCCAGGAACTTTGGTATTTCTTTAAATCCTCAAAAGACTCTCTTTAGACTTGCAGAAGGTCAACTGTTAGGACATATAATATCAAAACAGGGAATTAGGATAGACCCAGCTAGAATAGAGGCTATTTTGAACATAAGCCATTCTAGAAATATAAAGGAATTGCAGGCTTTCTTAGGTAAGATCAATTTTCTCAGAAGATTCATTTCAAACTTAGCAGAAATAATGAGAGAGTTGAATAACATGTTAAAGAAAGACTCAACACTTACATGGATAGTAGAGGCCAAACAATCATTTGAATCAATCAACCAAGCCCTTACAATAACACGAGTCCAAATAAGCCCTGATTTGAAAAAAATATTTTATAATTTTTTCTTTTGCCTCAAAACATAATATTGATGCAGTCATACTGCAGAGGAATGATCAAGACTATGAACAACCCATTTCTTTTTTCAGCAAATCACTAAGATATGTCACACTAAAGTATAACATAATTGAAAGCATACACTTTCTTTAGTTAAGGCTATCAAAGAGTTTAGTGTGTACATCTTATATTCACACATTATTGCTTATGTTCCAAATTCAGTAGTAAAGGATATTCTGACTTAGAATGGGCCTGATGGAAAGAGAGGAAACTGGATTGCCACCATTTTGGAATATGACATGGAAATTAAGCCCACCAAACTCCTTAAAGGCCAAGGTTTAGCCAAACTCATGGCTAAATCAAATTGTCAGGCCTTAGATATAAATTTTATTGCCCAATTAGATGATCAGGAAGATATGGAGACTCCACAGATCAGCGAAGCTTTTTTAGATTCACCATGGTATACAAATATCATAGTGTTACTAAATTTACAAGCTCCTCTGGGATTGTCAAACTAAAGCTATATTTTTAAAGTTAAAAGAAGTGAAATTTTGTATCATAGATAATGCTCTTTTTCGGAAATATCATGGTGGCATTTTATTGAATTGTTTACTTAAAGATGAAGCTGATAAAGTTATGGAAGAGTTTCATGCAGGTGATTGTGGAGGACATCTTTACTAGAAATAAACTGCAGATAAAATCTTGAGGGCTGGTTCTTACTGGCCCACTCTCTTTGCAGATGTAAGAAAATATGTGGCGTCATGTCACAAATACCAGATCTTTGAAGGAAAGAAAAAGTTGCTACCTTTACCCCTCAAACCCAACTCCACAGAAATGTCATTTCAATAATGGGGTTTAGAATTCATTGGTGAAATTCACCCACCTTCCTCAGCCCAACACAAATGGATTTTGACAGCGATAGACTATTTCACCAAGAGGATATAAGAAGCCATTCCTTCAAGTCAAGCCATTGATTATGTCATAATCTCATTCTTAGAAAATGAAATACTATCTACATTTGGATGCCCTCAAAAGCTCATTACTGATAATGCAACTACTTTCAAGTCTAAGAAAATGGTTAACTTCTGTGACACATACCACATTAGCCTTGGCCATTCTACTGCCTATTACCCTCCAGGTAATGGACTTGTTGAATCCTCAAATAAAATCCTTGTTAATATCATCAAGAAACTACTAGAAGACAATAAAAAGACATGGAAGAGAAGGTTAGTTAATGCCTTATGGGCAGACATAGACACCACAAAGAAGTCCATTGGTACATTCCCTTATCAGCTTGTATATGGGATGGATGCTATTTTTCCATCCTCTTTAGGAGTACCAATGATAAAGATGATTCAATAACTACACATAGAAACCAATGATATCCAGAGAAGTATAAATCAGACCATACACTTGTAGCAAACCAGCGAAGAAGTCTATGTCAAGTCACAAGTTTTTCAAGATAAGATTAAAAAGATATTTGACAAGAAGACAAAGGAATATGGTTTTTACATAGGTGACAAAGTTCTTAAGTGGGATTCCAGGAGAGAAGTAAAAGGTAAACATGGTAAATTTGATTTCCTATGGAAAGGTCCCTATGTCATTTATGGTTACAGAGGTAAAAATGCATTCTTTTGGAAGAAGTCGGATGGATCAGATCTTCCAGGTGGACCTATCAATGGTAGAATGCTGAAGCATTACTATTCCATAGAATAACAGTAGTTCATTTTGTTTACTTTGCTCATTATACATAACATTGCGGAGTTTAGTTTGGATTGAATTTTTTTCTTACAAATTTGAAGCCCACAGAGAAGGCTCTAAGCTTTGAAAGAAAAAATATCATAAGTATGAATAATGCAGAGCTCAAAAAATAGTTCCAAGGAAAAACACAATCAAATTTCAAGGCTATTGATCTTAAAGTTGTTAACATTTCACGAGGAAGTTCCATCCCCATGTGGAGCCACCATTGAGGTCCTATAATAATAGGATTCATAATTTTGAATTGAATCTGATTAGTCTTGTAATATGTACATACTTCGCTTTCTGCAAAATTGTTTTCCCATATTAAAAATAAAAAATATAAAGAGGGTAAAAGTCCTAAAACAAAAATCAAAAGACTGAAAGAAAAAGATAAAAACGAATATAAAAAATGAACCCCAAACAAAAAAGAGATAAAAATAGATCATGAAATTGACGTAAATTCAAATGCCACTACTTTTTACTTTACTTTGCAAAATTTGTGTGTAGCTTGTCAAAAAATGCGATAGTTCATGAAGGTCAAAATGCTTAAAGGCTTGACCTTTCATGATGATAGATAGAGAATAAAGATCTAGCCAAACTGTTTAATCTTGGCAGATCAATAGTTAGGTAGAGAATAATAAATGAGCTCAATAGTTTAATATGATTCATCGGAAGTAATAACGTTAGAATTAGATAGTTTGTTGTTAAAATAAAAATGAATAAGGGTCTGCAAGCTCAAGTGCACCCAAAGACGTGAAGAAAAAATGTTTGGGTAGTCGATGGGTAGGCAGAAGCAGTTTTCACAAGGCATGGATAGTAGAAATTGATCATTTAATATTTATTAATTTCCCTCTAAACTCATTTCCCTTGTAAAAATATCCCCTCCCCTTCATATTTATCTTTTTTCCCCTTAATTCACTCATTTTCCTTACATAAATACCCTTTCGCTAGTTTAAAACAAATTTATCCTTTGGAAAGTAATTTTCCTTTTATTAACTTCCCTTTTCATTTAAAAATCCCAAAACCCCCCTTATCCTAAGTCTAAAAAATTAAATAAAATGTTGGGCTCAAACGTTAAATCATCCCCAACATTTTGTTTAAACATCATAACTTAGTGTATTTTTCCCGGACATATTAACATTTCCACATGTATATTTTAAACCGTTTTTTTAACATTAATATATTAACTCCTTATATATATTAATCCCGTATTTAATTAATTCACACACATATATATTATATTTAATATAAAGTTTTATTATTAAATCCCGACCCCGTATAGTCCTAATCTTATATATATAGAAGCCTTTACACATATCCCATCACATTGACTTAGGACTGGGTCCCACCTATCAAATCCCAACGAATCCATCGCATTTTCCCAACCGTCAGATCTTGATTGATTGAATCCAATGACCAATAGCCTCTTTCGCACATCCGATTGCCCGATAGTTAGCATCCCTCCGACCTTGTGAAATGAATTGTTTTCTCATCCCTGCTCTTGGATACATGGTAGTATTCGATTCGATCGCATCCTCAAAAAATTTACTGCCCAACCACTTTAGCCGATGCGATAACCATTAAGAAGTTTCTCCTAACTGTTATCAATACCATCCTGCACTTTGAATTTAGCCTACACATTTATGTCTAATTAATGCTGGTTAAATTGCATATTAGCCACCCTTTGCAAGCCTTTTTCACCATTTTATGTTACATTGTGCATGACTACAACATTTTCGACCTATTTCTGAGCCAAATATTACTCTGCCGACCTATAATCAAGCCTTTTCAACCAAAATTCAACAAATTTGCTGCCAAAGACACTACATAATCCATCTGAAGCACTATAAAGACCAGTGAAGCCTCAGAAAGCTTCCACAACCTCAAAACCCCTTCTGAAAACTTAAAATCTTCATTTTATCCAGGTATTCCTCATATCAAATACCTCTACTTAATCTAAAAATAAAGTAACAAGTATTTGAATCAGTTTAGGAGCCTTTGCGGACCAAAAGAAACCCATGTTACTTTCCTATCCTTTTTCTGCAGACCCTAGACATATTCTAACAGAATTTCCAAGGCCTTAGATTGTTTTTTATCACATACAGTATTATTTGAACAATTGAACCAATTTAAAGCTTTGCAGACAATAGGAAAGCCCCTATTGCCTCTTAAACCCTTCTTCAGACTGTAAAAATATTTCATAGAATTTTAAAGAGGCCAAAGTCTATTTTTTCAATCAGAAAGTAATCAATTGATTAAAATTAACAAAAATATGGCTTATAAAACTATTTGATCGGTTAATCCTTTGCAACCTCCTATTGTAGATGTAGAGCATACCCCCTTAGCAGATAGAGACTTTAAAATTAGTGACCATGTCACTAATTTTAACCTTCTTGAGCTCCACAGTTGGAGCCATGACAAATCCATTGACTAAGTTGATGATGTTTTCATTTAGGAGTCCAATTTGCCTAATTATATTGTCCCATAGACCTTATAGTATCCTGAGGTCATCAGACTTTGTCAATCTTGCTATTTCCCCGATCAAAGAGCCCTAATGACCCCTGGTAAAGAAATTTTGTTCAGTATCATAGCTGAATCAATAAATCAAATGCTCCAGATCCAACCTAGACTAGATGAAACTCCTCTGTCTATTGAGTCCCTTACATAGTTATACCTGAATCTAGACTTCCCCAAGAGGTTCTAGATATTTCAGATATTCATTCCTTCATCTGTAGAGACTCCCAAGACCAATCCTCCTTACCCATCTGCAATATTTTCTGAAAGAACCAAGCATATTATCACTATGATGTCATGTATTCTGGGTTATTTCACAGATTAGCATGTTGATGCTTCAATATTAGGTTTCTTGTCTACTTTCACACCTGGTCAACCTCCTGCTAGCATTTTCAATTTTTCTTAGTACCTTGATGACTCAATTTATGAACAACTGGTCAAATTACCTGAAGAAGGTGTTTTCAAGTATTCACCAGTCCTGTTCCACATGTTTCTATATTTCTAGTTTGAAAAATTTGTCATCAACTTTCAAAAACTTGATGTTGAAGGTAATGCACAGTCAGTAATATTTTGGACTTCCTTACTCAGGAAGGATTCAACACAATTAACATACACAGATTTCATTGACTCTTTCATCCATCCGATGGTCAACATGCTGAACAACATCATTCAACCAAAAGTCAGTGATTAAATTAGAAAGGTCCTACAATTATCTAAACGCAGTAGGATAGGGTATTGGTACTTGTATCAAAACCACACAGAGATTAGGGTATATGCATCTAATATTCTTCCATATAAGCAACCCAAATACCTCCAAATGAGGTTATTTTCCCTTGAATATATCATGAAGATCCTTAGTTTTGATGCAATAAATTTCTTGGAAGCCAAAAAGAGGGCACAGTGTAAAATACAAATTCAAATTGGTCCTATTATTTATAACAGTAGAGATGTTGGTCCAGAAGCAGAAAATTATTTGCAGGAGTTCAAATTTAGTCAGAGTTTTTAATGGTACTATGATAATTTAGGAGTAATAAGAAAATTGAGGGTTAAATTTAAATTAACTATTTATGTACATGAGTCCAAGCCAGACATAGAGAAGTACTACAATCTATCTGAATGGTTGGAGAACACTTTGAAAGAGACAGATAAGCAAGCTGATACTAGTCAAATCTTGCAAAATCTAGCCCCACAAGATAGGAACTCAAAAAGAGTCAGAGAAGAAGGATCATTCACTGCAAAAAATACCACTAAAACAAAATTCAAAATGATTTACAGGAAGAATCCAAAATTAAATCCTGTAAATGAGGAAGTGAAAACAATTGAATTAATTGACACATATACAGTGGTGAAGGATAATGCACCTTTTGCAGTTTCAGAAGAAACTCATCAGCCTTCAGTATCCAAAACTCAAATTATTCAGAAACAACACAGTATTGAAGTGTCTTCATCCAACAAACCAGAAGAGAAAGAGAAGGATATCATGCAAAAATATAAAGAAATCAAGCTAAGAAATGAAACATTAAAATTTGATACATATAAGCAATATTGGAAACAGTCACCCAGTGACCAAAGCAGATTTCTTTCTGCATTTGATTACAAGACCAGGAAGATGCAGATGACCTTCCTGCAGCCTACACTAAAGCATCCCAAATCATCAGCAGATTAAAAAAAGACATCATATGAAGTTCAAGCATCAGATATTAATCCAATTTACCAAATATAATTTCACAAACAAGCTAGTGAAATGTTGTATTCTAAAATGAAAAATAAATCCATGAGTGTACAGAATCTACAAAACACTCTAGGGAACATGAGAGATCAGCTCAAATTAGAAAAAGCATATTTACAAGCTAAGGATAATAGAATCAAATAATTAAAATATTTTATTATTGAAGTAGGATATAATCCAACAATTGTCAAAGTTGTAGATGAACTGATAAAGAACAAAATGTAGACATTGCTGCATTAAAGAAGCAACTCAAATTTCCTCCTACTGAACATCCCCAGGCAAAGGAAGTATTACAATATGCAAACAAAAAATATGAGATGATGAATCTCATTCTTCAGTTAACTGCCCAGTTAAAAGAAATGGAAAATGAAATGGATAAGCTAGTGCAGGAGAAAAAGGCCCTAACAAAAGAAGTTCTTGTCAATGTTATTCATGTAGTCACTACTGTTTTTCCTTCTACTTTAGCAGAATCATTAGCCCCTTCAGTTCCAATGGCTACAACACTTCCTGTCACATCAGTTACTACTTCAGCAACAGATTCATCTACATCAACAGTGCAACCAATTGATGAAGCAAGTAAGGTAATTAAAGAAATGCAGGAAATCTCATTTCAGAAAAATGAAATCAACAGAGTTAAACAACAGCTGAAAAGTCTAGAGGATGAGAAGAAACTAGAATAGATCATGCATAGAAATGAAGTACAAAAGACAAACGAGTTGACAGAGAAATTTCAAAAGTTAGGAAAAGATTTAACATTGAAAGAACCAATGGCACAAGCCAAGTAGAAGCTATGGGCCAATATCATTGAATCTGTAAATGATATTTGGCCATCCATCCAGGTTACTTATGAACAAAAAAATCTCATAAAAGTAGCAGGAGAAGCCATCCAAAAAACCAAAGAAGAAGTCAGTAAGAAGCCAGAAGAGGCTAATTAAATCATAAAATTTCTTAATTCCAAGAATAAGCAAGAATTAGAGGAAACTTGAATTAGTGACATGACAGAAACAATCCTAGAAGTTAGGAACATAATTTCTAAGATATATTTAATGGTTCAACTTGAAGAAAAATGCCAAAAAATGGAGATGGCCATAACTAGGTTCATGATGAAGTTTGATACTTTGAGGCAGAAAGGCTTGCCAAATCCTCTAGTTATAGATGACAGATTGATGAAATAAGACGATTATGACAAAAAAATGAGAGAAGTGGCCAAGGATCAAGTTAACCTTCCTTCTTCACAAGGAATTCCAACAGGGAAAGTTCTTTACAAGTGTTTTGAAAATATTTTTTTCCTACAACATGAGGTAAAACACCTATTCATCAACAATCCTACTTTTTCAGAATATACAGAGGTAAATGAGATATTCAGAAGCATGGTGAAAATTAAGTTAGCAGATGTAGAGAATTGGGAGAAGTTAATTGATTTACTATGAAAGCAGTAAAGGTTAAAACAGATAAAATAGAGTAGTAACAGTTTGCAGTAAAAATAGCAGTTACAGTCAAAGAGTATCATAGTTTAAAGTGTATCAGATGAAAGTCAAAAGGCTAAAATCAAATTAGATTAAAAATTCCAACTTGAAAGGCACTAAAAAATTACTAGAATTCATTGAGAAAATAACAAAGAGACAAAACAGCAAAAGATAAAAGAAAAAAAATGAAAAATTAAATAAAAGCAGGGACAACTTGTATTAGTTAGACAACTGTCTCTATCTTCTTGCATGAATATATTTATTTTTCTTTGAATAATTCATAAGTTTGTTTTAGGATATTTTGTAAGAGTGTTTGTATAAATAATTCACATTTTGAAGTATTGAGTATCGATGAATTTGTAAACATTTCTATAGTTGTATTGATCTGAATCAGAGGGTTCTTTGTACCATTTTCAAGTCAGCAGACTCGATTAAGAAATAAAGAGCTTATATTACAAGATTCATGTGTTGGGAAACTTCACTGAAGTATTCTCAAATGTTCTTTTTTTTAATCTAAAATTTTCACAATACTTGTATGTTTTTCTAAATCTAAATGTATAACAGAAATGTTATTTCAGAATATGTTTAAAAGCACTATGTCTTGAACTGCTATGTCATTTTCATGTTTTCTATCCAGGTTAGGGAATTCCTAATTTCCCCTAGTTTCGATTGACCTCTATCTTTTCACTCATTATCTGGATCTAAGAATCTTTAATTTCTCTCCCATCCCGATTGAAACCATTTTCACCTTTAGCCTAAGGATCTGAAGTTACTCTTCTATCTTGCCCTGTGAACACTTCCCTTTAGAACCTTGATTCTGCTCTGATTGCTTCATACATTGACTCCATTAGCCCAATGGAATTCAGACCTACACCTATCCATCTGAGCCAGTGATTCCACCACCAAACGAAACCCAAAAATCAAATCCGAAGTAATTGCACATAACTAGCCTAAAATCAACTAAAATAAACAAAGATAAATCATATAGAGAGAGCCCTCTCTGAGCATTAGGAAGGCTAGATCCTAAGGCTTAAAAGTAGGTTTTTGGTTACCTCTAATATTCTTTAAACCAAAATATAAACAACCCTTAAGAATTATTGGAGTGATAACACGTCCAATGTGGACTACGTCTCCAGGCCTTGGTGTCTCGATGGTGTTGGCCGCTTCATTTTGTGCAAGGAAATGTGATGAGGTACATGGACGTTGTTGACTTGCCATACAGGGAAAAGGGCCCTCAACATGAGTGGTAAAGCCTCTCCACAAGACGTTCCACTACAAGGAACTCTCACTGATACATACCTCCTATCAGCATGGAAATTTTGCATATGGTGACAAATAGTATCTAGCCATCAAGGCAACAAAGGGATCTCACAACGTAAATCACCATCCATGATAAATAAATATCACATCAAATAAACATAAAAGATCTAAATCATACATAAATCAGTAATCGACATGACATAAAGCATCTCACATAAAATATTAATGAAGTACATGGCAACAACACTTCATATACCTCAACTTTGCTACTGGATGAAGAATAAGTCACACAGCTGTTGGATCTGAATGCACCATCAAAATCGTGGTGTTGAATGGCATGAAAGTGACTATCCACACGCTGTAATATGACACCATCATCCCATTATGGAAAATGGCCGAAATATAGAGACTTATATTGCAGAAAATAACACTTCCATCAGCCTCTTGTCGCCAACAGTTATAAAATCCATATAAATTTTGTCAAATTTGGACAGTGGAAATTTTGGCCCCTCTAGAAATGATGTTCAATCATGACCACTACTCCTGCATCTAGCTCATGGTTCCGCCTGCAATAAAATAATCTTTTTCTCAAACTAAGTGCCCACTCCAACCTGCCTATGCGCATCAGCGGAAATGAGGGTTTAAATACAAGTTGGGGGCTAGAATCCACAATGGGAACCATTGTGGTGTGTTGGCGGAGTCATTGAAATGACTAAAGGGAGGTCGGGGGATCAATCTCCACCCCCATATCCAGAACCCGCGTTTGTTTTTTGGTTATAACCATCGCATTAAACAAATATTATGGGTACTGGGTGGGTCCACTCCACATAGCCCAACCCCGCTCAATGGTTACATATATAAAACACACACACGCACACACACACACACATATAGCGTGTGTGTGTTTTATATGTGTAACCGTTGATCAGGGTTGGGCCACGTGGAGCGGAACCACCCACCACCAATAATATTTTCTTAATACGATGCTTATAACCAAAAAACAAATGCGGGTTCTAGATATGGCATTGGGTATTGATCCCCCGATCTCCCTTTAGCCATTGCCTCACTACTCGGGGAGCAAATGGTCCTTGAGAAACCATCATAGGGTAAATACGCAGCGCTTGTGTCTCATTTTGTTGTCTGCACCACAAGTGTCCTAAAAAGGGTCACCCTTCCTTCTCATTCACCTTTGTCCTTTGGAGCCATAAGCGATGAACCGACACGTGCATCCTATACAAACCTGTAATACAATATTTTGAAAATTACATGCTCAAATATGATCAACTATGACCCAAGCATTCCATTCTTATCACGAGTTTATAACACATACCTGGTAGTCAATCTTACATCAAAATGGAATCAATAATACTTCAACTATCAATACAAGGCCAAAGATATCATTGTTTCTTAACAAGTGATGGAAAAACACATCATCACTTTTACATAAAGAAATGAAAAAAATGATTTAAAAAGAAGGCCATGATAAACTACCACATCTAGAAAATCCATATCTCAATTATCAAAGTGAATGAGTCATCTCCCTGTGGCACACTTTCTTTTCGAACAATCATTTCAACTGGTTCATGCACTGATGCTTCATCATGAATGTGCTTCTCTGGATGGAGCCTCAAACACATGGCTCTTTGATGACCACTTTGGTTTCAATGGGTGAAAAAGGTATTTTTCATCTAGACTTGCTTAACCAATTTCTTTCCCTGCTGTGGAGAAAGCTTTTCATGCCTCATCCTCCTTTGTGCTTCCATTCTTTTCCAACACTCAGCAATGACATGGTTATGTAAACCATAAAAAATAAAAGTTTTATTATGCCAGGATCTACGTTAATGATTAGCAACATTCTTATAATAAAAATGAACTTGTGAATATCGAGACTTGTTATACCTTTCCTGGTGATCTATGGTGTGATCGCGGTGATGAGAGCTTACCCCAGCTCTTTCACTGCAACATGCACTTCCATGGGATGATGGTGAAGGGTTCCCATCAATCCTTTCTCCTGACCAGTTCAACAATGTATGTTTGCCTTTGATGTAATTATGGCGACGGGAGCTTGCCTCAACTCTCTCTCTGCAATATGTGTTCTCATAAGATGATGGGGAAGTGTTCCCATCATTATTTTTCCTCAACGGTTTCATCAATGTCATGGGATCTTCTCACGCCTTTGAGCATTCTCCTTCAGTGTATCACAAACCTGTGTATCGAGGTCTCTGCACAACCTCCAATGTCTGAGTCATGCCTTGGCCATGAATGCCAAGTCCTCCTCCTTTGTAACTCATCTTGGTTAGGAGTCTCATGCCAATTCTTGTAATGGGGATCTCCTTATTTCCAAGAAAAATAACATCATGTGAAGATGAAATTGAAGAATGATCATAATTTTTTACCTCATATGCTCATTTGGAAAGAGGTGAAGAGGGCTTATTTGAGCCTTCGTTATGCTTCACTTCCTCCAAGGTATTTGTCGTGGCTTGTAGTTGAAGCTACAATCACTGCTTATCCTAAGTTTCTTCTTGTAGGCGTGTCTTCAATGCCTCATGATCTGCTTGAAGAAATTTGTCGTTGTGCTTCAATTCTTGTAATGCCTCTATCATGTCTTGCAATTGAAGCTGCAATCGCCGATTTTCCTCCTTCTCCTCTTGTAGAAGGTTTTTTAACTTAGCGTTATCTGCTGCTTGTTTTTCATACGCTTCATACAACATGTCCACCCTTTCGGACATCCTCGGCATGGTCTCATACATGTCTTTGACATCCTCCATTGCTGCACGTTCAATGGTTCACGCTTGCAGTTCATATCAACAAGAAGACCACTCTGATACCACTTGATCCGAGTAAATTTTTCCTACCCTTTAATCAAGACCATTTGCTATGGGTGATATGTCAGAATTATAATTTATCAAAAGAATTAATGAACACATGCAGATATAATGAAGAGGAAAATATGTCAACAATCACACAAAAAATTAAAGACATTTAATAATGGAGTTTGTCGAGTGTGGACTACGTCTTTGGGCCTTGGTGTCTTAATGGTGTTTGTCACTTCATATGGTGTTCGGAAATGTGATGATGTACATGGAATATGTTGAATTTTCTTATAAGGAAAAGGGCCCTCAACATGAGTGGAAAACCCTCTCCACGAGACGTTCTGCTACAAGGAGCTCTCACTCATACCGACCTCCTATCAACATGACAACTTTACACATGGTGACAAAGAGTATCCCGCCATCAAGGCAACAAAGGGATATCACAACATAAATCAACATCCATGATAAATACATACCACATCAAATAAACATAAAGATTTTGCATCATATATCAAGCAGGAATCGACATGAAATAAAGAATCTCATAGCAAATATCCTTGAAGTGCATGGAAACAACACTTCATATAGATCAACTCTGCTACTGTTTGAAGAATAAGTTGCTCAGCTGTTGGATCTGAATGCACCATCAAGATCGTGGCATAGAATGGCATGAAATCGACTGTCCACATGCTGAAATCCAACACCCTCATCCTATTCTTGAAAATGGCCGAAAAATTAAGACTTCTATTACAGAATCTGGCACTCCCATCAGACTCGTGTCATTGAGAGGTATAAAATCCATTTAAAATTTGTCCAATTTGGACACTAGGAAATTTTGGCCCCTTTAGAAATGATGCTCGATCAGGGTTCCACTGCCCCTGCATCTGGCTCATGGTTCCTCCTGCAATAGAATAATATCTGTCTCAAATTGCGTTCCCGCTCCAATCTGCCTTAGCCCATTTGCAAAAATGAGGGTTTAAGTATAAGTTGGTGAGCAGACTCCACAACGAGAGCCGTTGTGGTGTGTTGGCGGAGTTGTCGAAATGGCTAAAGGGAGATCAGGGGATCAATCCTGACCCCCATATCCGGAACCCGCGTTTGTTTTTTGGCTATAACCATCGCATTAAACAACTTTTATGGGTGGTGGGAGGGTCCACTCCACGTGGCCCGACCCAACCTGACCCCGCTCAACGGTTACATATATAAAACATATATATATGGTGTGGGCTCCACAGGGTTGTCGAGGTTAACCACCCGCCCCCCTCAACAAAAAATTATATGAATATTGTGGTTGTCTTGGGCGAAGGGTGCGGTGGGGGTCATGGCTACCTTCTCGATAATTTTTTTAAACATTTTATAATATGGTTCGCGAGGGGTTGTAGGGGACATGGCCCCCCACCTCATTTTTTTAATATTTTTTGTTTTTATAACAAACACACATTTTTAAATTACCGTATTTTAGGTGGTAGAGGGCATTTTATCCATCATACAAATTTTCCCAGATTCTGGCAAGATCTGGCCGGAATCCGACCAACGAAATCTATAAAATTGTGCATCCGTTAATCTACCATGTCACCTAGTCAACCCTATAACTTTGACCAGCTCTAACTTTAACATACAAACTATGTTTGACGAACCGTTCACACCGTTACGATCTGGACGACGAGATATTCAACTTGAAACTGATTTTTCCACATTTCTACCACTTTGATTTTCGAGCTTTCATAAGCCCTCTTTGTCTAGTGTGTGTCTCTAGAGCCACCTAGATCACCTTCACATATATACAATCACTAGCACTTTTCTTGTGACTCCTCCTCCACATATCGATGTAATGCATCAAGGATTTACCTCATGTATCACTTAATTAACCATTATTTGACCTCTTTTGTTAGACTAGCTAAATTTCACTTCAAGAAATACTTGATTTGGTTCTAAAATTCCGTAGTCAATGCTTGTCAACTCTCTTCCCTTAGGATTTTGACTCGCACATCTACCTAAATATAGTCCGACACTAACAACATTTCTAAATAGGCCTCTTCCGTAGGTAGTATTGGCCCTAAAATATCCCCCCTCAATTTATCATTACACTCTCAAAATTATTTTCTACCAAAATTCATGTGTTTCCATGAAGAATTGTGTAGAGGTTTCAATTGGTAATTTTGGTTTTTTTATTCCCTACTCCTTGGGATGTGAATTTTTTTCGAATGTGGTAAGACTATAGTTTATTTGTGCACTCCATTCTATGGAAAAGTAATATCGCCAATAAGAATTCTCTTTCTTTCGATTTTTACAAGTGAGCTACATTGACATTAGCATGGACTATACAAAGTTAGAATGAACAACATAGGTTTTGGAAAGTTATAAGTCTAAAATTAAGGAATTGGAGAATCTAGTGTGGATTAGAGATGATGAATTTCAATCTAATGAGAAACAAATTCATTGTCAAAATTAAAAACTTATCAATAATGATGTTGTCACGAATTTCCTTATTTTTCATACTTACAAAATATTAATGATTAAAAATAAAATAGAGAAAATATACTTGAATGCATTCAACATTCCTCCAAAAACCTATGCTTCTCCTTCTATAATTTTTTTTTCACTAAATCTCCTGAATGAAAACATAGGCATGTCTTCTTGGGATCAATGATTAACCAGAAAAGGCCTCTCCACTACCGCATCAACACAGTGAGCAAGACATGAATGCCCACTCAACAAATAATAAAACATTATATGAATGGGATCTCCTCTTATTTCTGATTTTTGAACTTCCTAGAAAGTTAATTTATTTTCAAAAATATTTTGTAAGATAGATGTATTTAAGATGCCTAAAACCATGATATATTTCCAACACTAGTAAAATTATCATATAAATTATTACAACCTTTCAAAAGGCGAAGTTTATTTAATTATATTCTCACAATAATCGTTCTGAACAATTTTGTGATTATTATAAACATTTATAAATTTGGGTTAACAAAAAATTACAAATCCAAACAACAATTAAAAATACTTATTTAATTTACTATATTTTGAGTTTACGTAATGGTTAATTGATCATGATGAGCTGACTTTCTTCAAAGCTCAACTTCTTCCTTTAAAGAATTATTTGTTTATTAAATCAAACTAATTAATATGATATATTTTTAATTTTTTATATAACATTAAAATAATCAAATTTTAAAATTTGTTAAAATTATTCCGAAAATAACTTTTTGTATATGAAATTTAAATTCTTTCTTATTAATTAAAATAATTACAATTCTATAATATATAAAATCGAACGTATCACTCATTTAGGCTAATAAATCTCTTTCTAAAAAACTCTGAAAACTTGTTTCATTTATAAAACTTAAATTATATTATAATTAATATTTTAAAAATATATATCTGCATATTTTTATTTAAATTAAAAAAATTTAATTTATTTAAAATTCAGTTGCTTATAATTTTATTGAATTTATTAATTATTAAAATATTGTAAATTATTATAACAAAACTATGCATTTTTTATAATTGGGCGAACATATAGAGTTCTTATTTCCTTCCATTTGGGCGAACATATAGAGTTCTGGTAATAACATCGTTAACGCAAATCTGGTGATAAGATTCCACTGCTTTACATGTGCTTCACTATGACAAAGTGAAACATCATAATTAACGCTCTGGAAAGACATAATACTACGTACAGGTTTAAAGAGTCTATCGCACATTTCTTTGTCGTTGCATGTTAGCAGAAAGGCGACCAGCAAACAGGAAGTTTAACGGAATGAAAAAGGCATTTTGCTCATAAGAAATTTCGACGAGCAACGAGAGCCGATCATTCTTGCAACTGGCACTTCCATTTGAAGATTTATAATTGGAACTAAACAACGTCTGAGACATGCAAATGAGTTTCGAGATTTCACATGCTCCGCCTACCTATGTAATTATTTAATATTGTTCCTATATTGACTCATGGAAGGGCGTGAGGATTGCACTTTGAAATTTGGAATTAACCAAAAAAACAAAAACAAAAAAGACAAAACTACTATTATTCTCTTTGTCCACAAAAAGAAATGAAACAACATGACCACTCTGTATTCCAATTTCACATAACCCTAGATTCGTAGTTTATTAATATGCCCATTAATAGAGACAGCCTAAGCACTCTAGCCTAAAAGGAGGTGAATTTGTGGCTGAAACAAAAAAGAAAACTATGTATGCCATGTGATTGACGGGAATCATTGTCAGACGCCCTCGAATATTCAAATTGGACGCTAGTTGCAGTGAAAACTTAGAGATGGTCATACTGAGAAGGAGGAATGCTATGGCTTAAATACGACCCATTCTCAAACGTATCTCCACACTTATGGTCATGTTTCTTCTGCTGCTTCCGAGAGAGGCTGTTTTCATTTTTTTCCAGATTGCAGAATCTCCTGTTATCTCCAATAGAGAAGGATTTAGTGTTTATTAATCATTTGTGATTTCGTATACATTTGAACCGTCATCATCATTTTGAATGGTCTGGGTGTATGTGTGACGACTTTGAGATCACATCTGTAGTGTGGTAACGTAACTGATATTGAGTTATGGGAAGAGTATTCCTGTAGACTTTCTTTGTATTTCAAGATTCTGGGTTTAGTTATCCGGACCTCTACGTTAAAATAAACTGCAAGGCGTTTTCTGTTTGTTTCTTTTTAACTTTTTCCTTAGGTGTTTGTTTGTTTTTAACTTTTTAAGATCGATTAGGTGTTTTCCTTAACACCCTTCGAGCTGTTTGAGTAAGCTGAGATTCTTCTTTGCTCTTTATCAAACTTTGTATTTTGGAAAAGACACAATGAAGTTTAGTCTCTTGTCAATATGGGTCGCTCTCATGCTATCATGTGTTCTGACGTCCTGCTTCACTGTAAAAGCTCGGCATATGGGCTTCAAACTTCACACTGTTCATCCCTCACTGCAGCCCCACCCTCGTCACAACAACGAAGAACAGAGTTTCTTTCAAAGTGCAGACATGAGAAGGATCTCGAAAATAAGGAAGGAGCAATTATCAGTCGTTTCATCGGAGAATAAAATCGCTGCCACCAAGTTCAACGTCTCCGTAAAAGATACAGGTGGCCATAACAACTCCCACAAGAGCGAGGACGCTGAAAAGATGGTGAGCAACGACAGTGGAGCTCAAATCTTTTCACGGCATCGCAATAAGTCAGTGAATAAAAATGTAGCAGCAAAGAAGGACGTTCCATCATCATCTGGCCACAGCCCCGGAATAGGTCACGATAATCCACCTGACCCAAGGCTCTAGAACCTGCTTGCTAACCAGTAATATGTATATGTATTGCTTGTTTCTCCGTGACTGTTTCAGACAGTAACAGACTACCTGCGATTGTAAATATCTACAACGATATATAGGATGTAATGCAAGTTAAGCGCAAATATACATATATAAAAAATTGCGTTTTTGGTCCACTAGATGTTTCGACAAAATAGCGATGAGTTTAAGATTTTCACTGATGAATTACATAGAGATGAAAAGAGAAGAATAGCGATGACGTAATTGCAGCAATAATTATACTTATTGGTATCAAAATGGACGAATGAGTTGTGGATCCATCCCTAACATATCATATACGATTCCAAATTCCAATTCCAATGCTCAATTTCATTCCTCGATTGTTTATGAGTGAGAGTTTTTTGGATTTTTTTGCTTGTGGAGTTATGCTGTGTGGATTGTGTTATTTAAATTAGTTTTTCTGGTTTTATTATATTTGATTTAGAATTTAAAAAAAATAAAACATTAAATGGTGAAAATTTTATAATTTCAATAAATTTCCACCAAATTCTAAACAAATTATATCATACTATAAATGCAAAAAATTATTTTAAAAATATCACTTATAAACTACTAGAGCTTTAATAATAAAGAGATGCAGGACCTATTAGATTCCATTGAGAGGTGCAGAACATATCAGATTCCATTAGTTTAATAATAATAAAAAGTGACAGGGGAACAACAACATGTGCCTTTTACCTGTCAATAAACGGTGGGCCTCTCTCTACGAAGTTAGAATCTCTGAGTCAATGATGAGCCATAAATATTATGAAAAACATAAGCGATGAAAAACATATATAGATAGAAAATAGTAGTTAATCTTTCTAGTCCTAGAGAGCTTTATCAGAATTTCAATAATTTGATTATAAAAAAATTTAGAAGAGCTAGACTGATGTAGCCTTAATAGATCTTTCTAGATTATTTCTGATGAAGTTTTGTATATTCTTAGCGGAAGCAACTGAATGAATCAAAAATTTCGTAGGCGTATTTATTTATTTCTGGAAATGGTATCTAATCTACATTTAAAACAAGAAGAAATTAGTTCGCAAAAGCAAGGTTCGAAGGAGCTAGGAGGTTCAGTTGGTTAACAGAATGAAAACATGCAAACTCCGTTCGGTTTGTAAGTGACTAGATTGGAGAGTGTCGCCCTAATAGAACATGCAAACTCCGTTCGGTTTGTAAGTGACTAGATTGGAGATTGGAGATTGATTGCGAGGGACATCCGAGGGCTTTTAAGGCCCGTGATCTCTCAACCATTTAGAGTGTCGTTGCCTTTGTTCGCTGTCAGCATGAGCCGCTATCAGCTTATGTGGGGAAGACACTTATCCATCACGGCCAAAGTAACGATTATTTCAGTTGTCAATGTTAAAAATGAGAGAAAAAAAACATAGAATTTGAAACTAGGAGTTCATAGGTGAGAAAACTGTATCATCAAATCAGAAGTATATATGTTTACATCAATTTCGGGAAGTTAGAGCTTACTCCTAGAAAATAAGAACTAATGCTAATTTAGGACATTTGTACAACTAAGAAACAAACTCTCTCTAATAATACAATTTTCTCTATTATTTTCAACTCTCCCCTTTAATGGTGAATGGGTTCAATTGTAATCCTAACAACTCCCTAAACATTTCAAATTTAATTCTCCCAATGGACTTGGCAAAAATATTTGTTGCATTACAATATTCAATAAAAAATTCTTTCTTGTGAACCTTCTCTCTAACAAAATGAAACTGAGTATCAATATGTTTTGTGTTTTTGTGAAACACAAGATTGTTCACCTCCTTGATTGATCTTTGGTTATCAACTGTAGCATCTTTGTTTTCTTCTCGAGCATCATGGAGAAGTCTCCTTAACCAAATTTCCTCACATGTGGTTGCACACACTAATTGATACTCTACTTCTGCATCAGATAAGGTTACAATACTCTGTTTCTTGCTTCTCCAAGAAATTACCCAGGACTCGACATTGAAAGCATAACCTATTATGGATCTTTTGTCATCCAAGTTTCCTGCCAAGTCTGAATGTGAAAAATATGTCAAATTAACAGGAGAAAGATCAGTGTATTTAATACCAAAATCAATGGTTCCCTGAAGGTATCTCAAGACACCATTTTCTGCCACTGAGTGATTCTCAAGAGGTTTTGGCATGAATTCACTTAACATACTAACTGAAAATGCTAAGTTGGGTATAATTGTAGTCAAATAAATGAGAGTCGCAACTATTTTTCTATACAATGTGGCATCCACCTCTTTAGAATCATCATTAATCTGAAGTTTAAGGTTCTGTTGTAAAGGCACTGATGAAGTTTTGCATTGTTCCATTGAGAAATTTTTCAATAATCCTCTAACATACTTTCCTTGAGTGAGAAAAGTCTAACGAGAGTCCCTCCAAATTTCCAGACTCAAACAATAGTGTAATTCTCTTAGTTGTTTCATTTCAGAAACTTGAGACATTTGCACTTTAATTTCTTTAATCAAATTCATCAACATTTCGAATGATAGTTAAATCATCTACATATAATCAAATCAAAACAATTTTTCCCTTTTCATCAAACAGAATAAACAAATTTGGCTCGTTTTTTCTCCTCTTATAACCATGCTACAAGAAAAATCAGTCAATTTTTTCAAGCCATGACTTGGGTGCTTGTTTTAGTCCACATAGTTCCTTTTTTAATTTGCAAATTAAATGTTCCTGCCCCTATTTGATAAACCCTTCAGGTTGTTTTAAATAAACCTCTTCTTTCAATCCTCCATTTAGAAAGGTTGATTTCACATCTAGTTGGTGTACAACCCAATGATGCTTTGTAGTTAAAGAAATTAACATTCTAGTAGTGTTTAACTTTGTTTTACAACCTAGTTTTACATTTTCCTACACTACCATATGCTTTGAAATTTGTTTTATATAACCATTTACAACCTATAGGTTATTTCCCTTCTCGCAGTTCAACTAAATCCCAGGTTTTGTTTTTAATTATTGACTCATATTCTTCTTTCATAGCTTCCCTCCATACATCCTACTCACTTGCTTCATTATAATTTATGGGTTAAACTACATTTAAAATGCTACTCATAAGAGCATAGTCTTTATACCTTGCTCGTAAATGAGTCTACCTAGCTAATATACATGGTAGCGGAGTTACGTCAAATTTGTATTAATCACTCCTTAGTAGACTCGTATTGCTGACTGTACCTGCATCACTCCCTTCTTCTTTTTGTTGTTGTTGCTGCACATCGTTGTATTTAATTTCCTCATTGTTATCTTAAATTAGCAAAGGTATGTGCCACTCCTCATAGTTTTTGTCTTGGTTCCCTTCATCAACCTGTTCATGGAATATGGCATCTATACGCAAAAATACCTTGTGATTAGATGGATTAAACAGTTTTCATGCTTTAAACTCAGAACAATATCCTACAAATATGCATTTTACAGCTTTAGCATCCAATTTATTCCTATCGTCCTTAGGAATATCAGAAAAATATTTAAAAAAAAAAACACTCTAAATTTTTTGACTGTGGGCTTAAAACCATATAAGGCCTCAAATGGAGTCATGTGATCAAGACACACAGTTGGGCTTCTATTCTTTACATATACTATAGTATTAATAGATTCTTCTAAAAATCCATTATATAGGTTCATACCTTTCATGATATTTGATGAATTTTCCCAACTTGTATTCTCTCCCTTGATCCGAGCGAAGAATTTTGATTACCTTTCATGTATGTTTTTCAACCATATTTTTGAATTCTTCAAAATTTTCAAGGGTATGAATTTTCTTTATGAGAAAATATACCGAAGTATATCTTATGCAATCATCAAAAAATAATAAAAAATAATATTATCCTCTTGATGATCTTGTCTGCACTGGTCAATAGATGTGAATGTGCGCAATTTCGAGGATATATCTCTTTCTTCTATTTAAACTTGAGAGAAATTCATCTGCCTCCAAGGCTTTAGATTCATCCGCCTCTCTTCTTCGTGCATCAAGATCCCTGTTAGATCTTCAAAGGTGGGATAATTCTCCCTCGTTTCCATCCCTGTAATAAAAATTTGATAATCATCAATTATACCATTCAAGGTAATCGTGACAAGACCAATTTTCGACAGTTTGTCCCCTATACTCCCCGGCTTGTCTTTCAGGGCTTTCATTCAAGAGATGTATGCAATAATAGATTCATTCTCCTTGTTTATGATGGAGAGAATATTACTCTTCAGGAACAATACTCGATTTGTGTTCTTTGACTCATACAGATCCTTGAGATTCAACCAAATATCATTGGCATATTTAGACTCTCTAATTGGAGGGATGATGTTGTCCTTCGCTGACATCTTCAACAACACCTTCACTTTGTTCTCCCTCTTCTGTCAACCCTGAATTGTTGCAGTTGTTCCACCTTCGGCTATGGTTGACTTTACTTCATGCCCATTTGTGATTTCCCATGCACTCAAACCCTCGATCATTGTTTGCAATTTGAACTTCCAATTGGTGTAATTTGACGCATCAAGCTTATTTTTCTCATTCAGGTACACTTTTTCAATATGGTTATTCATTGTGATAGGTCAATCTATGGATCTACCTCAAGATCCGCAATCTCGAACAATCGATCAAAGAGAAATCTCCACAACAAGGCGATCTCGATTTCTAAAAAGAATCGACACCAAAACAGAGATCTCAGCCACCAAATTTTTACTTGGGATCTCAATTTAAAAATAAACAAAAAAATATCACTAATCTCGCGCTTGTGAGAAGATTTTTATATGCACCATAGTGCACCTAATCTGCCACAACAATTGGGCAGCATACTAACGCTATTCTCATTAAATAGAACCATGTTCTTGCTCTAACTAACGCTCGTCTTGTCAAATAGAACCGCGTTAGTGCTCTAACGTCATGAAAGTTCAAGGAACCCGTGTGATCCAGGTGGCTCCAGAGACACACATAGGAAAAAGAGGGCTCAAAATTCAAAATGTTCGGAATTATCTCAAACCAAGTTTACTTTGTAGATCTTGTCGTCTTGATCGCAACGGTGTGAACGGTTCATCAAATTGAGCTCGTATGCAAAAGTTAGGAGTGGTCAAAATTTTGGTTTCACTTTGATGACAAGGCAGGTTAAGAAGGACACAATTTGGAGGAAACCTGGCCACCGAATTCCAACAAGCTCAGGCCAAATTTAGGGCGAATTTGTGGGACCATTAATTTGTCTCCTATGATCAAAATTCATTTTTTTCTAAATGGCCTTATGGTTTTTAATTAGCAAAAATAAAAAAAGTTAAAAAATATATTAAAAGTCTGACGGGCCGTGATATTTTCCGCTATACCCCACGGCTCCAACTGCATTCAAATCAAGTCAAATTAAGGGGGTCGGTGGCCATGACCCCGCCACCCCCAAACCACATGATTCCTGACCATTACGGCCACTATATATGTTAATACCAGTGGCGGGGGTTGTAACCCAACCCCAACCCATTCCACTACATACCACGCGGCCGATGGAGAGGGTGGGGTGTGCCGCCCAATGCGGGCCTGGCTCCCCATCTACCATTTGGTACCAAAATAAAATACACATATTTCTGATGTTAAATGCGATTTTAACAACAACAAAAAAAAATTCGACGTAAGAAAGAGGGGTTGGGGTTTGACTGCCCGACCTCATCCCTTCCATTATGGATCTAAACAAATGCACCAATGGTGAGACTTGGTTAAGTCTGCCCTTAGTTTAATATTTAAACTCAGTTTTTCATAAGTGCACCCAGGCTAGGTAGACCAGGGTGGGCATGAAAATCGAGACGGCTAAACCATGAGCAGGCCCAGAAACAGGGAACGGAACCATGAGCCTTCCAAATTTCCCAGGGAGTTAAATATTCTGTATGTTGGAATATAGTCAAGTTTACAGTCACTTTTCACAGTTTTTCGCAGGGAACACAATGGCAAGGTTGGATTCACATTTTGAGTTGCAGATTTCTAGTCCACCCATGGAGCAACTATGTGGAGGAATCCAGGGGATTCTAAAAGATTCCTTTCTTCCCGAGATATTCACTTTCTCATAATTCAAAAAATGGACAATCGATTTTGCATTATTCGACGCCATGAATCTAATGGTGTATTCTGATTTCTCATCTGAGCTTTCTATTTTTCGGTCACTTTTTTAAGTGAAGTTGTAGGTATGAGCTTTCAGCGAGTGAGCAGTCGATTTCACACATTTCAATGCCACGATTGTGATGGTGATGGTGATTTCAGATCTAGCAGCAACAATAACCATTCTTTAGTCATCTTCAGCTTGAGGTATATTATGAGTTGATTTCATGTACTTATTTTTTCTTGAGATGCTTAGTACTGTACAGATTCATGTTGATGTATGAGTTGTGGGATCTTGCATTGTTTTGTTATTGATGTACATTCTTTCATGGACTTGTATTATTCTTGGGATCCCTTGATGCCATATTGGCGGGATACTCATGTATGTTGTTTGAGATCCCTTTTATTCCATGTTGGCGGGATACTCTGTGTCACATGTATGTCATTGAGATGCCCTATTTGTAATGTCGGTGGGATACTCATAGTCTTTATGTGTGAGCTATTGTCATACTGATAGGAGTCCTTTTTATGCATGAGAGTTCCCTAATGGAACATCTTGTAGAGAGGTCCAGCCACTCCTGCAAGAGGGTATTTTCCTTGCATGTCAAAAAAACACATCCATGTACATCTTCTTCTTACAACACTTAATGCATTGGCCTACACTATATTGACACTAAGGCCTGTAGATGTAATCCCTCTTAGACGAACTCCGTTATCAAACGACATGTTCTTATGATTGCTGATATTGAGATGTGATGTTCCTCTTCTTTGCAACATGCAGTTGTTCATTTAAGTTCATTGACAGTTTAATTAATGCACTTCTAATTTATCATTCAAAGTAAAAGGTCTTGGTTAAGGGCATCAATATTTTACCTTGAATCAAGTGGTATCAGATAAGGTCTTCTTGCGGATTGGATTGCAGGCATGAAGATTGAACGTTCGTTGAGTTGAGCCATGGAGAATGTCAAGGACATGTACAAAACCATGCTCAAGGTGCCCGAGAAAGAGGACATGTTGTATGAGTCTTATGAAAAAAAAGCTATAGAAAAAAATGAATTGAAGACCCTCCTACAGGAAGAAAAGGAGAAAAAACATCAATTGCAGCTTCAATTGCAACCCATGATAGAGGCGTTGGAAGAATTTAAGCATAACAATGAATGTATTCAAGCATATCATGATGCATTGAAGGAATTCCTACAGGAAGAAAACAAGGAGAAGCAACAGTTGCAGCTTCAGCAACAAGCCACAACAGAGGCCTTGGAGGAAGTGAAGTGCAACGAAGGCTTAGAAAAGCCTTCTTCATTTGTTTCACAGTCGACAGTTAAGGTAAACCGTATTGTCTTTTCTTCAGTTTCTTCACATGATATCATTTCAGATGGATATGTGGAGATACCCATCAGAGGTACCGACATGAGACTCCTCACCAAGATGGGCTACAGAGGAGGAGGACCTGGCGTTTGTGGCCAAGGCATAACTGAACCATTGGAGGTTGTGCAACGACCTCGTTATGTAGGATTGGGGTACACTCAAGAAGGATGTTTGAAGGACATCAAGGGAAAAAAATATTGATGAACTCTCCAAGGAAGATGAATGATGGGGACACTTCGCCACCATCCCATGGTAGCGCATGTTTCAATGAAAGAGATGAGGCGAGTTCCCATCACCATGATCGCACCATAGACCACCATCCAAGTTATAGTAAGTCTCAATCTTCCAATGTGCATTTTGATTATAAGAATGTTGATAACCACAGTCATAAATTATGGCATCGCAAAATGTGTCATTTTTTTGGATTAAATAACCATGTGATTTCAAATTTTTGGAAAATGATGGCAACAAAAATGAGGATGAGGCATGGGAAGCCTTCTCCACAGCAAGAAAAGAAATTGGTTAAGTAGGTTTGGAGGAGAAAGAACTTTTGCACTCATTGAGACCGAAGTGGCCATCAAAGAGCCATATGTTGGAGACACCATCCAGAGCAGCGCCTTAAATAAAAAGCGCATGTGCATACACTAGTCAAAAGAGCTAATCGACAAGAAAGTTCACCACAGGGAAATGATCCACTCACTTTGATAAGTGAGAGATGGTTCTTCTATATATTTTTTTTCTAGATATGTTAGCTTGTCATGGCCGTGTTTGTAAGTCATTTGTCACATTTTTAATTGTGAAAGTGATGATGTTATTTCCATCACTTGTTTAAGCAACAATGATATTTTTTGGTCTTGTTTTATGAGTCGTGTGATGCATTTCTTTCATGTAAAAGTGATGAGGTGTTTACCATCACTTCGAAATGCGATAATGATGCCTTGTATTGTAATGATAGATGGGGGTGATTTCCATCTCAATGTAAGCTTGACCACCGAGTACATGTTATAAACTTGTGGCAAGTATGGGAGATTTTTTGGGTCATGATTGGTCAATTGAGCATGTATTTGCATAATATTGTACAACAGGTTTTCAGGGAATGCAGGTGTCAATTCATCGCTCAAGGCTCCAAAGGAAAAAGGGTAAGGAGAAGAAAGGGTGAATTTTTCAGGACGCTTGTGGTGCAGACATAGTACACGGCAATGCAGATGCTTTTTGATGCTTTTGGAGGACCAAAATCTCCTCAGTAGGGAGGATTGATCCAGGTGGCTCTAGAGACACACACAGGACAAAGAGGGCTCAAAAATCATATTGTTCAGATTTTTCTTGAACCAATTTTAGGTTGTAGATCTTGTCTTCCTGATCGCAACAGTGAACATTTCGTCAAACTGAGCTCGTATGTGAAAGTTAGGAGTGGTCAAAATTTTGGTTTGACTTGGGTGACTCAGTAGGTTAAGGAGGACGCAATTTGGAAGAAACTTGGCCATCGGATTCCGGCAAGCTTAGGGCGAATTCTGGGCGAATTTGTGGGACCGTTAATTTGTCTCCTATGGTCAAAATTCAATTTTTTAAAAATGGCCTTGTGGTTTTTAAATAGAAATATATAAATATTAAAAGTCTGATGGGTCGTGACCCCAACCAAACCCCACGGCTCCAACCACATTCAAATCAAGTCAAATTAAGGGGGTCGGAAGCCATGATCCTGCCGCCCCCACACCATGCAATTCCTGACCATTACGACCACCGTATATGTTAATATGGGTGGTGGGGGTTGTAACCCACCGCCAACCCATTCCACTACATATCACGCGATCGACGGAGAAGGTGAGGTGGGCGGCCTAATGCGGGCCCGACCCCCACGTACAATTTGGTACCAAATTAAATATGCAAATTTCTAATGCTAAATACGGTTTTAACAAAAAAACAATTTTTTGACTTAAATAAAAGGGGTCAAGGTTTGACCGCCTGACCTCCTCCCTACCGTTATGGATCTAAACCAACATGTCAATGGTGATACTTGGTTATGTTCACCCTTAGTTTAATATTTAAACTCAGTTTTTCATAAATGCACCCAGGTGAGGCATACCAGGAGTGGGCAAAAAAATCGAGATGACGAAACCATGAGCATGCCCAGAAACAGGGAGCAAAACCATGAGTCTTGAAATTTTCTTGGGGAGGTAAATTTTCTCTATATCGGAATATAGTCAATTTTACAGTCATTTTTCACGGTTTTTCACAGAGAACACAATGATGAGGTCAGATTTTCCTTTTGAGTTGCAGATTTCCAGTCTACCCATGGAGTCGCTATGTGGAGGAATATAGGGGAATCTAAAAGATTCCTTTTTGCCCCAGATTTTCACTTTCTTAGAATTCAGAAAATGGACAGTCAATTTTTCACTATTCGATGCCACCAATTTGATGGTGTATTCAGATTTATCATCTAAGCTTTCTATTTTTCGATCACTTTTTGAAGTGAAGTTGCAGGTGTGAGCTTTCAGCGAGTGAGCAGTCGATTTCACACCTTTCGAAGCCACAATTGTGATGGTCATGGTGATTTTAGATCTAGCAGCAGAAACATCCATTCTTCAGTCATCGTTGGCGTGGGGTATATGATGAGTTGATTTCATGTACTTCTTTGTTCCTAAGATGCTTCGTGTTGTACAAATCCCTGTTGATGTATGAGTCATGGGATCTTGTCTTGTTTTGTTATTGATGTACTTTCTGTCATGGAATTGTATTATGCTTGAGATCCCTTGATGCCACATTGGCGAGATACTTATGTATGCTGTTTGAGATCCCTTTTATGCCATGTTGGTGTGATATTCCATGTCACAAGTATGTCATTGAGATCCCTTGTTTGCCATGTCAGCCTGATACTCACAGTCTTTATGTGTCAGCGATTGTCATACTAATAGGAGTCATGTTTATGCATGAGAGTTCTGCAGTGGAACATCACGTAGAGAGGTCTAGCTACTCTTGCGAGAGGGAATTTTCCTTGTATCTCAGAGAAATAAATCCATGTGCATATTCTTCTTACAACACTTAATGCAACGCCCTACATCATCTTGACACCGAGGCCCGGAGATGTAGTCCCTCTTGGACAAATTCCATTATCAAACGACATGTTCTTATGATTGTTGATATTGACATGTTATGTTCCTCTTCTTTACAACAAGCAGTTGTTCATTTAAGTTCATTGACGCTTTAACTAATGCACTTCTAATTTATTAGCCGAAGTAAAAGGTCTTGGTTAAGGGTATCAAGATTTTAACCTGGATCACCTTCTGCGGGAGAAAGGAAGTAAGTCTACAACTTGTGATGTGGTGGTTTCTGACATCCGCTTGCATTATAACACCCTGTGTATAACCTGCACGGTGCATTATAGCATCAAATAAGAGAAAAAAAAATTATTTCTCCCCTCGCAAAATTCCGAAGTGCTCCAATGTGCATGAAAGAAAAAAAATTGTATCTCTCCACGCACTAAGGCTCCAAGCTTTAGCCACTAAGACTCACTACACACCCAACCACAATGGCTCTCGAATTAATCAACCACTAAGGCTCCACTGCTGCCACTAAGGCTCTCAATTGTGCTATTAAGGCACTCTAGCCACTAAGGCACTTGATTCTGCCGTTGTGAGCAAGCTGCACTTGAAGAGTGCTCAAACACACGCTCTATTCAATTAATCATCGAATCATAAATATATAGATTTACATCAATTTAAGGAAGTTAAAACCGACTCCAAGATTCTCCATTATTTTCAAGTGCCAACAATCCAAACTTGTGGGAGTGACATCACCAGGTTAATGAGTTGGTTTTGTTTCAATGATTGTAATTTCATTTTCATCTGGAGCGGGACTTACATTCTGTACAATCATCATCATATAACGGTTTGTTTTGTCAAAAAATTCCCATTTTCTTGGAGGCTTGGCATTGGAAGAGGTTTTGACGCGTGGAATTGGGAGTTTGCCATTGAAGTGGACTGCGTTTGTCAATAGTTGACGGTAAGCTAAAAATCTTATCTGGTAGTGCCTGCATAAGCCTAGTGGCATCATTTCACAAGTTCATCCTCGGAAGACTTAGCGGAGACTACATGTTTGTGCCTGTCAAAAGCAATCAAGTTCCCTATATCGATCTAGCAAACGTTGGATTCTTCCGCAGCAACAACCGCCAAATTAGGGTTTCGGTTTCAGTATAATGTTGGGTGTGTAACCTCTAAACATAGATGTGTTATATTCAGTGCATTGCTTCATAACTTTTGTAGCGTACAGAAAGAGATGTCCGAAGTTCTGCACTCTCCATATTCTGTTCATCGATAAAAAATGCTTGTGCTTTTGACCTAGCTTTTTTTATTTAGCAAGTTTGGTTTTTAGAAAATTAATGATTATTTTTTATTGGGCAGAGAAAACATATTTAAACAACGGGGTTTCTTATGGATTGAGAGAAGAAGCGGAGAGCACAGGTTCAAATGTTGGCAATTCTCAAGGAGAGGAGATTGCATATTTTCGTATTCATTCAAGTAGAAAATTTTATGTTGTATGAAATGCATTGCCCGGTATGCTATGCTATATTAAATACTTTATTATTGTTGAGTCTTAAAGATCAATGTAATATGAGTATAAATTATTAATATTTTAAAATGTTAAAAATGTCTTCATGAAAAAATAATTATAAAATGCAAATCAATAAAATCGATTATTTCAGCAACTAGTTATATTTCTTTTTATTAGTTACACAAGGATAAAGAAATGTTTAATTCATACAAGGTAACCAATGGCATTGAAGGGTGCCATTGATAGAACGACTCTTACTATAAAGGGCTTTTTTGTTAGACATCATATTATGTTGTTTTATTTTGGCTATGAGATGGAAATCATAATAATTATGAATATGTTTGGGAATGAAATTGGAAATAAGTTGAAAAAGAGGGACGTGGATATATCTTTGTATTTGGATGTTTTTTAATTTCTCGATTGGATAGGATGATACTTTGGGAATCTGGATAATAGTTTTAAATACTTTCGTTTTATTATTAAACCTAATTATTTATGGGAAGCTAATCATTAAATCTAACCTAATAAATATGGGAAGCCAAAAAGCCAATGGATTAAAAATTCCATAAAAATTATTTTTTAAAGTGAGTACGTGGTTTTCATTGGAAGGGGACATGTTTGCAGAAGATTTGGTGTGGATGGGGTTTAAAGGATAAATTATCACAAAAGGAAAATAAGTTTATAGGAGTTTTGAACTTGTGTAAAGTTTTTATTCTATTATATGAGAGTAATGGGAATATGTTTAGCATGGGCTTTTGTGAAAAGTATAATTGGTATAATTGTTACCGTTGGTGTCAAATTAATTATGGGATGCACTGTAAAAAATAATTTTTTTTATTCCTTCTTATTTAAATGTAAAACAATTGAAAAATTTTAAACAAATATATATTTTTAACACACATGTATTAAACAAAATGATAAGGGTTAAACTACATTTAAAATGTTGCTCATAAGAGCATAGTCTTAATACCTTGCTGGTAAATGAGTGTACCTACCTGATATCCTTGGTAGTAGAGTTATCTCAAATCTGTGTTGCTCACTCCTTAGTGGACTCGTATTGTTGACTTTACCCGCATCACTCTCTTCTTCATTTTGTTGTTGCTGCTGTAGATCATTGTATTTAATTTCCTCATTGTTATCTTCAATTAGCAAAGGCATGTGCCACTCCTCATAGTTTTTGTCTTTGTTCCCTTCAACAACCTGCTCATGGCATGGAATATGGCATCTATACTCGAAAATACCTTGTGATTATATGGATTAAACAGTTTGCATGCTTTCAACTCAGAACAATACCCTACAAATATGCATTTTATGGCTTGGCATCCAATTTATTCCTATTGTCCTTAGGAATATGAGAAAAATATTTCGAACAAAACACTTAAAAATATTTGACTATGGGCTTAAAACCATATAAGGCCTCAAATGGAGTCATGTGATCAAGACACACAGTTGGGCTTCTATTCTTTACATATACTACAGTATTAATATATTCTTCTAAAAATTCATTAGATAGGTTCATAAGTTTCAACATGTTGCATGCACACTCCACCAGAGTTCGGTTATTCCTCTCTACAACCCCATTTTGTTGTGGTGTGTGGGGTACTGTAAATTGTTGAATTATCCCATGATCCCTACGATATTTGATGAAGTTTCCCAGCTTGTATTCTCTCCCTTGATCTGAGTAGAGAATTTTGATTACCTTTCATGTATGCTTTTCGACCATATTTTTGAATTCTTTAAAATATTCAAAGGTATGAATTTTCTTTATGAGAAAATATACCGAAGTATATCTTGTGCAATCATCAAAAAAGAATAAAAAATAATATTCTCCTCTTAATGATCTTGTCTGCACTGGTCAATAGATGTGAGTGTTCACAAGTTCGAGGATATATCTATTTCTTCTATTTAAAATTGAGGGAAATTCATCCCGTGCATATTTCCATGTGCACATCCTTCAAAATCATGATGTGCATTTTTTAAAACAAGATGACCATCAACCCTACCTTTTTTCTGTAGCAGAAATAAGTCACGAATATTGATGTGTATGAATCTTTGATGCCAAATATTCTCTGTTGTCATTGTTATTGAAGTCAAAGCTTGGTGAGACAGACTTGAGACATTCAACTTGTTTAGGCCTCCAACTCGGATTCCAGATGCAAGCAGTTTTTGTTTATCCAGCAAATCCTTTATGACACAATAAGTTTTAAAAAAATCCACCTTCAAGTTATGGTTTGCAATCATGGAGACATAAATCAGATTCTTTTTTATGTCAGGACATACATCAAATTCTGGATGCTCCCGATATTTCCATCAGACAGTGTCACAGGAATGTCTTCATATCCTTTGATCAGGTAGGCTATGTCATCACCAAGGTAGATATTAGTGCCACTATTGGTTTATTTAAATCTTTCAAACTAGTTCTTATTACCTCTCATGTGAGTGGATGCCTCGAAATCGAGAAACCAAGTTTCAACCTCATCATTCTCGGCATAAAGAGAAGAATGAGACACAAATAATTTTAGTTCATGATTCTGGTCTTTGTCAGCAAAGTTCCTTGTATGTTTCTTCCGTCTATGTTTGGCTTCGTAAACTGCATTTTTATAACAATGTTTAGCAATGTGACCAAATTTACCACAATAAACACACTTGGTTCTTGAATCATTTTTGGTTAAAGAAATACCTTGAAGTGGCCTTTTCTCAGGTGTCCCACCACCTTTCTACCTTGCTCCGGGTTTCCCTCTGAATTTTTTTTTCTTCGCCATAAATGAAAGATCTGCACTCTAAGGCTTTAGATTCATCCACCTCTCTTCTTCGTCCATCAAGATCCCTATTAGATTTTCAAAGGTGGGAGAATTCTCCATCGATTCCAGCCTTGTAATAAAAATTTGATGATCATCAATTATGCCATTCAAGGTAATCGTGAAAAGACCAATGTTCGACAGTTTCTCCCCTATATCACCCATCTTGTCTTTCATTGCTTTGATTCAAGAGATGTATACAATAATAGATTCATTATCCTCATTTATGATGGAGAGAATCTTACTCTTCAGGAACAATACTCGATTTGTGTTCTTTGTCTCATACAGATCCTTGAGAGTCAACCAAATATCATTGGTAGATTTAGACTCTCTAATTGGAGGGATGATGTTGTCCTTCACTGACATCTTCAACGACACCTTCACTTTGTTCACCCTCTTCTGTCAACCTTTAATTGTTGCAGTTTTTCCACCTTCAGCTATGGTTGACTTTACTTCATCCCTATTTGCGATTTCCCATGCACTCAAACCCTAGAGAATTGTCTGCAATTTGAATTTCCAATTGGTGTAGTTTGACCCATCAAGCTTATTTTTCTCATTCAGGTACGATTTTTCAATATGATTATTCATTGTGACAGGTCGATATATGGATCTGCCTCAAGATCCACAATCTCCAACAATCACTCAAAGAGAAATCTCCACAAAAAGGCGATCTCAATTTCTAAATAAAATTGACACTAGAATAGATATCTCAGCCACCAAATTTTTACTTGGGATCTCAATTTAAAAATAAAAAGAAAAAATCACTAATCTTGAGCTTGTGAGAAGATTTTTGTATGCACCATACTGCACCTAATCCGCCACAAAAATTGGGCTGCGTACTAATGCTAGTTTCATTAAATAGAACCATGTTCTTGCTCTATCTAACTCTCATCTCGTTAAATAGAACCGTGTTAGTGCTCTAACGTCATGAAACTTCAAGGAACCCACATGATCCAGGTGGCTCCAAAGACACGCATAGGACAAAGAGGGCTCAAAAATCAAAGTGTTCATATTTTTCTCAAACCAAGTTTAGTTTGTATATCTTGTCGCCTTGATCGCAATGGTGTGAACGGTTCATTAAATTGAGCTCGTATGTAAAAGTTAGGAGCGGTCAAATTTTTGGTTTGACTTGGATGAATAGGCAGGTTAAGAAGGACACAATTTGGATGAAACCCAGCCACTGGATTCCTGAAAGCTCATGCTAAATTCAGGGAGAATTTGTGGGACCATTAATTTGTCTCCTACGATCAAAATTCATGTTTTGAAAAATGGCCTTATGGTTTTTAATTAACAAAAATAAAAAAATAAAAAATATATTAAAACTCTGATGGGCCATGACTCCCGCCGTACCCCATGGCTCCAACCACATTCAAATCAAGTCAAATTAAGGGGATCGGTGGCCATGACCCCCACCTCCCCCAAACCACATGATTCCTAACCATTACAGCCACCGTATATGTTAATACGGGTGGCGGGGGTTGTAACCCTCCACCAACCCATTCCACTACATACCACGCGGCTGGTGGAAAAGGTGAGGTGGGCCACCCAATGGGGGCCTAGCCCCCCATGTACCATTTGGTACAAAATTAAAATACAAGTATTTCTAATGTTAAATGCAATTTGAACAAAAAAACAAATTTTCGACTTGATAAAGAGGGGTTGGGGTTTGACTGTCCGACCTAATCCCTTCCATTATGGATCTAAACCAACGCGCCAACGATGAGACTTGGTTAAGTTTGCCCTTAGTTTAATATTTAAAATTATTTTTTCATAAGTGAACCTAGGCCAGGCAGACCAGGAGTGGGAACGAAAATCGAGACGACGGAACCATGAGCAGGCCCAGAAACAGGGAGCGGAACCATGAGCATTCAAAATTTCTCGGGGAGGTAAATTTTCTCTATGTCGGAATATAGTCAAGTTTACAATCACTTTTCATTATTTTTTGTGGGGAACTCAATGGCGAGGTTATATTCACCTTTTGAGTTGCAAATTTCCAGTCCAACCATGGAGAAAGTACATCGAGGAATCTAGGGGGAACCTAAAAAATTCATTTTTTCCCCAGATATTCACTTTCTCAAAATTCAGAAAATGGACAGTCGATTTTTCACTATTTGATGCCACAAATCTGATGGTGTATTCAGATTTCTCATCTAATATTTCTATTTTTCGGTCACTTTTTGAAGTGAAGTTGTAGGTGTGAGCTTTCAGCGAGTGAGTAGTCGATTTCACACCTTTCAACACCATGATTGTGATGGTGATGGTGATTTCAGATCTACCAGCAACAACAACCATTCTTCAGTCATCTTCAGCGTGAGGTATATGATGAGTTGATTTCATGTACTTCTTTGTTCCTGAGATGCTTAGTGCTCTACAGATTCATGTTGATGTATGAGTTTTGGGATCTTGCCTTGTTTTGTTATTGATGTAATTTATGTCTTGAAATTATATTATTCTTGATATCCCTTGATGCCATATTGGCAGGATACTCATGTATGTTGTTTCAGATCCATTTATTCCATGTTGGCAGGATACTCGTATCACACGTATGTCAATGAGATGCCTTGTTTATAATGTTGGTGGGATACTCATAGTTTTTATGTGTGAGCTATTGTCATACTGATAGGAGTCCTTTTTTATGCATAAGAGTTCCATAGTGAAACATCTCGTAGAGAGGTCTAGCCACTCCTGCAAGAGGGCATTTTCCTTGTATGTCAGAAAAACACATCCATGTACATCTTCTTCTTACAACACTTAATGCAGTGGCCTACACCATCTTGACATTGAGGCCCGGAGATGTAGTCCCTCCTGGATGAACTCTATTATCAAATGGCGTGTTCTTATGGTTGTTGATATTGATATGTTATGTTCCTCTTCTTTACAACATGCAGTTGTTCATTTAAGTTCATTGATGCTTTAATTAATGCACTTCTAATTTATCAGCTAAAGTAAAAGGTCTTGGTTAAAGGTAACAAGATTTTACCTTGAATCAAGTGGTATCAGAGCAGGTCTTCTTGTTGATTGGATTGCAAGCATGAACATTGAATGTTCACTAAGTTGAGCTATGGAAAATTTCAAGGACATCTACGAAACAATGCTCAAGGTGTCTGAGAAAGCGGACATGTTGTACGAGGCTTATGAAAAACAAGCTGCAGAGAACGATGAATTGAAGACACTCCTACAGGAAGAAAAGGAGAACAAACATCAATTGCAGCTTCATTTGCAAGCCATGACAGAGGCATGAGAAGAATTGAAGTGCAACAACGAATGTCTTCAAGCAGATCATGATGCATTGAAGGAATTCCCACAAGAAGAAAAGGAGGAGAAGAAACATTTGCAGCTTTAGCTACAAGCCATGACACAGGCCTTGGAGGAAGTGAAGCACAACAAAGGCTTACAAAAGCCTTCTTCATTTGTTTCGCAATCGACAGCTAAGGTAAACCGTATTGATTTTTCTCTAGTTTCTTCACATGATATCATTTCAGTTGGATGTGTGGAGATACCCATCAGAGGTACCGACATGAGACTCATCACCAAGATGGGGTACAGAGGAGGAGGAATTTGCGTTCTTGGCCAAGGCATAACCAAACCATTGAAGGTTGTGCAATGACCTCGTTATGCAGGATTGGGGTACACTCAAGAAGGATGTTTGAAATAAATCAAGGGAAAACATATATTGATGAACTGTCCAGGGAAGAGGAATGATGGGGACACTTCGCCACTGCCCCATGGTAGCACATGTTGTAGTGAAAGAGCTTAGGCGAGTTCCCATCACCATGATTGCATCAAAGACCACCATTGAAGGTATACTAAGTTTCAATATTCCGTAGTGAATTTTGATTCTAAGAATGTTGATAACCACGGTCGTAAATTATGGCATCACAAAATGTGTCTTTTTTTTGTACTAAATAACATGTGATTTCAATGTTTTGAAAAAGGATGGCAGCAGAAAGGAGGATGAGGCATGGGAAGCCTTCTAGATAGCACGAAAAGAAATTGGTTAAGCAGGTTTGGAGGAGAAATACCTTTTGCACTCATTGCAACCGAAGTGGCCATCAAAGAGCCACATGCTGGAGACTCCATCCAGAGTAGGGCCTTAAAGAAAAAGCGCCCATGCATACACCAGTCAAAAGAGCTGATCAACAAGCAAGTTCGCCAAAAGGAAATGATCCACTCACTTTGATAAGTGAGAGATGGTTCTTCTATATTGTTTTTTCCTAGATATGTTAGCTTGTCATGGCCATGTTTGTAAGTCATTTGTCACATTTTTAATTAAGTGATGATGTGTTTTCCATCGGTTGTTTAAGCAACAATGATATTTTCTGGTCTTGTTTTATGAATCATGCGATGCATTTATTTCATGTAAAAGTGATGAGGTGTTTACCATCACTTTGAAATGCGACAATGATGTCTTGTATTGTAACGATAGCTGGGGGTGATTTCCATCTCGATGTAAGCTTGACCACTGAGTACATGTTATAAACTCGTGGCAAGCACGAGAGATTTTTTGGGTCATGATTGGTCAATTGAGCATGTATTTTCATGGGATTGTACAAAAGGTTTGCAGGGAATGCATGTGTCAGTTCATCGCTCAAGGCTCTGAAGAAAAAAGGGGAAGGAGAAGAAAGGGTGAATTTTTAGGACGCTTGTGGTGCAGACATAGTACACGATAGTGCAGATGCTTTTTGTTGCTTTTGGAGGACCAAAAGCTCCTCAGTAGGGAGGATTGACCCAGGTGGCTCTAGAGACAGACATGACAAAGAGGGCTCAAAAATAAAAGTGTTCGGATTTTTCTCGAACCAATTGAAGGTTGTAGATCTTGTCGTCTTGATCGCAATGGTGTGAATAGTTCATCAAATCGAGCTCGTATGTGAAAGTTAGGAGCAGTCAAATTTTTTGTTTGACTTGGATGACTTGGTAGGTTAAGGAGGACGCAATTTGGAAGAAACTTCGACATCGGATTTCGGCGAGCTCAGGGTGAATTCAGGGCGAATTTGTGGGACCGTTAATTTGTCTCCTATGATAAAAATTTGATTTAAAAAAAAATGGCCTTATGGTTTTTAAATAGCTATATATATATATATATATATATATATATATATATATATATATATATAAAAAATCCGACGGCCATGACACCAAATTTCGTACCCTGGGCCCAACCACATTCAAATCAAGTCAAACTAAGGGGGTCGGTAGCCATGACCCCTCTGGCCCCACACCACACAATTCCCGACCATTATGGCCACTGTATATGTTAATATAGGTGGCGGGGTTGTAATCCACTGCCAACCCATTCCACTACATACCACACGCCCGACGGAGAAGGTGTGGCGGGCTACCCAATGCGGGCCCGACCCCCACGTACCATTTGGTACCAAATTAAAATATGCATATTTCAAATGTTAAATATGGTTTTAACAAAAAAGCAAGATTTTGACTTAAAGAAGAGGGGTCAGGGTTTGACCGCCTGACCTCCTCCCTACCATTATGGAAATAAAGCAACGCGCCAATGGTGAGACTTGGTTAAGTTCGCCCTCAGTTTAATACTTAAACTCAGTTTTTCATAAGTGCGCCTAGGCAAGGCAGACTAAGAGCGGGCACAAAAATCGAGATGGCAGAATAATGAGCAGGCCCATAAATAGGGAGCAAAACCATGAGCCTTGAAATTTTCTCGGGGACGTAAATTTTCTCTATGTTGGAATATAGTCAAGTTTATGGTCATTTTTCACGGTTTTTCACAGGGAACACAATGACAAGGTCAGATTCGCCTTTTGAGTTGCAGATTTCCAGTCTACCCATGGAGTATCTACGTGGAGGAATCTAGGGGAACTTAAAAGATTCCTTTTTGCCCCAGATGTTCACTTTCTCAGAATTTAGAAAATGGACAGTCGATTTTTCACTATTCGATGCCACAAATCTGATGGTGTATTTAGATTTCTCATCTGAGCTTTCTATTTTTCGGTCACTTTTTGAAGTGAAGTTATAGGTGTCAGATTTCAACGAGTGAGCAATTGATTTCACACCTTTCGATAGCACAATTGTGATGGTGATGGTGATTTCAGATCTAGCAGCAACAACAGCCATTCTTCAGTCATCTTTAGCATGAGGTATATGATGAGTTGATTTCATGTACTTCTTTGTTGTTGAGATGCTTAGTGTTGTACATATCCTTGTTGATGTAAGAGTCATGGGATCTTGTCTTGTATTGTTATTTATGTACTTTCTGTCATGGAATTGTATTATGCTTGAGATCCCTTGATGCCATATTAGCAAGATACTCATGTATGTTGTTTGAGGTTTCTTTTATATCATGTTGGCTTGATACTCCATGTCACATGTATGTCATTGAGATCCCTTGTTTGCCATGTCAGCGGGATACTCACAGTCATTATGTGTGTGCTATTGTCATACTAATAGGAGTCCTTTTGATGCGTGAGAGTTCCACAGTGGAACATCACGTAGAGAGGTCTAGCCACTCCCGCGAGAGGGAATTTTCCTTGTATGTCAGAGAAACACATCCATGTACATCTTCTTCTTACAACACTTAATGCAGCGGCCTACACCATCTTGATGCCGAGGCTCGGAGATGTAGTCCCTCTTGGACAAACTCCGTTATCAAACGACATGTTCTTATGATTGTTGATATTAACGTGTTATGTTCCTATTCTTTATAACATGCAGTTGTTCATTTAAGTTCATTGACGCTTTAATTAATGCACTTCTAATTTATCAGCCGAAGTAAAAGGTCTTGGTTAAGGGTATTAATATTTTACCCTGGATCACCGTGTTCGGGAGAAAGGAGGTAAGTCTACAAATTGTGACGTGGTGGTTGCTGACATTCGATTGCATTATAACGTCCTGTGTATAATCGGCAAAGTGCATTATAGCATCAAATAAGAGAAAAAAAAATATTTCTCCTCTCGTAAAATTCCGCAGTGCTCCAATGTGCATGAAAGAAAAAAAAATTGCATCTCTCCATGCACTAAGGCTCCAAGCTTTAGCCACTAAGACTCACTACACACCCAACCATGAGGGCTCTCAAATTAATCAGCCACTAAGGCTCCACTACTGCCACTAAGGCTCTCCATTGTGCCATTAAGGCACTCCAGCCACTAAGGCACTTGATTCTGCCCAGTGTGAGCAAGCTGCACACTCTTCAAACACTCGCTCTATTCAATTAATCATTAAAGCAGAAATATATAAATATACATCAATTTAAGGAAGTTAAATCCGACTCCAAGATTCTTCATTATTTTCAAGTGCCAACAATCTGAACTAGTGGGAGTGACATCACCAGGTTAATGGGTTGGTTTTGTTTCAATGATTTTAATGTCATTTTCATCTGGAGCCGGACTTACATTATATACAGTCGTCATCATATAATTGTTTGTTTTGTCAAAAACTTCCCATTTTCTTGGAGGCTTGGCATTGGAAGAGGTTTTGACGCGTGGAATTGGGAGTTGGCCATTGAAGTGGACTGCGTCTGTCAATAGTTGACGGCAAGCTAAAAAGATTATCTGGTAGTGCCTGCATAAGCCTAGTGGCATCGTTTCACAAGTTCATCCTCAGAAGACTCAGCGGAGACTACATGTTTGTGCCTGTCAAAAGCAATCAAGTTCGCTATATTCTTCTGCAGCAACAACCGCCAAATTAAGGTTTCGATTTGTATAATCGTGGCTGTGTAACATCTAAACATAGTTGTGTTATGTTCAGTGCATTGCTTCTTAACTTTAGCAGCGTACAGAAAGAGATGTCCAAAGTTCTGCACTCTCTATATTCTGTTCATCGATAAAAAAATGCTTGTGGTTTTTGACCTAGCTTTTTTTTATTTAGCAATTTTGGTTTTTATAACATTAATGATTATTTTTTTTTGGGCAGAGAAAACATATCTAAACAACGGGGTTTCTTGAAGAAGAAGCAGAGAGCACAGGTTCAAACTTTGGCAATTCTCAAGGAGAGGAGATTGCATATTTTCGTATTCATTCAAGTAGAAAATTTTATGTTGTATGAAATACATTGCCCTATATGCTATGCTGTATTAAATACTTTATTATTGTTGAGTCTTAAAGATCAATGTTATATGAGTATAAATTACTAATATTTTAAAATGTTAAAAATGTTTTCATGAAAAAAAATTATAAAATGCAAATCAATAAAATCGATTATTCTAGTTATATTTATTTTTATTACTTACACAAGGATAAAGAAAATGTTTAATTCATACAAGGTAACCAATGGCATTGAAGGGTGCCATTGATAGAACGACTCTTCCTATAAAGGTTTTTTTTGTTATACATCATATTATACTATTTTACTTTGGCTATGAGATGGAAATCGTAATAATTATGAATATGTTTGGGAATAAAATTGGAAAATGAGTTGACAAAAGTGTCGTGGATATATCTTTGTATTTGGATGTTTTTTAATTTCTCGATTGGATAGGACGATACTTTGGGAATCTGGATAATAGTTTTAAATACTTTCGTTTATTATTAATCCTAATTATTTATGGGAAGCTAATCATTAAATCTAACCTAATAACTATTGGAAGCCAAAAAGCCAATGGATTAAAAATTCCATAAAAATTAGAAGCTATCATAAAATTTATTTTTTAAAGTGAGTACGTGGTTTTCATTGGAAAATTGGAAGGGCACATGTCTGCAGAAGATTTGGTGTGGATGGGGTTTAAAAGATAAATTGTCACAAAGGAAAATAAGTTTATAGGAGTTTTGAACCGGTGTAAAGTTTTTATTCTATTGTATGAGAGTAATGGGAATATGTTTAGCATGGACCCTTGTGAAAAGTATAATTGTTACTCTTGGTGTCGAATTAATTATGGGATGCAATGTAAAAAATAAATTTTTTTATTCTTTCTTATTTAAATGTAAAATAATTGCAAAATTATAAAGAAATATATTTTTTAACACAAATATATCAAACAAAATGATAAGGATCTAGCGTCCAATCAATCAACCACCTCTTAGAATCATAGGAAAAGATAATTTCTAAGAAGAATGCCATTCATGAAACCAAATAACAAATGATTTAAATAAATTAAGAATATTGAATGTAAAATTTATTAACATAAATAAGTCATCATGATTTTTATTGGCCATATCTTTTGACAATATTTTTGTCTCCATTTATGGTTCCTGACAAAAGTTAATATAGGATGGCCACGAAGAGACTCCACTCCCTTAATCGTGCTCGTGGGCAACACTAATGAGACTCCACTCATATTGCTAAATAACATGTTCAATAACTAAATATCACTGAACTAATAATTGTATGGCTATTTATCGACCGAAGAACCAACCAAACTTGAAGATATGTATTTGCATGGATTGATGAACATTCGATCCATGGAAATAGAATTAAATGAGTGATTTTTTATAAAACTCCTTGTAATTATAGGGATATGCCATTATATTTCCTTCAAAAATTGTGGTTTGAGTTCATTTGTGGTCTCCATGTTAGTTATTTAGACATGAGTGAGTTTCAAGGGGTGGTTCTAACTCGGACCATGATCAACCAAATGCTAGTATTAATCCATTGAGAGAACCGTCTCATCCTTGCCATACATCTAATGCTAACCCGCCATAGGGAACTCAACTTTCAAATCACCTTGCTGACACTCCTAATGGGATATCATGTCTGAGACGTAGTCTAGTGCAACATAGCTAATTTGTGGCAGCCTGGGGATGACATCCATGAGAGGATTCCCTTATACATCTAGGTGTACCATTATTGACCCACATTGATTAAAGGAAAATGACTCTACATAAGTATGCTAATGTTATTGGTTTTAGTCAAGTTTCTTTATTTTTCCTTGGCACTTCAGAATCATTTCTATTTCTAAAACATGATCAAAAACACACTAAAATGCAGCAACATGAGCACCTTGCATCAAATAAAAATGTACAACAGTGAATCAATGTAGTAAAATATATATTTTTGCAAATTGAAAACTTGTTATATTGAAAATTTAATACAGCAAACATAGGGCTCTCATACTAGGGATCATGGCCCTTACAATTATCCCTGATACAGGGAAAATACTAGGGCTTCATATCAATAATACATGACCATCAATATACCCTTGGAAAAGACACACTTAACTTACTTACAAAGGAATTTCTCACACTAGCCCTTTCCTTCCACATACTTCAAACACCTAGTATGTACTTTATCACCTATCTTTCAAAAGATATTGTTGCTCCAATGATTCCACCACTGTTGTTCACAATAAATTCTGCAAATTTATATTCTCTTATATATTTAGTTCACCAAACTACCTCTATCAATCCTCCTACTGCTATGAGAAGACTAACCATAGGTCTTAACAATTCTCCCCTCTAAGAGACCTTTTTCTCCTATAAAGAGAATAAATTTAGGGCACTCGAATAATTCCATCACACACCAACTTTTCTTCCCAAAAGTCATTACCATAAGGTTATTTTGCAAAAACCCACTCAACATAGATTTATTACTAAAAATCATAGCACTTATGGCTTCTCAAATCAACACACGCACAATATATTACCACACTTTATCATTTATGATGACTAATCTAGGGAATAAATTTTTTTTGTCCAAAATCCTTGTGGATATACCTACCACAATCAATTCAACAAACATAAGGCAACAAAATTTCCTCCTTGAGAGCTTGGAACATCTCTTGAGGATCCTCAATCCTGCTCGCCAACTTTATTGAGAATCTCTTACTAAAGCACATAACTTGTAATAACCATGGTGAAAATTCCATGTAGCAAAAATAAATTTAATAACCACGGTTGATGGGACATATATTCCAAGATGAATGTTGGGAAAAAAATCCTAGAGGGTGTTCATTTAGGTTATTATGGCTAAAGGATATTGGCAATGGAAATGGAAAAGGCTTTGGAAAGGCATGAGGCATTAATTGGCATTTTATTTATGAAAATAATGGAAAATAGGAGAAAGGGGGGTGAAAGGTCACATGTTGCATGTGCTGAGGAAAATGAAGAAAATAAAGGACTCATTCACAAAAAGGCTTCTAAGGATCAGTTGGCAAGCCTTTTATCAAACCTTTTGTCAATTAATTTTTGGACATCTCTCATTATTCTCTCTCTCTCTCTCTCTATCACTCACTCACTTTTGAACACTTATAGTTTTATTGGAGAACTTTGGCATTAGAGAAAAAACTCAAAGAAAACAAGGAAGAGAGGGATCAAGTAGCTACAACAGGATTCTTTGGAGGTATTGATTTGCATGTGTTATTTCCTTGCTAGATCGGGCATGCATGGTATTTCAGGTGGTTATTTTATTTCATGGCATGTTTTTTTGCAGGTGTAACGATGTTTTCACCCTATCCTTGCAATTTCTGGATATCCTTGATGAGATGGGTTCTCATATTTTGCTTGATCTGGATTGTTGGATAGGCTTTGAAGCTGAGTGAGGTGGATCTATGAATTGATATTACACATGGTCTTGTAACAACATAAATGGAGTGTGGGTTACAATAAAGATGGATAGTGTGTTTCTTGGGTGGGCCTAGGTATCCTTGCCTATGGATGACGGGATATACAGTAAATCCTTGAGGTAATTTTCCTCAATTTAGGGCCTAGTGATATGGGATGGATTTTTGTAAACACTGAGAGGTGGGTGCTCTTCGTTTTGGCTTGGTAGACTTGAGATGGGATTTATGGTAAATCATAGAGAACATGTCTTAATTTAGGCCTTAGGGACATGGGATGGATTTCGGTAAAGCCTTATAGGTGGGTGCTCTCTGTTTTGGCCTAGTAGAAGTGAGATGGGATGTGCGGTAAATCCTGGAGACTATATCTTACTTTAGGGTCTAGTGATCCCTGATTCATGCTATGGATTACAGTAAATATTGAGAGACTAGGAAACAAGAAAATTCCTCACGGTGTAGGCATGGGGGTGATTGGCTGAAGAGAGATTTGGCTTAACCAATATATGGTCGGGTGGAATGTGGAAGTCCCATCTCTGGTTAGTTTTTACACTCATTAATGAGAAGCTCATTCCTTTAGTATTTGACGCATTAATGTATTGGTTATTACATGGATTATATTATTGTTGTATCTATGGTATTTATGTTTTTAATATGCTGGTTATAAGCATGTATTTTATCAATGATGATATATGGCTCTATCCATGTTTTTAGTTCTAAGTGAATGCATAATTTATCTATGGTCAAATATATTGTATTTCAGCTAATGATATAAGGGAGAAATGCTTCTTAGTGATGTTCAGATAAGTGTGAGACCCCTATGTTTAAATCTATTGTTTACACCTCTAGATTCAATGTTAGTAACATGTTTGAAAAAGTGTTTGTCATAGATAGGAGGGGTCCACATGAGTTCTTGTTGATGTGATTGCTTCCATATCATTTTCCTATTGTTATTTATCATCCCTTAATTTTTTATGAATTTTTGGGCACTGATCTTGGATCTCTACCTAAAACAGTCACTCAAATCTCGGAGCCGCAGACATAAAACTAAGAATTTGGGGCCCTAGCCGCTACAATGCAGTGTTATGACCGTGGCTATAACCACCTAGCCCCTGGAATACAGTGTTATTCTTGTGTCTATGGCTCAAAGTGGGTAAACATTTTAGTGTGACCCAGGGGTAAGAGGCTTGAATTGTTGGGTTACTACGTAAAGGGTTTTGTGGTTTTTGTACAATTCATATTGGTTGTTTTCTTCTTCGGTTCCACTTATTTAAGTTCACATAGGATGTGGAATAAAATTATAGTAGCCTCTCATCACATATTCACCTCGGCTGGCTGGTTTCTTAGGTAGATGTGGGAAGGGGGTGTTACAAATTGGCATTGGAGCATGGTTCAACTCTCAGACTCGATGGGAAGTGTGTATATCATGAATTTATGTTTGTTTAATATGTTTTTCTCATACATATGGTGTTTTTTCTTGTTGCATCTATGTTTTTTTGGCCATGGTAGCAATTTTGTCTCCGTGGAGGTGATGATGGTGTGGTTGTCAACATGTTCTCATGAGTGTATGACTGGTTATGTGTTGTTCACACTTATGCATTGTATGTGCACGCTTTATTACATGTTGCTACATGTTCTAAAATCATTTCTTGTTTATGCTTGTGTGTTGTCTGCGTATGCTTTCTTATGTGATGTTGTATGTTATACATGCATTGGTCGTTTATGATTAGTTATACATGCCAAGTGGGTTCATATGGTCATGCTTGCATTTTTTTGGTGAAGGTTGTTGTGCATAAGGTCATTATATGTAATTAGGTCATCATGATGATATTGGTAAGATATGAGGCTAATGTGTTGACTAAGATAGAGAAAGAGATGCAGATCATTGAAGTGAAGTTGAAAAAATGGATTTTGGGGTAAGAGCAGATCGCCATACAGCTTTGTATGCTTGGAATGCATGTATGTGATTGATGGTTACTGTAAGCATTAGGGTTACTTATATGTTTTTCATTATACTATTATTATCAATACATGTGTGATAAACTCTAGTTGATCAGTGTAGTCATATGCATTATGGTTATGTGTATGCCTTTCATTTTATTGATTTTATGGTTACGTACATCATAGGTGTTAGTTAATTAGTGTGATCATATGTACATGTGTTGGTTAGTCAAGAATGGTATTAACTTGATGACTATGTTATATGTTGTTGATGAATATGTTATATGTTAAATTGTAGTTAGCTCGATGATTATGTTATATGTTGTTGATGAGTATGTTACATGTGAACATATTGTTGTTATATGCTAGTTAGCTTGATGATTAAGGTTATTGAATTAAGGTTACATGGGAACCACGAGTATTATAGGAAAATAAGAAAGAAACATCGATAAGAATGGAAACAACGATGTAGGCCAAGCGCAATCACAAGAAAGGGTGTGTGTTGTTTCCAATGCATAGTTATACTAAAAAAGTTAAGGAAGTTGAGGATACATATTTTTTTATTAGGTACCCACTTCTACAACTGTTTCAGGATGTATTTCCTGTAACAGTTCAGAGTTTCCACCTCCTAGGGAAGTATACTTTTATATTGATTTCATACTATGGGTAGCACCAACATCAAAAACACCTTACAAGGTGAGCACACTTGATTCGGTAGAGTTAAATTTGTAGCTAAAAGAGATGCTAGACAAAGCATACATTAGGCCAATTTCATAACCATGGGGAATACTAGTAGTTTTTGTGAAGAAGAAGGATGGTACTCTCAGATTGTGCATTGACTACAGGCAACTGAAAAAAATGACCATCAAGAACATGTGTCCATTGTCGAGGATTGATGACTTGTTTGATAAGTTGAATGGAGAAGCAATGTTCCCAAATTTTGATATGAGATTAGGATATCATCAGGTAGGCATTAAGGAAGATGACTTTTGTAAGACAACATTCCGGACTAGGTATGAGAATTATGAGTTTTTTGTAGTTCCTTTCAGCTTGAATAATGCTCCAACTACATTTATGATCTTGATGAATATTGTGTTGCATCCTTATATGGATAAGTTCTTCATTTTATTCATTGATGATATACTAGTATATTCTAAAAATGAGGAAGAGCATGCCAAAAATTTCACAATAGTGTTAAGATTCCTAAGAGAGCATCAGTTGTATGTTAATCTTAGAAAATTTTATTTCTTTATGACTGAGGTACATTACTTGGGACATGTTGTTTCCAAGGAGGGCATCATAGTAGATCCAGAAAATATAAGGGCCCTCATGGAGGGGGTAGCTCCTAGGAATGTGGATGAGGTGAGATCCTTCATGGGATTGGAAGGCTCTTACAGGAGGTTAATCAGGAAATTCTCAAATATTCCTTATCCTATTACATCATCGGAGAGTCAAGGTAAGAAGTTTGAATGGATAGAGGAGTGTGAGGAAAATTTTTAGAATCTTAAGTAGTTGTTAACACATGCTCCGATGTTAAATATCGTAGATTCAGACAACGAGTTTGTAGTATGTATATATTATTTCAACAGAGGAATCAGTGAAGTCCTTATGCAGTATGGACATGTAGTATTCTATGAGTCATGAAAATTAAATGAGCACGTGTAGAAATATCTAACGCATGATATTGAACTGGCAGCGATCATACATGCATTGAAGATGTGGAGGAGCTATATTCTGCGTAGATGACTTGTATTGATAAGTGATCACAACAGATTGAGTTATATTTTTGACCAACTGAATATGAAAATTAGGCAAGTGATATGGTTGGCCATAATTAGTGAGTTTGACTTCGAGATCAGGTACATCAAAGATAAACTGACATGGTGGAAGATGATCTTAGTAGGCAGGTACAGGTAAATCACATATAAGCTATGAGCTCCTATGGGACATATCTATAGGATAGGATCTTGCAGACATGTCAACATGGTGATAGGTACATGGATATTCTACATAGGTTGCATCAGAGTATACATACATGTATAGGTAGTGGTACAGATATAGTTGCAGGTGTAGATGATGTGGATTATCATCTCACAACATATGGCTTGGTCAATTTACAGAAACAGTATATGTGCTATATGGTAGCGATCTCAATAAGGTGATCTTGAGAGAGTTTCGTGTGAAACCATATTAAGGTTACCCAGGCTATTAGAAGACATTGACAACTATGAAGAAGTTTTATTATTGGCTGAACTTGAAGAGAGACATAACAGGGTTTGTGGCTAGGTGTTTGGATTGTCAAAAGGTTAAATTATAGTGTAAGCACCATGGTGGACTTCTATAGTCAGTTGTGATACCAGAATGGAAATGGGAGGTCATTTCCATGTATTTTATCACAATTTTTTTGAGGACAATGAGACAACACAACTCCATCATGTTTTTTGTGGAAAGTTTGAAAAATGTAGTGCACTTCATTCCAGTGAAGTCTACATTTTCAACTAGCGATGTAGCACAGGTATTTATCAAGGATGAAGTCAGATTGCATGGTGTTCCAAAGAATATAGCATCGAATAGGGATTTGAAGTTCAATTCCAAATTTTGGAATGATTTGTTAGCAGGTTTGGACACATAGTTTGCCTTCATCACAACTTATAATCCATATAAATATGGACATACAACGAGGGTTAATAGGATATCAGAGGAAATGTTTAGGATGTATGTGATGCATCAATAGTTAAAATGGGAAGATTATCCCCCACCGGTAAAATTTTCTTATAAAAATGGGTATCAATTGAGAATGTGTCCATTTGAGACATTATATAGGTGGAGTTACAATACTACCATCAGTTGGAGTGATCCAATTAACAGGGTGTTGATTGGACTAGACATGTTGGCATAGATGGAACAAGAAATGCAAGTAATCAAGAAGAATTTGAAAGAAGCACATGATAGAAAGAAGATATATGCAGATCGGAACATGTTGTTCAAGGAGTTTCAGGTTAGGTAACATGTGTATTTGCGCATCAAGCCCAAGAATAAATATTTATGGATTGGTTCATTTTCCAAGCTGACACCATGGTTTTTTGGACCTTTCAAGATTATTGAGAGGATTGGGTCAGTAGCCTATTGACTTGTACTTCCTTCCAAAGTGAAATCCAATGATTTTTTTCATTTTTATTTACTTAAGAAATATGTTAAGGATGTTGATCATGTGATTGAATGGTATGTATTGTAGGTGGAGCCAGAAGGAGTATTCCAGCCGGAACATCAGTGGATTTTGCAGAGAAAAATTCTTATGCTCTCGAATCGATCAATCGATCAAGTTAAAGTGAAATGGAAACACTTTGGGCCTAATGAAGCTACATGGGAGATTACATATCAGATCTGGGTTATATATCCTTCATTTTTTACCGGTTGAGTTAAAACACTTTTGGTATGGTGTTAGTATATGTTGGGAGTATATTTTAGCTTGATGTTTTGGTATATGTACATATGTATGTGGATGTAAATAACTCCATGAGCTATGTTATAAAGCTCCAATAAGAGGTATGTGTCATGTCATCATGTTGGCTTTCTTCTCAGTGGGTTGATACTTGTAAATATTGCAACGCGCTAAGTTATAAATCTCCATGAGAAGTATACTTTGATTACAATAGTGTCATTGAACACCGAGGATAGTTTTCTCCCAAGGAGGAGGGTTCTATAACAACCCTGGTGAAAATTCCATGTAATAAAAGTTAATAAATGAAAAATGATAACCAAGGTCATGGGACACGTATTCCAAGTTGAATGTTGGGTAAAAAATCCTAGTGCTGGTGCTCATATGGCTTATTATGACTATGGAAATTGGAAATGAAATGGCTAAGGCTTTGGAAAAGAAGTAGAATTTTTTGGCATTTATTTATGAAAATAATGGAAAATATGAGAAAAGGGAGGTAAATGGTCACAATTTGCATGTGACGAGGAAAATGAAGAAAATTGAGGCCTCATTAATAAAAAGGCTTCTAAGGATCAGTAAATGGATTTTGTTTAGTGCAGGTTTGGAGCTCTCATTATTCTCTCTCTCTCTCTCTCTCATACTCTTGGATACTTAGAGTTTTCTTGGAACACTCTTGAGGGTTTGGCATACTTGGAGATTTGGAGCAAGAAGGAAAAGGGAGAGCAGGAAATCACAAGAGGACGTCGGGATCAAAAGCTACAATGAGTTTTGATTGCAGGTACTGAGTTGCATGTATGTTTTCCACACTATTTTTGGAATGCATGGTGTATGGATATGGTTTCTTGGTCTTGATATGTAATTGGCATGCAGGATTTCCTGGATTGATAGTGGATTTGCCTAGCATTTCCATTTCTTGGATAACCATGGTGTTGTGGCTTCATTTTCATCATTTGTTTTATGGTTACTTCTCATGTTCCTTTAGCTATGGGTTGGGTTAATAGTTCCTGGAGCCTTGGTTGGACAAATAATCTGAAGCCCAAATAACAACTATTGGGTTGAGTTAATAGTCCTAGAGGCTTGGTTGGACAAATGCTCTAGAGCCCTAGGTGGGTTGAGTTACTAGTCCTCGAGCCTTAGTTGGAAAAATTCTCTAGAGCTTGAAGAAAATTAGGGTTGAGTTATTAGTCATGGAGCCTTGGTTGGAAAAAATGATTTGGAGCCCTAGAAAACTTGGGTAGAAACCATTATGGTGATGGTTGTGATGTCCTACCATGAGGTGGAATCATTAGTTGAGGGTTGCGGTAGTTTTTCCTCTGAAAGCCCTTATTTGGTTCTGATGGATTTGGTTTATGAGATCCCACATTCATGATTGTAATATGTCACGGGGGTGACTAACTAAAGAGAGATTTGGCTTAGCTATGTCTATGGTTGGGTGGAACGTGGAAGTCCCATACTTGGTTGCATTTTTCTTATGGAAATAAGAGCTCATTTTCCCTCTTATTGATGGGTAAATATGCTTGTTATTCTTCGTCTTATATGGTTGTTATGTGATTTTCATTTTTGTTTCTTATATGTTGTTGTGACTTAGTTTTATGATGGTTATGAAGTATAGTTCTCATCATGTTTTCTTTCATAATTGAATGAATAATATATCTATGCCAAGATATATTATAATGCAGTTAATTTCATGTAGCCACAATTATTCTTAATGATTATCAGATAAGTATGAGACCCCTATGCTTAGATATGTTATTTAAACCTGTAGATCACCTTTGTGTGACATGTTTGACGAAATGCTAGTCATGGCTAGTAGGGGTCCAGTCAAGTCCTTGTTAGAATATTTTCTCTTGCATCATGTTTTCGTTGTTTTATTTCATTTATGAACTTTTCATTGAGTTTTGGGTAGTGACCTGGGTTCTGGGCCTAAAAAAGTGCCTTAAATCCCACAAATGCAGACATTGGTCTGGAAAATTTAGTCCCTAGATGCATGCATGCCTATGTAATGGGAGTGTCTAGATCCTCCTAGATGCACCCATGCCTATACTGTGGGAGCGTTCAAGGGTTAATTGGGTTAAAAAATCAGTGGGATCTAGGTGCTAGTCACCGGAGTGGTTGGGATGGTTCCTAGGATTATGGTATGTGTGATGTGCTTCCGTTGATTCCACTTCCTTAAGTTCACCAAGGAGGTTGAATATGATTATAGTAGCCTATTGTCACATGTTTAACCTAGTTATTCAATTACTTGGGTAGATATGGGAGGATGGTGTTATAGTTATCCTCCCCAATTTCCTCATGACTTCAATCTTCACTTCATCATATGGCTCTCATTTTCATGGTAGAAAATAAACAATCCTCCCAATGGAAACGCTATTGAAAAATTCATGGATTTGTAACAAAAAATTTCATGTCCATTACTATCCTTAACCATTGAAAGTGTTGTACCATTTTCAAGATATTGTTTTGCTTCATACTGCTTGATTTCAAATGAAATAAATTTTCCTAGGAAAACTAGTCTTGTCACTATTCTCCTTTCCATTTTTTCTTTAACATTACTTGTTTTGGTCCCTATACTCTTGCAACTATGCCTCTAGAATTATGCTTACCATACAAATTGGTGCGTTAAGTATTTCAACTTCTTCCATTCCCTTGAATGCATTCTTCATGCAATATTCCTCAGTCTTGGGACAGTCCTTAAAATAGATAAATATTCGAGACATTAATCAATAGGGTTCACACACACACACACATATAAGTGGAGTGAAGAGTGAAATGTGTTGTAGTTCTGGGAGAAATGAAGGCGTAGGTGGGTCACTCAATAATTGAGGATTTGTTCGAGTGTCTTCGGCCAGTGGATGAGGACCCTTGTAGAATGTGTTGCAGGGAGACGTCTTGTAGCGTGAAGTGTAGCCTGAGAGTGTGTGACTTGTGTTGTAATGGAAATTAGATCCAGGGAGCATAGCAAGTCTTAGAGTTGTGGAAAATCATGTTGTGTAGAAGCGAAGTGTTCGCAGCAGAGTGTCCATCCATGGAGTATTTATTCAAGTAAAATTTTATGGAAAGGGAAGTTCATTGAGGTACATTTTTCAGATTGTGTGCCATATTACAATGGGAGGGCCCTACTTGGTGAAATGATTTTTTTTTTCCCGTGTTTCTCTTTTTCAAATCGTGGGAACACAGTATCTACTTGTTAGTAAGTTCTTTTAAAATATCATTATTTCCAACTAGTACCCTAGGCACATCAGTAACAACCTACCTGTTCAGGTTGCGGAGCCATAATGGATGTTTTATGCTTTCAAAAATTATTTTAGGTTGCGTAAATTTAACAAACCCTAGAAAGTTTGATGAGAGTCGAAGAATGTGGAGTCCATATTGTTTGAAGCCATGAGGAGCATGCAAGTGTAGTTATGGGAAAAAAAAGGAGACTCAGACAGGTTTGAAGAGAACTGAAATAGAATAAGAGAAAGATTCAAATGGAAAAACCAGTATATTTCTTAGTTGAATATGAAGTGTTTCGAGTTGAGTCTGAAGTAAGTGATGTTGGTCAAAATGCAGATCTGCAATTTGATGAAATCGTAAAAATTTTAACTCCGGATCTACCCTCTTTCTCACGTATAAATATTGCTATTTGGGCAACTAAAATGAAAAAATATTATGAAAGTTATATTTATTGAATTTTGATGAAGAGTATTTTTTTTATTTGAACCATGATATTAGTAGAGATGTGTCAACATTACATCGTATAACATATGCATTAGATGAGAACATCTTATTCAGTATGCTACATGAATATTGTGAGATTCAGAATGAAAAACTATTGTGGGATATGTTAGAAATGAAGTATAGTTTGAATGAGGCTTGAAATGACGATTGTGCTTTCAGTCTCATAGTTGATTATGAAACTGAAAATGAAAACATTGAAGCTACAATGGTGGATGATGAATGTGTGCGTGTATTTGACATTGAAACATGTGATGATTAAGAAACAACCATTGATGTAGAATTTGAATTTTCTTATGAAGAAAGTCTCTCTAATGCAAAGACACACGAAGTCAAACTTGATGAGAACTATGTATCTCATGAAGAGTGGTTCAATATTATGCATGAAAGCCATCTTATTGATGATTTTTTGTTCGGTGAGAAGAGATTCCTACCTTCATACATAAATACAATGCAAGACAACATGTTTGCATCAACATAATTGATTAAAGAGGTTGATGAAGACATGAAACAACCAACTATGTTAGTAGAGAAAGGTGAAGAAAGGAAATCTCTCTTAAAAGAGAAGGATGACAAGACTCGGTTTGGTTCTTTTTATGATATTTTATCTAACATTACTTTTAAGTGTGCAGGTATTGACAGTCAGGAAGAAGCAATAAAACTTGAAAAAATTGCAAATGTTAAGGACACGTATAAGTCCCAAGAACTTGCAGAAATTTTGAATACAAAGAATGATAGCTTTCAATCGAGATCAAGAAAGACGAGATTAAGAGGTAAACTCTTCCACCTTTGGCATAGAAAATGTAAAAAGGAGAAGAAGCTCCACTGCTATCTTATGGAAATAAAGGTGAGGATGAAACTTCACTAGCAAATAAAAAAGCATAGACCCTTTAGCAAGAAGGAAAACATGAAATATTGGTTATCAATTTGTTTTATGCATCATTGTAAGCCTAGATGAGAGTGAAACAAGCAGACTTGTTATTCATGTTATGTTTTGATACATTTCTCCATTAAGAGGGGATCTTGGAATAATGGATAAATGTAGAATTCTCTAGATTATTCTATTCTTAGATGTTTTTTGTGATCTATTGTGATCAGTTAGATTGGATCCTATTCTTAAGGAATCTGTTCAATTCCTCAACAAATTTACAATCATATTTATGTACGAATGATTTGGTGAATGAAATATGTGCTCTGTGCAGGCACTCTCATGGTGAGCTAGCCTGACCTAAGAGCTGACCATTTCTATCAAAGTTTCTCCATCCTTATTTTTCAAACAAATTGTGTAATTCCAGGTATCTTTACTAGAATTCCAAGCATTCCAAGCATCTTTACGAAAATTGGATATTGAAGAAAATCAAATAAAATCGGGCGTGTAACATCCTAACCCAATATAATTATAAAGGTGGTGTATTGACTCTCACTTAAACAACACTCATTGACCTGGGATAAATAATGTCATAATGGCCAGGGTGATACATTAAAAGTACATAAGGCTCAAATTTTTTTATCTTTATTTTTTTAAAAGGTGGTTGGAAGGTATGAAATCATGATGATTGACTTCCCTCTTATAGACATCATATTAACTTTGACGGAGGTATAAAAATCGAATTGGCATCACTAATACATATGATAGTGTAGTAATATGGACACGATCACTCTCTTCTCCCATGGGTTCCACGGATGTTTTTCAGAGGAAACAAAACAAAATAAGAAAACCAATTGATAACTAGAAGCATTGCAGAAATTGAGATTCATTTTGCAAGCTCATGAAAGCTTCCTTATCACTTGGTTCATTGTCCCATTTCTTACACTCACTATGAAATGTCCAAAAACTCTTTCCTCCAACGTATTTCACCCAACATCACACATCTTAAAAAACATCACAATTATACAATAGAGGAGGAAATCAACAATAAAAAGATAAATCAATTAACTTATTATGTATAACATAAATTATTAAAATTTGGTTTTACGATAATTTGGAACTAGCAGGTCTGGACTCCTCTCAAGGAGTGTATAAATATTTCACAATGGAAAAGAAATCATCCTAGTTGTAACAACCCGGAAAGATAATGAATGAAATGTGAATACATTCTCATTAAGAGTTTTGAGCGAAGTTTGTCTCTATAGTGATATATTTCGGGAGTGTTTAGTGAAGCAACTTTAATGAATTCTTGATATTCAATCTTTTGATATGACCTCGGTAATGGGACTCCTAAAGTCACATGGAGGAAACAAAGACTTGTTATTGAGCCGAGACGCTGATTTTACAACCCAATATGAGGGGATATGTACACTTTTCGAGTTGACACGTGTCCCTTTATAAAAATACAAATAAAAAAATATGCTAAACTATTTGAAGATGTATGTTAACTGACTTATGTTGACATCAACTTCATATATATCTAAAACAATTGTTAAAAAGAAATATTTTAATGTTTCATATAAAAAAATATTCAATGTGGGCTATCAATAAAATATTTTAATACCATTGAATATTGACATATACTTAAAAGTTTAAGTTTTTATGGATAAAACGTTTATTTGGTCCTATATATATTCTACATAGCATTCAAAAATACAATTTAAACACTTACAAATCATACATTGTATTTTGCACTCTAAAAAAATTTAGGCATGAAGAAATTTGATCCCTCTAAACTTATATTAATTAGTCGATACTTAAACTAAATCTATAATAATTATATATACAACTCACTTCCAATATTTAACATATACATTCTATTCATTAAACCTTATGTGTTATATTTTGGATCGGGAAGGCCGCACTCCCCTAACGGGCTCCTCCACTCTCATCCATACGTACACTAACATTAAACATATCTTGACCCTCCATCTATATTAAATAGTTTTTTATTATTATTTATGATTTGTTTATCGTTCTTTATTTTCGATATTATTTACTTTAATTAAAATTGATTTTAATATTTTAAATTTTAAATTTTAAATTTATTAGAATAAAATAAAATAAAATTAAATTAAAATACAAAAACATTAATAAAATTGGATAGAATTTTCAATGAACAAAACTCGTTAAATGACGAGCAATAAATTGAAGTTTTAGAATAAAAATGTGTTTTTCATGTCACTTGGTAAAAGAAACGAATGAATGAGAAACATTCTGATCATTCCATTTTCTTATGACTGTTTTTTCGTCATTGATGCTAAACTCGCTAAACTAAGATAACAAAGCCAAAAGCACAGGGCACTTTTGGTCGACCGATACTATATAGGGACTGCAGAACTTATACGGACATTCTCTCTGTCTCTAGGCCGCAAAACAAATCTGGTGCTTGACAAGAAGAGATACGCCGAATGTGCGTCAGCTTATTTTAATTACACAGCGACCATTATACTCAAATGTAAAGCCTAATATGGTTGCGGTTGCTGCTGAAGAAGCCAAAGTTTACCAGATCGATCTTCGTAACGTCACTCTCACAGGTTCGATTCACGCTTAAGCTGTAGCGATCATGGTAATGGTGATGGCTAGGGTTCAGAACTAAAATTGCATCGACTTTCTGTCGCTTCCACTAATGATATATAAAAACATACAAATAAAATAATGTAAAAACTCCTCTAGTAAGGATTGTTATAATTAATAATAAAATAACGATGTTTTTTTATGATTCCGAAGGATCTCCTGGAACAAAAATCTATGTTGTCTTCTATTCATATATTTAATTTTTGTTTTGAACTTACATTACATCTTACATATCTCTGTAGAACTTTACGATTACAGATAGTCTATTACTGCTTCAATTTCCGGGACGTCATAAAATGCAAAAAGCTATAACCTTGAAAAACAAACAATACATATTATAGATATTACTGACTAGCCAGCTCGCTCTAGACCCTGGGGTCAGGGGGATTATGGTGGCCTATCCCTGGGCTATGGCCGGATGATGATTGACGAAACACCATTACTGCAATGCCCTTTTTTGCTGCCGCATTTTTATTGATTGACTTATTCGGATGCCGTGAAAAGATTTGAGTTCCACTGTCGTCGACGGCCAGCGTTTCAACCCCCTTGATTTTGTGGGCGTCGTTATGACCATGGCTATTTTGTACGGACACTTTGAACTGGGTGGCAGCCAGTTTATCCTCCGAGTTCTTTCTCCCGTATGCATCTTGAAAGAAGCTTTGTTCCTCCTTGTTGTGATGAAGGTCAAGTTGAGGTTTGAAAGCCACATGCCGAGCTTTCACAATGAAGGAGGACGGCAGAGCACATGATAGCATGAGAACAGCCCATATTGACGACAAACCAAACCTCACTGTGTCTTTTCCAAAATCCAAAATTGTGATAATGAGAAAAGACGAAGCCTAGGTTAACAATAGAGCTCCGAGGGTGTTAAGAAAAACCCCTAATGGGAAAATAACCAAAGAAAAAGTTTAGCGTAACAATAGAGCTGGAAGGGTATATAGAAAAACCGTTACAAAGAAAACAACGAACGAATGCTCCAACAAAGTGCAGTTTATTTCAACGTAGATACTTGAAATACTGGGAGAGTTTAGCGTACTACAAGTGATATGTCAAAACCTCCACGCATACACCCGGAGACATCAAAACCATGACATTGATATGACCGTTGAAATATATACGAAACCACAAATGGTTAATCAACACTTAATCATTCTCCTTTGGAGTTCAGAGGATGTGAAATTCACAACAAAGGGGTAGTGTAACAGATCCAACAATATGGAACGAAATGAAAACAGCCTCTATTGGAGGCAGTAGAAGAAACCGGAACTAAAGTGTGGAGGTATCTTTGAGAATGGGTTCTATTTAAGTTATAACATTCCCCCTTCTCATGCATGGCAACGTCAAAGGCTTCACTCCAGCTAACATCTATTTTGAATATTCCAGGAACATCTGATAATGATTCCGTACTATCACATGGAAGACACAGTTTCCAATTCTCTTTCAGCCACAAATAGACCTCATTTCTATCAGTATTTTAGTCCAACTCGTTATCATCCCGCTTCAAGCCACTATGTGTGCATTAGTTGATCTGAAATGTATGCCAAGCATAGTTACCAAATTCGTCCGAATTGGTATAAAAAATTCGGAAATTCGCGAGTTCGATTCGAATGGCGAAGTGTTCGGTGAAATTCGATACGGTTCGATTCAATTCTTCGAGGTTTACGGTTTTTCCCATTACGGAACCTCGTCAAGCAAAGTAACACTCGGAACTGGAGTGTTCTGCATAATATTGTACTTGTAAATTAAAGGAACACTGGCTACTCGTCCGAACGTTAAACGTTAAGACTGCTTGAGAGCCCGTTTGAAACGATAAGGTACTCTTTAGCTTTGGGAAAGGAATGGCTTTATTCGAGATTCGTGGGTATAAAATGTTTTAGGCTGGAATATATAGATATTTGTGTATATTTAAAAATTAAAAATTAAAGAAATGAAATATAAACATTTGTCAAATTGGAAAATTTCTAATTTTTAATTTTATTATTGTTTTTATTTAGACATATTTTTAAAAGAAACAGAAACAAATGGAAAATTGGAAAATTCTTATATTTCAATTGTATTTTTATTTTTTTGACAAATTTTAAATTAATAAGTTTAGAATCATGATTTTTGTATTTATTTATTAGATAAGAATTTTGAAAAAATAAGTTTTGAAACCAAAAAGCTATGTAAGATTTAAGTTTTGGAAGGAAAAAGAAATGTAGTTTTTTAAAATTTTAGTTGAATGTGTTTCTAATATTGTTATATTTTCAAGAGTTATTAGAAATTATTCAAAATTGAAAATGAATTTGAATGAAAATGGTCAGAATATCTCATATTAAAAGAAAATATATATATATATAGCTAAATATTAAAGATGTATACTATCGAATTTTTTCCGAATTGAAAAAATCTTATACGAATTTTTATCGTATCGTATCGAATTCGAATCCAAATTCGAATTCGAATTTGGTAACTATGGTCTGGCACATTCTCTAAATGGGCGCAAGAATATACCATGAATCTAAGGTATTGTCGTTTCCATTCTTCTTTCTTTTTTTCTTTTTTTTTACAAACAGAGTAAATTTTGTTTTATTCTTTGTTTAATTCAAAAGTTCAAAGTGCATTCCTCACGCCCTCTCATTAGTCAATGTGAGACGTGAGATTAAACAATTACATAGGTCGAGGGACCATGTGACCAATTTGCATGTCTCAGACATTGTGCAAATCCAAATTTAATCTTCGAAGGGGAAGTGCTAGTTGCAAGAATGATCGGCTCTCTTTGATTGTCGAAATTTCTTATGTGCAATATATCTTGTTCGTTTGCTACTCCCTTTTCTGCTAAGATGATAACGAGAAAAAATGTACGATAGAAGCCGTTGGTACCAGCTCGTTATCTCATTGTTTATGTTTTTTTTTACATATTACAGTCTACTCGTCTCCATAGTCACTAGCATTTTATAGTGTTCTCACGTTCGCTCACATTATCATCTTGAACTTTCCAATGAATCTCTAATTGTTTATGGTTATTTATACATTTTCGATCCCATTCGAGAACGTTAATCATGATATCTCACTTTTTAATAGTGTTGTTGAAATATGAAAGTCACCTTCGTACGTAGAAACATAGTACAAAGTACAAAGGGGTAGAGAGCTTGCGTGTACTGCACTGTGCATTCAAGACGAATTAAATGTTGATGGACCACAACCACCATTGCAGAGATGAATTTATGTTTGCATGGGCATAGCCGAATTTGCAGAGGAAATGAAGACTTTTGTGGTTAAACCACTGAACAAAAGAGTTTTATTAAAGAACAGTCTTTTCGAGCTTTTAAGCCCTCAACAACCAAACAGGAAGAAATTTCGTTTAAACGCGCCAAAGTCCTTTTCAATTTTTTGAATGGGCATCGTCATCTGTGGTCCCCACCAGAGATTTCTATGTCGCAATCGCAAATCACAACAGTAGAGTGTTTAAGTGTCTTGTTGATATGAAGAAGTTCCGATGCGATGCGATCATGATGCGACATCGCACATCGCACATCGCAAAGGAACGATGTATTTTCCGCCTTCCGAAATTTGTTATCGCGATTGAAAGTTTGCGATGCGATGTGGTCCCACCACCATCGCTAATCGCAATCGCATTCACCAACTGCACCATCCACCATTTGTTATGTTCCATTGAAAGTTTGCCATGCGATTGTCGCAATCGCACATCACAAATCTCTTATCGCCATCCGCCTAGATTGCAGGTTCATTGTAATTCTTGCGATGCGATGTGGTCCCACCACAATCGCAATCGCAACATCGCAAGTTCTTTTGTCAAGTCGTTCCGCTCGTTCCATCACCGATCGCCGATGTCGCTCATCGCACATCGCAATCACAAAGTTCATTCCGCCAAACCATTTGTTCCGCCGATCGCTGATTGTGATGTGGGCTCCACTCGTACATCGCGCATATGAAAGTTTTATGTTCTGGCGATGTATTTTTTTATTGTAATTTTGTTTTATGTTTTCATTCCACTGCGCCATAAAAAAGGAATGAAAAGCCCGTAGGATCATAGTATTGTATTGCATTGCATTGTATTGTAAGTATTGTTGTGTTGCATTGCTGTGTAAGCCCGCAGGCAGAGAAAAACACAGTCAAGCATAACAGAGAATTGTTTTGTGTATTTTGAGAGACAGAGAGAGAAGTTGTGTGAGCACTGCATCTGTAGCAGTCAAGCATTTTTTTTTGCAATCCCACTTTAGTGGAAGAAAGTTGTAATAGCTTTAGTTCTGTTAATGAAATAGAAAAGTTTTATTCTGCAATCTCTGTCCAGTTATTCTCTGTGTTAGAAGGAGAGTATTATTCTCTTAGTTATTTGTTCTGGAATTATCAGAAATTCCAACATGGTATCAGAGCTTATCCAGACTCTTTGAAGGTTTCAAAGAAGCTGAAGGAAGAAGAAGATTTGTTGTAGCAGTTCTCCAGCAGCGTGAAGGCTCAACAAAAGTTAAAGTCCAGGTATTTCTCAAAAAAACAGAGTTTTGCTTTGTTTAAAATAGCAGTCCTCAAAGACAGAGTTTGTCTTTTAAAGAAGGAAAGACAGTTTTCTTGAAAAACATAGTCAAGTTTAGTTCAGAGTTCAGTTTATAAGCAATGGCTGGACCAAGTACCAGTATGAGTATTGGAAATACTCAGCTTCCATAACTTAATGGGAAGAACTATGATTATTGGGCCATTACCATGAGAGCCTTGTTTGCATCACAAGACTTATGGGAATTTGTAGAAGACAGTTTTGATGAACAAGTTGATGAGCAGGCCTTTAATGCCTTAACTTAGGCAGAGAAAGATTTATTGAAGAGAAATAGGAAGAAGGACTCTAAAGCCCTCTTTTATCTCTATCTAGCAGTTCATGAGAGTGTGTTTCCAAGGATAGCAGCAACTAAGAGATCCAAGGATGCATGGGATACTCTGAAAGTAGCCTATCAAGGTATGGAGAAAGTGAAGACTGCAAAACTACAATTGCTGAGAAGAGATTTTGAAACTCTCTGTATGAAAGAGTCTGATAACATAGGCTCGTTCTTTACACATGTGATTGGGATGGTCACACAGATAAGGTCCCATGGAGAAACACTTGAGGAAAGAAGGATTGTGGAGAAACTACTGAGGAGCCTACCCTCAAGGTTTGATGTTATTGTTACCACCATAGAAGAGACTAAGGATCTCTCAAAGTTCACAGTAGATGAACTTCATGCATCACTGATGACTCATGAACAGAGATTGGGAATATCAGTAAACCCATCTCTAGAGCATGCCTTCAAGATCCAGATTCCTTTTGGAAGAGGAAGAGGTCAAGGCAGAGGAAGAGGAAGAGGCAGAAGCCAAAAAAAAGGAGCAAGGAATAGCCCTTCACATTCACATGGAAGTAGCAGCAATCAGAATCAAAGCCACGGCCAAAGAAACAACCAACAAGGTGGACACCAACATGCCCATGGACAAAGGTATGAAAAATCCAATGTCCAATGTCATTATTACAAAAAATATGGGCACTATGCAAATGAGTGTAGGAAAAAGAAAAATGACATTAATAATAAGCAGAATGGTAATGTAGCAAGAGAAGAAAAGAACCCAAGGAATGGGCTGTTAACATGTAATGTAGCACAAGATAGACAAGATGATGTATGGTTCTTAGATTTAGGCTGCAGTAATCACATGACTGGAAACATAGCAATGTTTGCCAATCTTGATGAAGAAGTTAAATCAGAGGTAACCACAGGAACTGATACTAAGATATCTGTCAAGGGAAAAAGCAGAGTTGGTATCCGTGCAAGAATTGGTGAGCAGAAATTTGTGCCAGATGTGTACTATTTTCATGGTTTGAAATGTAATCTTTTGAGCATTGGGCAACTCATTAACAAAGGTTACAATGTATTCTTTAAGAATGATGTGTGCACAATAATGGACATACCTCCAAGCAAGAAGATTATTACTGAAATACAAATGACCATCAATAGAATGTTTCCACTCAAGCTCAATACTGACTTGAAGGGAAAAGGAAAGAATGTAGCAGCTGTAACTCAAGAGGTCTTTCAAAAGGAAGTGAATGATAAGAACTAGTTATGGCACTTGAGATTTGGACATTTCAATTTCGTAGGATTAAATTTGTTGCACAAAAAATGAATGGTAAGAGGTCTACCATTGATTGAGAAACCAGACAGCCTATGTGAACGTTGCATCTTGGGAAAACAAAACAGAGAAAACTTTCCATCAGGAAAGAGCATAAGGGCGAAAGCACCCTTAGAAATCATCCATTCAGATTTATGTGGGCCAATGCAAACAACATCAGTTTCAGGCAACAATTACATGCTAACTTTCATTGATGATTTCACAAGGAAAGTATGAGTTTATTTCTTGAAATATAAAAGTGAAGTCTTTGAAAAAAATTTCCATTTTAAAGCTCTAGTAGAGAAACAGAGTGGGCATCATATCAAAGTTCTTAGAACTAACAGAGGAGGTGAGTACATCTCAAAAGAATTTCTGCATTTTTGCAGAGAGAATAGCATACACAAACAATTTACTACAAGGTACACACCGCAGCAAAATGGAGTTGCTAAAAGGAAGAATCGAACCATAATGGAAATGGTGAAAAGTATGCTGAGGGAAAAACATTTGCCAAATGAGTATTGGGAAGAAGATACAAATTGTGTAGCATACATCTTAAATAGATGCCCAACAAAAGTTGTAATGAACAGAGTTCCAGAAGAAGCGTGGAGTGGAAGAAAACAAGGATTCACCCACATTAGAGTTTTTGGATGTGTGACATATGTACACATTCCAGATCAGTTGAGGAAGAAGTTGGACAGTAAGGGGGAGAAGTGCATCTTCCTCGGATATTGTGAAGAATCCAAAGGATATAGATTGTATAACCCATCCACAAAGCAATTTGTTATAAGCAGAGATGTGTAATTCATAGAAGAAGAAGCATGGGATGGAAGCATTGAGAAAACAGTCAATGTTAAAAGATATTTATCTCA